>OY987185.1:640808-1240808 GCA_963920625.1 Dinocampus coccinellae
AAGGATGAGAATAAATATGAATAAATAACAAGAAAAAAGAAGAATAAATATATGATGAGACTAGAATATATGAGAGTGTATATAATATATTTAATAATAAAAGAGAAACTATGATATATATATAAAGGAAAAAAACCCAAGTGAATTTCTGCAATTTTCTCGTCAATGTCAAATCTGACTGTATATCTGTACACATAAATTTATAAATATCGAATATATATATATGTACGTATGTATATATGTATGTATGTATGTATATAAATGAAAGTAGAGATAGTAGACCGTTCATTCTTGAGACACGAAACTAATAAAAAATGTACGAGATCCATCCTCTTACCAGTAACCACATATTTTCCCCTTTTATTACAATGTACACAGATAAAAATTACAAAAAATACGAGGTAAAAGTTAAATAATTATATCCAATGTCACATTCACGTAATAAAAAAAAAATAATAATTTTCTATTTATATTTTTTTTTTTTTTTATCATTACAACAAATAATTATTGAAAAAAATTCCAACAATTGTATGTAACTTTGATATTTTTCTTCACAAAGTATTGTATAGATAAACAAAAAATAATAATAATATTGAAGAATAATTAAATAAATCAAAATGTAACTGTGTGATTAAACAAAAAAAAAAAAAAAGTAAATTTATGAAAAAAAAAAAAAAATTGAACAATGTAAAACAGACGATAAATTAATTGTAAAATTTACTGAGTCATCTGACAAACGATAAGTTTATTCAAATATTTGTCAACAAGTACGGAAATGTACGTGGTATCCACTTGAACATTTGCAATTTTAGTCAACAAGAAAATATTCACGGGGATTCAAAAGTATGAAAGTGAATGTGAGACATTTGAACTTGGTAGATTGAAACGAGACAAGAGAGAATGGTAGTAAAACTGATAATGAATATGAGAAAAAAAGATAAAAAGTGTGTGGAGTAAAAGAGACGATATTCGACCCGAGTCATTCGTTGGTTTGCACCCCGGGGACATATTTCTAATCGGATTACAGTGGATTAGTAAAGTTCGTTTGTTCTAATGAAATTCGTCTAAATTAACGTCCACACTATGAGAATCAGTAGGGTAAGAGAGCACAAGAGTAAATGAGTGCGATATAGTGATAGTGGATGAAATGAGGAGAGAAAGAAAACTCGACTAAAGATCGAAGAGATGGGCGAAGAGCAGAGGGAATTGATGGAGGAGGAGGGATAAAAACTCTTTAACTTCTTCCAGAAAAATGAGTTAACGTCTCGTCGTGCAATAAAAAAAAAAGTGAAAAAAAAAAAAAAAAAAAAACGGAGACGAGGGGAAATAAAATTGTCACGTAAAAACGGCGAGGGTGACGAAAAACAGAAAAAATAAAAAAAATTGAAAACACGATAAAGTCAAAATATAAAAACAAAATAAAAAAAAATAATAATAATAATAATGAATAAATAAAAAAGAACACAATAGCAACAAGAAGAGAAAAAAAAAAGGGTATTGCCGTGAGAGATGTGATAATAAATCGTTGGTTATCGAACGTGAAAATAACGTTCAGTGGTGACGTGTTTCCGTTTGATTATGTATTGTTAAATAAATATTCGTGTGTCAAAAACACCTGTCTCATCTATTTTCTCTCTCTCTCTCTCTCTCTCTCTCTCTCTCTCTCTCTCTCTCTCTCTCTCTCGGTCCCCTTTTGTATATTTTTGTCATTCGAAATTGAATACTTGATAAGTTATTAAATAAATACTTGAAAAGTACAGTGGAAAATTAAAAAAATATCATTCATTAAACAGTATTTTACATAATTAAAAGAAAAAGGTGGAATTAAAACTAGAATATGCAAATAAAATAATATATTTTTCAATACATCCAAATAATTTATTTATATATTTATTTATTAACTCTCTCACAGTTTCCTCTTTACATTTTTTATTTATTAATTTTTTTTTTTTTTTTTTTTTTTCATAATCTCATCCAATTCTGTAAATATCGAGTGATTTGTTGCGAGGACTCTTCATAAAAGAGGCTTTGCCCTTTCTATCACAGATGATTATTATTACACGATTGAAAATAATTATTTTATGAATTCACCGTGTGCAAGTGGATTCTGTTAATGACGAGAAAATATGAGTGTAAGTGAGATAGAAAGTGAGAGGGGGAGATAAGAGTGTGAGAAGGTGGAAAAAAAAGGGAAAAAATTATAGAAGAAAAAAACCCTCAAGTGAATAGATGTAAAATGATTTTTTTGTTTTTGTCTTTTTTATTCTGTTGCTCATTGTTAGAAAAATATCAACAGAAATTAATTGATACTCTGTGTAATATCTCAATATGTGAATTTTGTGCGTTTATAAATATTGATATGACAATTGAGTAATTGAATAATGACGGATTTAAATATTAAAAATATCAGAATAAAAATATAATTTAAATTAATCATCAAAACATGAATTTAAATAATAAATAATTGTAATTTTTGTTTTGGAAGACGAACATAAATTCAGTATAATGAATCAAGTGATATACACAAAGATAAACATCCGGAGAGTCGATATTTAAACTCTACGAGTTTTCCCTTTGGTTTAAACTCGTGTATATATTAAACAACACGGCTATTTTAAGATTTCAATACGTAAATAAATGCGGTGAATAAACTCAATTTTATTTTGTTATTCGCATTAAAAAATAAATAAAGTGAATTAATATTAAATTTAATTTTTTTTTAAATTTAAACAAAAAAAAAAATTAAATTTAACAAAAATCACTATAATCTATTAATAAAAAAAAACAAAAAATATTCACGAATATTATATAAATATCACAGTAAGTAATATAAAATTATTTTATGAAATTTAATAAATATATTCGCAGTGATACAATCAAATATTATTAACATGATTAAAATAGATTTTCATGTCGTGTTGCAAGTAAAAATTCAAAAATAAATTTATCAATATAATCGAGTTAATTTATTTTCTGGCACAATTCTTTTAAAATATATTTCATCTACGTTGAATCATGACAGGCATTTTCTATATTCACGTCAATAAAAGAAAAGAAATAGTAAGCAGAGGAGAAAAACAAGAAAAAAAAACAAAAAAAAAGTACTGAAAGTAAAAGAGGAGAAAGAGGAGGAGACAGAGTAAGACAGCGAAAAATAGTGAGTGAGTGTAGATGGAGTGAAAGAGAAAAACCAAGTGCAAGCTAGTAATTTAGTTGAGGGAACGATTTAATTTAAATCGCGGGAATGCCAAATCGATTTAATTGAATTCGATTGAACTTCCGTGTTCACTTGTATATACAGTTGTATGTAGCAAGAGACCAAGAATGATTGGATTAATACCACCGTGTGAATTAATTCGATGAAAATTAATTCGATCCGTCGACTTTGTTGCTACGAAATTATTCTAATCCAATTCACGTAGAAATCTCCTATCGCGTCCATCCTTCCTCTCCAATTCAACTGCCACTTTTCACCCACCAAAATCATTGCACTGTCAATTTTTCATTATTTTTATTAAATTTTATTTATTATATGATTATTTATCATTCTATAAATACCAACATAATATTAATATTCTTCTACTCAGATACGTCCTTTTTTTTTTTTTTTCTCTCCCTTGAATATATTTCAATTGACAAATATTATTATTATTTTATTTGAATCGTTAATTCTTGTACAAAAAAAAAAAAAAAAAATGTACTAATTTCATTTGCAATGTGATATTTTTATTTACATCAATGAAGTCTATGATAGCTGATATGTGACGACATTATACATGCATACATTCATATATATATATAATATTTTTTGCATGACAGGGCATATAAATATAGAAATATATTCAGATAGCATTGAAGAATTGGAATAAAATTCGTCACCGTTTCCCAAATTATACACAGGAATAAATAAATTTTTTTATTCAAAATCTGTAGTGATGAGAAACAGATAAAAATTCATAATAATAATAATAATATAAATAATAATGATAATAAATGGGTCAAAAGATATTGTAAAATTATTTGAAATGTCAGGGGTATTTAAAAAATTATTAATAATTACTTATTTCATTTATTCTACATTATATTTCATTTATAAATATATTTATTATTTTTTTCTTTTCCTTTTTAGGTTAATACAGAATTTTTTTCCTCTTTTTTTTCATTCTTGTATTATTTTTTAGTTTTATTATTATTATTATTATTCTAAGAAATTGAGTCTTTTGGTAGAGCATGTTGACACATAACCATCAATTGAGTTGTGAATTATTAATTTATCATGGATAGTAATTTATAAATATTGTATATTTAATTCTATAATTTGATTAAATTATATATATGAAATCGATGAAGAGTATAAATTTAATATATAATGTTCATGTAACAATATAGTTTTATATACAAATTAAAGAGTTAAATATATTTATGCAATTATATTTGGATTTCATGAATAACTGATATATTACAAGATGTCGATGAATATTTTCATTGTGTAAAGGCTAATGGAAATTTACTGATAAATCAATATATATTAATAAATTAATTGAATCAAATTAATTCATCATTACTATCATTAGCTATCGGGTGAGATGAAATTTGTATTATTTTACACACTGAATATATCATAGGTAGATAATTATTATTATTAATTATAAATTTTAGTGTGAATTTGTGATATTGCCTGAAAAATTATTATGAAAATATTTAGTATTTTATATTATCAATAAAATTCGATTTCTTTGGATTAAAAAAAAAAAAAGAAAAAAAGAAGAAATCGTATTTATAAGAAATTAATATTCCCAATTGACGTCGTTTCATTTGCCATTCCAGGCCACTGTTATGTGTACCTTTTGTGTATATATTTGTGTATGTGTATGTGTGTGTGTGTGTGTGTGTTAGCTCAGGTCAACCTAGTATTTATTTTCTTCTCTTATTTCTATCCCATAGCACACAAACGATCGATGTTAAATTATTATCGAATGTATTATTAATTGACTTTATATGCGGCCATTTTATATACCTTGTCTTTACATGGTATATATAAATATTATATTAAAATAACTTTCCGCACTGCGCAAAAATATGACATTGAATGAATTTAAATATATTTTTATACATGTATTATTCGTAAAGTATAACAAATTGGTCGCATATAAAATTATATTCATAATTCTTCTTTTTTTCTTTTCCCATTTTTTATTTCATTTTAATTTTAAATTATTACATAAAATAATATTACGATAAAATATAAAATAACGTCAACCACAAACTCATCCTCATACAAATTTTAAATATATTTTTCATATTGAATGTGACATTTATATAAAATTGGCCCGATATTCAATATAAGATAATCATCGTGTTCACCGTGTGTAATAAATTTTTCTTTTAATTTTTACTATGAAAATTAATTCATATTCACAATTCAAATATAATTTTTATTATTTCTCGTTTTATTTTATTTTATTTTATTTCTCATCTTTTTCATTTATCGTATTAAATTTCAAATAAATCAATTTTCAATTGGAATATCATCATTTTATTTTATTTCCAATATAAAATCAATCTTTTATATATATATATACAAGTTGAAAATAAAAAAAAATGAATCAATGAAGATAAAAAGTAGTTTCTTCATCTATCGATTTTTTTTTTTTTTTTTACTTGTCCACACATTCTAAATATATTTATAGGTGTATAAATTTCTTAAATAATTACAAAACATTTTCAATTAACAATATAATTTGATAATAAAAATTATTAGTTACTTGGATACAAAAAAAAAAAAAAATCTTTACGATGTCTAATTCATATGACACACCTCGAAATCGTAATCATTTATAGATTTTATTTATTATTGATTATAGAGAGAAGGGGGAACAGTGCAATTTTTTTGTTTGTTGGGTGCAGTAAATGAACACTCTGATAAAATTTATATGAAGTTGTTTATTGCTAAATTTGATAATAAATTGCAATGTGTCATTGCAATATTAAATTTAATTCAAATATAAAATTGAAAAAAAAAAAAAAAAAAAAAAAAAAAAATTTTATATAAAAATGGATATGAATTTTAATCTGTAAAGATTCAGCCACATATTATTGAAATAAATATATAAATAAATATATGTAATATATTATATTTATTCTATATAGTAAGTATATGAAAAGAAGTGAAGGATCGAAATGAGAATTGGAATATCAAATTGTATGATGTATGTGATACTATCAATATTTTATCTGACTGTATATTTATATATATGAACGTGTACGTCTTCATGTCATTCATGCATCATCGTGTTATTTTCTTCTATCACATTCACACTCATATCCCGTTATATCTATTTCCTTTTCCTAAACTACTAAATACATATATATATACTGACAAAAAAAAAAAAAAAAAAAAATTGTCGTTGATGCACGATCGCACAGGGGGGGATTGATACTACATCGTTATATAAATGTTTTATTATTTTGCCTTATTTTCTCGTTACCCCCCACTGCAGCGAACGATATCGAAAATTACATGTTTTATTTATATACATATGTCATAAAATTATATATTATATAGTAGATAAATTCATCATATATATATATATATATATAAAGAATTCATGTTTATAAATAATAAAATCGATAAGATGAGAGACAGACAAAAAAGAAAATTTCTATCGTTTATTTATGATTTATTTATTTTTGTTCTCCTCTTTTTGTTTTCACAGTACAATTACTTAATTTAATGTTAAATATTTTATCATCATTAAAGTTGTAGTTAAAATTTTCGTTATAATATTAAATTCTTCAAGATGTCAAGATCTATATTTATCTTCGCTGAAGGTAATGTAAATATTTAAGTTGAAAGTTGGGAGAAAGAGGGGCAAACACGCATTGAATTACCATCCTGAATTTTCATGACAACAAATCCCGTTTAAAGAGCGTTACATCTCTAAATATACAAATATATATATATATATATTTGCATAGTGAGTGATGTGAAACATGTAGTTAAAGATGCATTTACAAATCAATATTGTGACGTATGGAAAAAAAATAAAAAAATTTTTATAAATTAATTATTTGATGACGTTTGTACAATTTTAAACATACATTATGATTCAACTAAGTG
The DNA here is from genome assembly GCA_963920625.1 of Dinocampus coccinellae. NCBI lineage: Eukaryota > Metazoa > Arthropoda > Insecta > Hymenoptera > Braconidae > Dinocampus > Dinocampus coccinellae. The sequence continues at coordinate 647,929 of OY987185.1, forward strand.
TATATACATTTAAGTATTTTTTTTTATTTTTTTTTTTTTTTTGTTATAAATAAAATGTTTTATTATTATTTGATATAAATTTAGTTTCATATGTAGGACAAAAAATCAATATATTTATATTTTATATAATTTATTAAAATATATATGTACTAATTTTTTCATCTTCAATCTACTTTCGACAACCCCGTTCTCTTATTTTATTTTTCACTCAATAAATAAATAAATATGTATATGTATGAAAATACGAAGAGAAATGGAAGAGAAAAATTGAACGCAAGACGCCAATGATTATTCTGATCAAGGACTCTATTAAAATGTAGATTTTATAAAATTTATATGAAGAACGTGAGAGCTTCATATATATTTAGAGAGAATTTGCGTCATTGACATTCAGAAATTATGAAACGAAAAAAAAAAAAAAAAAAAAAAAAAAATAAGATAATAATAATTAATCATAATAAAAACAGAAGAAAATTTTAATTAAAATTAAACAATATTTATTTTTTATATATAAGTGTATAATTTTTTTCTCCTTTTTTTTTTTATATCTCTATTAATTGCCAAAAACATTTTGTATCAAATTATATTGTGTTTAGTGGAATTTATTATTATTATTTAGATATATAATATTTATATTTTATTCTTGATTATTTATTATTTATTATTATTATTATTGGTATAATAATTTTTTTTTTCTTTTATTAATAATTATTTCATCGTAAAATATGGCAATTTAAAGTCTATCATAAATATTTTTATATCGATTCAGAATATTATCGTAATTTATTATTCATAAAATACACACCCACACACGTACGTGTGCGTTTGTACATGCAGTAATACAAGTAATTGTGTATAAATGTATTTTATTACGTACGAGACAAGACATAATTGGAATGCATCCAGAAATTTAATTAAATTCAAAGTATGAAAGAAAAAAAAAAAAAGAAAAAAATGAAAAAAAAATTCAAATTATCATTAAAAATTATATTTGAATATAATAATTAATTTTTTTTAATCATTTCTTTTTTTTTTTTTCTTTTTCCTATGTATAAACCATCATCCACCCCTATCTCATATTTTAGTAATAAAAAAAAAAAAATAATAATATTTATTATTATTTTATATTTCATTCAATTGTGTTTAATTTTATCTGCTCAATTATAATTCAATGAGGTCGAGACACAACGAAAATCCTCTTCTTTTCCTTTTAATCTCTTCGCATTTTCTCTTACACTCTTTTCCATTTTTTCCTCTTTCTCTATATTTCTTTAATGTAACGCAGTCTGTCTGAATAACGTGAATATATACAAAAGGGAGTGAGCAAAGCGCAAGCGTTGCTCAATGCGCTGCACCACGTTGGTTTAATAAGAAGTTATCTATAGTCTTGCATTATGTTACCTCGATACATCCATGAGATGAGATGGTGCAATATTAATATTTCTCATAAAATATTCGTTGTCGTCTTACCATTCATCTACATAACTCCATATATATATAGTGAAAAAAAAAATAATAATAATAAAAAATAAAAGAGGGAATAGAAAAAGTTAAGAGAGAAGGGAGAGAAATATTCTGTCGCTATTTTTCTTTGGCTTTGTCGTACCCTCATTGCTGATTCACCCACTCGCCCTATTCGCGCCTTTGCTGCAAGTCGTATACATTATACAGTAAAAAGGGGGTGGCTGGACACACGAATTGCATACATCTATATGTGATACACAGTGTATGGTCGTATGTTTGATATAAAAAGTGATGGTGAAATGAAACGAAAAAAATTTTTTTGATACGTCACGTAGCGAGAAAATATCAAGGGGATATCGTTGCAGTGACATTTTTCACGAGTATTATTTTTTATTCATTTATATTACTTTATTTTATACTGTTTTTTTCCTTTGTTTATCGATAAAAAAACAAAAAAACAAAAAAAAAAAAAACGTAATATAAATAATACAAATTTATATTAAATGTCATTTATTAATTTTTTTGTTGTTTTTTTTTTTTTTTTTTTCATCATTTCTATATAGAAATATTTTGAAACAATAAATTGTGAATTTTTTTAATTTACGAGAGACGTATATATATGTATATATATATATACTTTTGTGAGTGAGAGGAATGAGAGGGTGAATACAGCAAAAAAAAAAAAAAAAGAAAAGAAAAGATAATAATAATAAAAATAATAAAAAATAAATAAATGGATGGAGAAGAAAAGAGTGAGCGAGCAAAAGAGTGAGGGGGAGATGGAGAAAGCAAAAAAAAAAACATAGAGGGGATGAGAGAGCAAGAGAGAGAGAGAGAGAGAAGTTGAATGCTAATATTAAAAGTAATATTTCTGAGCCCGTCGGCGTTCACCAGAGTTCTCTATTTATTTTTAATATAAATTAAACAATTTATTTTCCTCGGGTCAAACAAGCGCGAGTCGAGGGACGTGAAGGTGGCGCAAACGATGGAGGGGATTGGTGAGGGAGAGGCGGCAACAGGAGGGGGTATAAGAGGGCAGAGAGCACACACATACACACACACACACACACACACAGAGTAGGAATGAGTATAGTGGCGCGGGTGCACGTTGCAGAAATAGAGAAATAATACCGGGCGTGTGCAATATCGAATGAAATATCGTCCACATTTTTTTTTTTTTTTGTTTAATTCTTCCCACCATTTTCGCGACCACCTCCCCCCTCCCTTTTCTCACTCAAAATTCTTTCATTCTTTCTTACTCTCTCGTGTTTTCTTTTTTTTTTTTGTTTACATTTCTTTATTATTTTTTACGATTATTATTAAATATAAAATTATTATTTTTTTCTCTTTTCCTTATTCTTTGCTAGTGTAATTTTCCAGGATATTGTACAGAATATTTATAGACACGTAGTGGATAATTGTATGATAAAATGAAGTTTAAAAAATACACATTTGAGAATAAATAACAAAAGTTTTTTAATTATTTAAATTATTAGTTATGATATTTATAATTTTGTTTTTATTTCTATTTCAACCAATCAAACACCTTCGCATTCTTCATTTTATTTCTTTATTATCTTTATTTCATTCAACCAACCACGATACAACACACAAAACCAGACGATTCCAGTATAATTTCTATATTTTATTGGATTTCATTCGAATACCAATTTGTCTCGTTTGTAGGGTCTTTGATTTGCCGCGAGGATCCAAAATAAAAAAATAAAAAATAATGATAATAAAAAACGAAAAGTAAATAAATAAAATAAAATAAAATGGAGAAAAAATATCGTGTCCTGAGGGTGTTCCGGAGAATCACTATAGTGAGGTAAAACGAATAAAGGAATAGAGAGAGGACAGAGAGAATTGGTGAAACGAGAAGGAATTGCAATGAAATAAAAGGTGAAAAAGAAAAAAAAAAAAAAAAGAAAAAAAAATTATATATATATAGAAAGAAATTAATTTATATCGCGCTTCGAATAAAATTGAAACGTGACTCAGTCTCATATATATTTGTGTGTGTATATTCTCTTGAGTATTTCATATCGATTCTCTTGATGACTCACAAATTTAATGTAGAAAAAAAAAAAAAAAAAAAAAAAAACAAAGAAAAGAAAATAATAAAAGTAAATACAAGTTGCGTTTCATTTATGAAATATAAAATAAAATAAAATTTTTTTTTTTTTTTTTCTTCGTCCTCCACTATTTACACAAAATATTATATGTGATTACAATTGTCGGTAATAATATTCAATTGTCATCGAGTATCTTTTATTCGACCTCTTTGAACACAATCCCACGTGATACACCTATGTAAACTCACACACACACACAGAGTTGACAATTTATATAAATGTTTTATTATTATTTCAAAAAAATGTTAAAAAAAAAAAAAATACAGATTTATCGTATTCGTTACAAAAGTTTCAATACAAAAATGTCCACTACATTTTATAAGAATTTTTCGAGACTTTTTTATACACCCATTTTGTATTTACCGAGATGTCACAGTGAATTTTTATATCCCACAATTTGTGTAGAAGCAATAAAAATAAATAAATAAATAAATAAAACGATAAAAAAAAATAAAATTAAATTAATAATCATAATAAATAAAATCAAATAAATAACTGAGAATAAATAAAAAGAGGTATACACCTGTAATTAGTAATTGCACATTAAACATAACCCTCACACACATCCACACATATTAAATATAATATATATTTATTCACTTTCACTTATACTTGCATCATTGGAAAGTTTAATAATGCATTTTGTAATGTTTATACATGTATTTATTATTTTGTCAATTGTTATTTCAAGTTTCGACATTGATCACAAAAAAAAAAAATATATATATATATATAAATATAAATAAATTAACATATATAATAAATACATTTGTATATATTTATCCACATAATATATGAGATATTCTGCAAAATTATTACGAGACAATTATAAAAATTGTCGAATAAAAAAAAAAAAAAAATTTATAACAATAATAATTTATGAATAATATATTAATAACGATAATACCGAGTGGGATTTTTTTTTTTTTTTTTTCTTCCGCTTTACATCTTATTTTCTCTTTATGATATTTTCAAAACGAAAAGTGAAGGAAAAAAAAAAAAAAGAAAGGAAAAAAAAAAAAAGAATTATTAAGTTGTTATTTGTTAATAAGGTATGATTTATTCTACCGATAAATCTTATTTATCTCCATTACCCGTGAAACACACAATGCGCCAAAAGTGATTAGCATAAAACTCGAGACTTTTGCGATTGAATCAAGATAGAATTAATTATATTGTGTCTCGCATAAACAGAAAATACTGAGTGAGACAGAGAAAAGAAGAGGGGACAGAAGAAGAGGAAATAAAGTGGTGGATGAAAATGGTGCGGGAGGTGAATGAGGGTAAAGGGAGTAAAATGTATATATATGTATCTACGAATATATAACTTTATATATGATCGTTCTTTAATCGTTCACTTCCTCTATATCGTGACTTTATTTTTCGTTTTACTAATGCGGATACCTACATATCCATCAACCGGAAATCCGTAAGGAGAAAAATTGGAAGTGCGCGCGAGTGAGATGAACAAACAAGAAAAAAAAAAAAAATAAATAAATAAATAAAAACAGGAAATTAAATACGAAAAATAGAAAAATATAATTTTATAAATAATATAAAAATTGGAATTTTTACTATATTACGTATTTCATGTAATACGTTGATAATATATATTGTGACATTTTTATTCTTTTATTTTCTCAACTATTAAATAATAAAAATAAATAAAACTAAATTTTTTTTCTGTCACACGAATTCCTTGAAAATTATCAAACGATAATTAATAAGACGTATATTTTTTCCCAACTTATCTCGTTGAATTTTAATAAAAAATAAAAATAAAAAAATCAAGTGAAACGAAAAAAAAAAAAAAAAAAAAAAATTATTTCTACAATAAAAAATTTTTTTTTTGTTTCATTATTTTATTACCATATATGTATATATTTTATTCTATTCAATAATTTAATAGTGATTGACGTGGATAATATATAAATTTAAATATACTTTTGAATACATATATAGGCATATATAATAGATATCCGCATCATATATGGCTATAGAATAAATTGTTCAACAATATATATCACACTATACAATTTTCTCTCGTTTTCGCGCATATTGTTTTTGTCTTCCGGCCGATATAAACGAATTCCGCCCACCGTGAGGCCACTGCTTATCCGTCCAAGCGATCGTGACGCCGGAGTTGAAGAGAGAAAGACAGAGAGAGAAAAAAAAAATAAAAAAAAAAAAGAAAAAGACAAAGAATGAATGAAAGAAAGAAAATGAGAGGGAGAAGTAACTATCTCTTGTTGGTATAATATCCCGTTTCACATCACCCTTCCCTTTCCTTCATTCTCGTTCTTTTCTTTTATTTCTCACTCTTTCCAACATTAAATATATATATATATATATATATGTATTTCAAACTTGGAGAAATATTATTTAAGTGTTTCCTGGCATATATATAAATGCCTATACGCGATTTTATAATTAAAGTTTCAGTGATATCAGTATCATCTCTCCTCTTGCATTTATCTGTGTCTTATTTTTTCTCTTTACTTTTTTTTTCCCTGCACCCACTGACCTTTTTTTTTTCTTTTTTTTTCCATACACATTTTTATTTGTACACTCGATTAACTGACTATTAAAATTCCTCCTATGAAACATTCGATCAAATAAACAGAAAAAAAAAAAAATAAATAAATAAATAATAAATAAATAAATCTATCGAAATATTTAAATACTAATGATTACTCACACACACACACACATATATATACGCACTTATACATGTATAAATATAACTTGAGAAATTCAGGAGAAAATTATAGTGTGATCGATTGCGTTGATGTTTAGCAACATGAGGTAGTAATAGAAGGGGAGGAAATGAGTGAAATTATCGTATGTGTGTGTGAGAGAAAGAGAGAGTATAAGTAAATGACCATACGATGAAGGGGAATGAGAGAGAATGGCATAAATGGAGAATGAGTGAGATGGGTGGTGGTGGTGGTGGTGGTTTTCGGAATGGAACGTTGAATTTCTCGAATAATTAAGTTAGGCCTCCACAACGTGGTGAGGAAGATGGCGGCAATGAGAGATGGTGGATGGGTGTGTACACGAATGGACAAGGGAAGAAGAGAATGCAAAATGAGGGACAGAGAAATTGTGAAAGAGAGGAAGAGTGTGTGTATGCATACATGTGCGTGTGCGAGAGAGAGAGAAAGAGAGAGATGGTAATATTGGTCGCTTACGTGTTTCAACACGCCGACATATATTATGTACCAAAATTCCCGGGTACATATACGTGTGGATATGCGGCCAATGTACACACTATTCTGGCCCTTAGTAAGCCGTTGTCGGTGCCACTGCTCGTGGTGGTGGTGGAGATGGTGGAGGTGGTGGTGGTGGTGCTGCTGGCTCTATTTCTCCTTACCCCTCGTCATCGTGAAACAACCCTCAAAATCACTCGGTATATTCGCTATATATTCTCTCCTATTTCTGCCTCAAACTTTCACGCGAGTTCACGTATCCTCTTCTCCTTTTCACTCTGTGTGTAATTTCTCTTCGAGTATTGTCCAATTCACATTTTCATTTGCCAACCAGGAGTGTACAGATATTCCAACGCGACTTCTCCAACTATAATTTACTTTTACGCTTTCTATCTTTATTTTTCGCTTGCACTTACTCTCATTGTGTATCCCAACTGCCGTCTACACCCACCAGAGCAGCCAGTACACTCGGTGGCACATTCGATATATACTTAATGAAGCATAAATAATTGAGTAATGTGCGCCGGGCCGTTCGATCGTCGTTCCTATTGGCTGAGGATTAATCTATTCCGTCGCATTATCGTGTACAGAGTAACAACTATACGTCAATATACACGCGAAAAATTATTGAAAAAAAAAAAAAAAAAAAAAAAATTAGTACAATTAATTAATAATAATATAAAGAAGAAAAATTTTTTAATAAAAATTATTAATTGTGAAAATGGAAAATTAATATTTTTCTTATATCTTTATAAAATAGTAATAATAATAAAAATTTTCAAAAAATATTATCATAAATAATTTTAGTTATTATTTATTATTGAATTATAATAATATAGGATAAATATTAATAATTCAATTGATATTAAATATTGAAAATGTATACTTAATTTTTTTTTTTATGAATTTGAATATTCTTCTCTTTTTCTATTTTCATTTGTATTTTTCACTTTTATCCTTTTTCATTTACCACTATCATTGTCCCTTTTTCCCTTCTCCTTAGCTATTCTCCATTGAAACTATCGTCACTTGAAAGGTCGCGTTCTCGAGAGTTCAAAGGGTAGTTTAGTTTACAATGTTCATGTGGGAAGGGTAGAATAAAGAAGGAAGAGAATGGGAAGAGGGGGGGGGGGGAGAGAGAGGAGATAAACATGGGATGACTCAACTAAATTGAAAAAATTAATAATTCTTGATTAACAATTTGGCAAGAGGAAAATATAATATATATATATTTTTTTTTTTTCCATTAATAGCAGAACAATATAAATTTTTCATTAAATTAAAAAAAAAAAAAATTAATTGAAAATTAAAACAAAAAAAAAAAAAAATATACGAGGAATAAATGTCAATATAATTTTTATAATTTCAATTAAATATCAAAGTTAAATAACAAATTTATCATTATTCTCATGTTATGAATGAAAAATGAGATGAATGAAAAATAATAAATAATAATAATAAATAATTGTTGGTATCTTGCAATAATGTAATCCTTCTATAGATATAAGACAAGCTCTTGCGGTCATAAAAGCTTGTTGAGTAGTAAAGAGAGAGAGAGAGAGAGATATAGGAAAAGAAAGCAAATGGATGAGTGGGAATGAAGAGTTATACCGGTAGACTACCGAGACATAAAGTCAAAGAAGTGAGATAATATAGGGGAGAAAGGGACGAAGAAATACGAAAGGTTGGAGTGTAAAGAGGCACATGAGCCCAGACAATAACTAAGTGGCAGTCTCAGACACCCCCGTCACATTGATCGCAAAACATTTCTCCCTCACTTCCTCTCTCTTTTTTTCTTTTCTTTGGTTTTTTTTTTTTTTTGTTGTTTATTGGAGAGCAATAATAAATGCCATCAGTGAAAAACTTGATGAAAAAAAAGGAAAAAAAAAAAAAAAAAAATTTCACGGATAAGATTGAATTTTATTTCGTGATATTTTTTATTTATTTATTTATTATTTATTTTTCATCATCCACACTACATTGAATTTTTATTTATTATTACAGAGGGAAAAAAAAAACAAAAAACAAAATAAAAAACTTTATTTCAACAATTTTTTTCTTTTTTTTTTCGTATTTTTTCATTACCCATCTGTGAATTATTAAATTAAATATATTGAATCAGTTGTTTTTGATTGTACTGGTGTTAGGAGTTTTGTTTGTACATTTAATTGACGCTTTCTTTAATAAATCTCCTTTTTAGAATGTTTGAAAAAGATATATATATATAGAGAAAGAGAGCGAGTATAAGGGGGAATAGGAAAAAAAAAAAAAAAAAAAATGAAAAGTTAAAATGATGATAAAATGAAAGAGACGATTGTGTTCATCCCGAGAATTCGCTTGGGGTCACGAATCTCGTTCAATGAATTGCACTCCCAGTATTTCGACCAATATAAAATATATAACTTCAACATTTTATACAGTGCACACACACATATATATATATATATATATTTTTTTTTTCCTATATTTTCCGTTGTTTTCACGTACCTTTCATCGCCATTGTTAATATATATGTGTATATATAAATATCGTGGGTGTAGATGTGTGTGCGTGTGTGGATATATACGACTAGTTATACTCAGATAAAATTCAAGAGTTATATATATGTACATATTGTGCATGTTCGAATGTGAAATTGTTCGATGAATATTTCGAATGTAAAATGTATTCAATAATTGACGAGAAAAAAAAAAAAAGAGAAAAAATATAAATTGAGAAATTCTGCTTTACATTTTTTTTTCCGTTGATATAATCACATGAAAACGAAAAATAAAAAAAAATTTTTTTTTTACATCTTCCTTTTTCATTCAATATTATTATCATCCTATATATTCACAAATATACACATACATGCATATATAGATATTAATGTTTCATGTAATATACTTTGCGTACTTTATCATAAATAATTAACAAATACATGTGAAAAAGAAATTTATAACTGTATGTATATTTAAATCGTTGAGTTTTATTCAAGAATTTACGATGGGTGAAGAAGAAACGAAGAAAAAGAAGAAGGAGAATAAGACGGAAAAAAAAAAGTTTGAAACAAATTTTTACTTATTATTATTATTTTTTTTTTCTCTCTTTTCTCGTAAACAAAGAAAAATACACACACACGAGAAACAAAATGTACTAAAGAATTCATCATTATATCTCTGTGTTAGAAGTATTATTTAAGAATTTATATTTAATAAAAAAAGGAAAAGAAAGAACAAGAAAAAAAAAACAAAAACAACAACACACGTGAGGAAGAAAATAAAAATTCTAAAACTTTTTTTTCCTCCTCCTGAATGATGAAAAAAGTGAAATAAAATAAAAAAAAAAAAGTTTGCACGCTTGATATATACAGAGGCAGACAGACAGACACACGTATCCACACACACACACATATATATATATATATATATATATATATATATTCAGTTCAAACTCGTGTGTTTGTGTGCAGATGTAGTTTATATGTAGCGTATCGTTCTCGCACAGCACTTTCTTTGATGTTGAAGCGACACGACTGTATCACTTGGTAGACACGTCGTCAACGTGTGTATATGTCAGTGTAGTATATATATATATATTTGGATGTTTAGGGCAGGTCGTTGTGTGGATGAAGGAGCGAGAAATACTTGAAAAACTCCACTGTACGACCCTGTTCATATTCACTCATACACGCGTTCATCACAATCCATCTTCAATTGCTTCTTTTTCTTCTTCGCACCATCTCACCTTCGTTCTTTTATCTTTTTTTTTTTTTAATTCTTTTATTTACTTTTTTTTTAAACACTCCACGCAAACTTTTTTCACCTTCTGTCGTGGACCTTTCTTTATCTCACTTATATTACTCATGAGTACGTCGCTACCGATGACCTTTGCCGCGTTGAATTATTATCCGTGATTTTTTCGTGTTTTTTTTTTTTTTTTTTTTTTCCATCATTTAATTCAAAATAGATATTATGTAACTCTGATATACCAAAGATTTTTATAATATTTTTAAAATTATATGAAAATCATTTAGATTGATCGTGCAATAAATTTTTATAAATAAAATTATACTTTGATTTTATTCAATTCCCCGTTGAAATTGATATATTTTTTTTTTTTTTTCCTTTTTTTGTAGGAAAAATAACTATTTCGTAATGTGTATACGAGTGTGTTGAAAATTGCATCGTGTCTGTGTGTCTACATATATAATGGATAAACTCGGTATTTTTCACTCTATATTATTATTATTATTTTTTTTATTATTACTCAACTGGATTAGTATTTTCAAGAAAAATTACTTGTAATATAAACTTGTGAAGAAAATAATCGAATTTATTTATCATCATAAATAAATTTACGAACTAAAATGAGGTAATACAGAAGAAAGAAAAAAAAAAAAAAAAAAAAAATAGATACAAAAAAATTGTTAAAAGTATTTTTACTAACGATGATCAGGATTATTTTTTCAAATTAAATTCTACTTTCACTCGCCACTCATTTTATTTATTTTACGTTGACGAAAAAAATAAAAATAAAAAAATAACCATTTTGTGCATTAATTCATAATTGTTCGGTTGTTTTTATAGTCAATTTCACGTTGATGGAAAAATAATGACACGGACGTGTATATAAATGTATTTGAACGTGATCACGCGTCCGTCAAAGTTCACTGTTATTTTTTTTTTTCTCCCATATTTATATTTTTTCCCCATCATTTTGTTTTTTTTTTGCTCTTTCTCTCTCTTTTACTACTCTCTTGCATGTGCTTTTTTTTTTCTCTTTGCATTCACGGTTTAAATTAATATGCATGGATTGCCGATCTATAGGCAGCATAACACGAGCGTTTATCTTGCGCTTGATTTCATTTTGATTTGCTCGACAAATTGCATTGAATCACACACTCGTCCTACCACCTACTCCCTATGTATATATATATATTAAAATAGATTGTGAGTAAATATTTTCAATAAATAATAATTTTACATATACATATCTAAATGCACGTTCTTCCATAGGAAAAAAACGAGTAAAAAAAAAATTTTAAAAAGCACAAAAAAAACCATTGGCAATTATACTTAATAATTAATGTCAACAAATGATAAATTGAATAATTTAATTTTTCCGCTGTATTAAAAAAAAATTTTATTTTTTTTATTCAGAAAATTAATATTAATATTTATTATTCTTCTGTTTTTTTTTTATTTCTTCAAACACAGTTTTGATTGAATTATCTTTTTTTGTTTTTTTTTTTTTTTTTTTTTTCCATGACGACAAAAAATTAATATTGCAAATATGAATAATGGCACTTTTGATGTAGCGAGGCGTTAACAGAAAAATTAAATACACAGGATTGTAATTTAATTTTATGCGAGATATTTTAAAATTTTTTGTATTTTTGATGATGACAAAAATTTCAACGATGAATATGTGTATGTATAAATAATATGTATGCGGACATATAGATATGTACATTTATTTATGAAAAAGAGCTTGAGAGAGAGAGAGAGAGAGGAGGAAGAGGGCAAGGGATTGCAGCCGCAAAGTGGCTTGGGTCCTGTTTAGCCTCGGGAACTCCCAAAAGTGTGCATCGATTACATATTTATACTGGGCTGCAACGCAACCATCAATTTTTATTCGCAAAAGTACTCGGGAATATCCGATCCGGTAGAGCAAGGAAAAAAAAAAAAAAAAAACAAAACAAAAAATGAATAAACAAAAAAAAACAGTAGAAAAAAAAAAAGAGTTTTATTGCTTCTTCTGTTTTATTACGCCGGCCTTTTTATTTGTTTTTAGTTTGGTTTTACAGTTTTGTTTTGAATTATCAATTTTTTTCCGATAATTTTGTTTTATCCCTTTCTTTTTCTATTGTTATCGTTGCTGTTTCTGGTGTTATTATTATTATTATTTTATTTATTTAATTTTTTTTTTCATTATTTTAAATATAAATTTACTGACAATTTGTGAGTGCAATGTGAATAAACACCGAATAAATTTTATTCGTATACAAAAAAAAAAAAAAAAAAAAAAAAATAATGAAAATAAAAAATGAACGAAATAAAAATAGAAAAAACAAAAGAATGGAAAATAATAATTATGTATACATTCAATTGGATTGAATTTTATTTTATGCTGAATGAAAAAAAAAACGAAAAAAAAACAAAAAAAAATTGATCATTTGATTAATATTCACGGATGTGACACTTTTCATCTACCGTTAAAAATATAAAATAATTAAATTATATTGTAAATGAAAAAAAAAAAAAAAAAACTAAAGACAAAAAATATGGCATATAAAAAAATGAAATAAAAATAAATATATATATATATATATATATATATATATATATATATAATATTAACAATAAATGTAATAAAATTGTAATAAATAATTTTTTGCTTTTAACATTTGACGAACTGGTGTAAATGAGTGGTGACATTAATTGCCACATGACACGTTTATACCGTCTAGCGATAAATTAATGTCAGGAATTTTGCGAGGATCCACATGTACGCGTTGGCAATAAATACGCGCGTGTATACGCGTGGGCGTACAATACACAATATATATTTATTTATATTTACACATACGTATATAGAAAGTGAAAATCGAGCAGAGGGAGAGATAAAATTAAAGTTTCACACGGGGGCCGTTATTTAACGCGTTGGCATCACAATTCTATTCGCGTGAGTAATCAGCCCAATAGCAATAATAATTGTTGCTGGTTTTGTGTTCAAATTTTCGTGTTGAAACTTTCACACCAATAATATCCTTTTCATCTTTTATTTCCTCTCTCTCTCTTTCTTTCTCTCTTTCTCGATTTTACACTTTATTATTTTTTTTCCCTTTGTTTTTGTTTCTGTTTATTATTTTTTTTCTTTTTCCTTCATTGGACAAATTAATTAATTATTTCGTAAAATTATATTTTTATCAATTTTATCCCAAGTGAAAATGCAATTTCTATTCATATCTATTCAATTTTCTTCATTGTAATTAAAAAATCCCTAAAAGAACTAGAAGAAAAAAAAAAGCAAATAATAATAATAATAATAATAAATTAATAAAACAATGCAATCAAATAATAAGCACGAGACAAGAAAAAAACAACAATAATAATGATAATAATGATAAAATTAAAAATACTGCAAATAATAAATAAGTAAGCGTTAAAAGCATATATTTTTTTAATGAGACTATAATTAAATATGTAAATGGAATAAAACGTTTTTAATCGTGCGTCAAAAGTGGGATAAAATTGCAATACAAAATAAGAAAAAAAAAAAAAAAAAAAAAAAGTACAAGAGAAGTGAAAATAATGTCACGTAATGAGCAGATTGATTAAGCCACATATTTGAATCATCATATGCTCACTAACTTTCAATTATTTCCTCTCTTTTTTCAATTCACTCACGTCCATCATTTTATTTCATACACTACCCAAACCATTTTTCATCTCTTACACACGTCTACACGTGATTTTTTCTTTTTCTTTTTTTTTTTTTAACCCTCCCGCACCAATTAAATTCACACCGAGTGTCATTGAATCCATCGGACCAGAAAACCGCACGTCAAGTGCCTAGAATTTACCTCTATATTCAATTTTATTTTATTTTTTCATTTTTTTTTTGTTCATATATATATATATATATATATATATAACTATATACGTCTATCAATCCTCTTCCCACTCTTTCAACGTTCTCCCTCCCTCCCCCATCCCTTCCCGCTTTCATTCTACTGTATGTACAGCCTTACAATTTTCCTTTCACTTCCTCTAATTTTCGCCTTTCTATTTCAATTAAAAATAAATAAATAAATGAATAAAAAAATTTTTATCTTTTTTTTTTTTTTCAATTCTAAATTAAAATAAATTGTATTTATTTATATTATTATATATTTTTTTTTTATCTATGCATACATATTCTGGTCTCAAAAAAAAATAACTCAATTGAAAATATGAAAAAATGAAAAAGAGAGCGGAGGTGAGAGAAAAAATGCGGGAATTAAAAAATAAAAATAACGCAATGAAAAAAAAAAACGAAAAAAAAAAAAAAAAATTCGATAAATAAATAAATTAATTCAACTTTAATATCATTGACAGAATGAAAAAATAAAAATAAAAATTGGAAAATAAAAAAAAAAAAAAACGATTAATCGCCAAAAGTCAATTGAACATATACAAAATAATAATCGCAATAATAATTAATAAAAGTAATTACGGGTAGCGAAAAAAAAAAAAAAAATGAGAGAGAGAGAGAGAGAGGGAGGGTGAGAAAAATGAAAATAAATCATTGTATATTTTTTTAATTACGCAAAAGTGTTCGGAGCTAATTCACGCGTTTAATCGTTCGCTCATTTGACAGTGGGAGAGGAGGAGGACAAGGGGACAGTTTGGAATACGCTCGAGGGGGTATACTAAATATATACGTATATATATATATATGTAATATGTGTGTGAAAATACCGATGAAAAATGTTCACCGATAAATTTTGACAGTATTCTGTCCATTGCATTGCAATAATACTCCACCATATATTAAAGGTATACGAGAAAGTGAAAAAGTGAGAAAGAGTGAGAGTGAAATAAAGAGGGAAAAATTTTTACGTAGGGTGAATATGGGGGTGTAGATGTTGAGGTGGGGAACAAAACATATCTCCTCTTTCGCACTTACTCACGCCTCTTCTCTCCTCTTATCCATGCGCTTGCTTTCCTCCTCGCTCTCGGTGCTTTTATATAGTTTGTGCGATAACATATTACAAATTAATACCAACTGCTACAGTGAAATATTACTACAAAATACTGACCGTTATTTTTGTTTCAAATTGCACACCTTTCACATCTCTTTCTCTCACTCTCTTTATATTTCTTTCACTCGTTTGGACTCTCAACACTCGTACTCTCTTTATCTTTTATTTTATTTTATTTCTATTTTTATTTTTGTTTATATCGAAAATCATTATGTATTCGTATTTTTTTTTTTTTTTTATATTTATATTTGATTACAATCTACAATTGCAGTAGGAAAAAAAAAAAAAAAAAAGTCATAAATTTTTGTTGATGAAACTTTATATTAATTATTTATATTCTTACTTTTTTTTTTTTTTTTCCCTATGTAATGAATATATATTTTCATTTTAATTAATTTTTTATATATCAAATTATAAATACTCGTGAATATTTTTTTATATTGTTGGAATTTTTTTTTTTTTTAATTTTTATTATTTTCTTATTGTCTCTTCCAATCCAACGTGACAAAACGAGAAAAATTCAAGTGAGATAGGGGGAAGAGTAGCGAATAGTAGATGGAAGGGAATGGATAAGGGCAGTGAGATAGAGAGGGAAAAAATAAGGGTAAAATAAAATGGGAAACGACTTTTCTCGCGCTTGCAATATTCCGGCTAAATTGCCAATCAAGCGCGATATTATTTTGTATTTAGCTTTTCAGCGGGTGGTAATGATAAATACGAAAGAGAAATAAAAAATTAATTTATAAATATATATATATATACACGTCGATATATAAACCCAGAGAAATTCATCAATTTTCATATTACTTATCTGTCTGAATAATAAAGATGAAAATAATTGCCATAAAAATTTATATCACATTATTATAAAAGACAAATGAAATAATTCAAACTAGAAAAAATTTTATTTTCCTCAAAAAAAAAAAAAAAAAAAAAAAAAAAATCAAATCATTGGAAACTAATTAATTTAATTTTATATTTTAATTTATCAGTTTTTAATTTGATGTCTGTCGTCACTCTAAACGACAAAATTTATTTGCAACTTATAAGAAAAATATTTATTTATTCATTTATTATTAACATTAATTTTTTGTCACTTAATTATTTATTCAATCTTTTTTTTTTTTTTTTTTTTTTTATTTCCTTAGTATTAAAGAAAATACTCTGGTTGATAAATATAAATAGTTATATATTTGATGGTGATACACGTTATCTAAAAATATATGAACTTCATTATATAGTTCGAGTGGTGGTGTGAATGTAAAGGGTTTGTGCGCCCTCTGATTTCACTACTGAAACGGGTTAAGGGTTTTGGCATGCAGCTACTGGAACAGGTGAAAGGAGAAGTTCAAAGCTTTTACACACTCGCATATATATGTAAGTACATTCAACCCTTCAAATGTTGCTTATATAAAGTTCCAAGAGACATCATCATTTACTCCCAAATTCAACTTCATACCCCAGAAAAAATTGGAAAAATATGAATATATATATACATATATACAAATTGTTTATATATGCATAAAAAAATTTATCTTCGAAAAAAAGAAGAAAAAATTTTTTTCTAATTAAAAAAATTATATCAACACGAACTTCATTCTCATTATTTGCATTGACATAGATATTGACACTTTTTTTTGTATATATATATATGTATAAGATAAAAAATTATAATGTTAATATTAAATGAATTATTTATTGAAAAAATATATGAAGAAAAAGAAAGAAAAAAGGAAGGAAAAAATTATCATCAACGCAATAAATTTATCGTGGAAATAAAAATATTCTCAAGAACCATGATTTTTTATATTATTATTATATATATATATATGTGTGTGTGTGTGTGTTTATGTGTATTAGATGATGGAAATAACAGACAAAAATAGAAGACAGTGGTAGGGTTGATATAGGATGGTTAAGAATTGTGTGATGTAAAGAGGGTGAACACTGACCAAGCTACTAAATTACAGTTGATATTAAGATCTCTAGATTGCGCGAAATGGTATGCAAAACGATTCCATGGTATAAGAGGCACACGATAGACACGATAGACTATTTATATATCTATATCCCTGAAAGAACGAGAGAATAAGGGGATAAGGAGGGTAAAAGTGGAAGAGAGGGTGAATCGCATCCGGTTTACAACTTGTACACGCTCGTCGGTCTTTACTTCTATTGAGGCTTCAATAAATTCAGGCCAAAACGTGTCTCGAATTGTTGAGACACACTACACTCATATATCTATATATTCAGAAAACAAAAAAAAAAAACAAAAAACAAAAAATAAAAGACATTTTCATATTTTTCATTATAAATATATATATTGTTTAATAGTCAAAATGTATTAATATCAGATAGAAATTGTGGGAAAAATAAAAATAAAAAGAACAAAAAAAAAAAAAAATGAAAAGTTTCATTGACAATTGATTAATTTCCATAACAACATTTGTGGATATAAATCTCATTGTAAACTTTGTGTGAATAATAATACAAAACAGTTGAATACATTATAAATATGAGGGTTAACGGGGTGCAAGTGAATGCAATATGAGAAGTCATACTAAAGGACAAAGTATACAACATATATATATATATATATATATATATATATTATCGAAACATTGTTCGTGTGATTTCAATGAATCTAATGAAGTACAATGCAATACCACACGAGAGAGAAATGGTGTATAGATAAATGAGATACAAAGTTCTCATTGGTAGGCTCATCTATACAGTGACTTTCATCACCCTCACTCCTATTGGCCTTTGAAAATGATATCAAACATCATTTACGTATCTATCAATACACATTACACATATAAATGTACACATAGAAATAATTTTTGAAAAGAAACAAAAAAAAAAAAACAAAAACAAAAAAATACAAAAAAAATTTTAAAAAAAAATTCTGATATCAAAAATTTGACATTTTAATTAACCAATAATTAAATTACATTTAAAAACCAAAAAGAAAATGATTTATATTTTTACAACTTCTCTATTGATATATATACATAATCGTATTATATACATTTGAGTATATAAAGATATGTAAAATACAATCGAGTAGTTGGCATTGCATGAATGAAAGGCCAACGACGAGACGACAACGACAATGACAACGCATTCTCGCGGTACACCGACTGTCATTGTCCCCTTTCAAGGGGTGGGATTGGAGAAATAGGAAAAAGGGGAAGAGTAGAAGAGGAGGGGAAAGTGGGGGGAAGTGGGGAGGAAGGGATAATAATATCGGTGGGTAATAGCCGGGATCAGGAAGTGCCTCGAGATCCGCCGGAGCACCCGAACGGTGAGGTACTTCCGGTGGTAGTGGTAGTGGTTTTGTAAAGAGGATGGGAATGTATAGAGGATAAAAGGGATGGTGGTACTGTTGAGAAAGTTATACATCTAGATATTGTATATAACTGTACTCATACATATCATTTCTTTACATATATCCATGTATTGACTTTTTTTTTTTTTTTTTTTTTTTTTTCTTACAGTGCACAGATTTATTTTGTGATAGTGTAAAAAGTATTGTCTGCCTCATAGGGGGAAAATTTTTCGAGCATTTCAATGTTGATAAAATTGAACTTTGCGTAAATTTTTTTTTTTTTTTTTTCATCTTTTTTTCTTCATTTCATTATTATTTTTAGTATTTATTTGTTTTATTTTTTATTTATAAAATAATTTTTTTTGTAATTTTTTCTCTTTTTTTTTTTTTTTTGGTTTTTTTTTATTTTCAAATTTGGTGTATGAGAATTCTCAGGGATTTTAATTGGAAATAAAATTGAAAAAGAAAAAAAAAATCACAGGCTATAAATAAATACGACACACGTTTACGAGATATATTACTATACTAATACTTAACTCAAGTTGATATTTTCACCTTGGATGAGTATTTGCGGGTTACTTCAAGTTGAAATAGAAAAGAAAAAAAAAAAAAATTGATGGAAAAACTCACCTGAAACATAAAAAAGTAAAGAAAAAATTTTTTTTTTATTGAAATAAAAAAATACTTATTTCTATTTATTAAATGATTTTATCTAACAGTAGTGTTTATGTGTTGGTATAAAGTTGAATATGGAGATGAGAAATGAAAACAAAAAAAATATTGTTTAAAGTGTATATATATATATATATATATATGTGTGTGTGTGTTGTGCGAATGTGTATGAGTAGGTATATATTGTATCTCTTTTATTCAACTTCGACGTGAATAAAGTATATTTTATCTATATATAAATATAAATATATTTTTATTCTGCATTTAAATAAATGTATGTATTTAATATCAATATATATATATATATGTGTGTGTATATGTAAAGTGTATATTCACGTGTTTCTGTCATATTTCATCGTTTTCCAACTACGATATACGTTTCTGCTAAAACGCTGGGATTAAAGTCCCCGTACAGTATAAACTTTTTATTTTATTTCCGTTACATACACTTATATATATATACACGTGTATCAACACATATCTCTGTGTATATCTATACATTTCTATTGAGTCAGGTGGGGATGACAGCGAATAAATAGAGAATATACAGGAAAATAAAAAAAAAAAAAAAAACAAACAAATCGTTTATTTCTATTTTTTTCAAATATAAATTTATTCTTCTACATCTGGTCTTCAATTATTGTTCATACACTTAGATTAGAAATTAAAATGAAAATTATTATTTAATTTATTGTATTATCGTCTTTGTTATTGTTGTTATTTTTTTTTTTTTTTTTTTTCTCCTCATGTCATAAATTCCTGATGAATAATAAATAATAAGAATAATTTTTTTTTATTTCACAGTACAAAAGTTAATTCGAACGTGCATGTGCCAAAGTTTGTGGTAAACTGACCCGAAATTGCGGAAATGTTTTACCACGCGACAACGCGATTGACCCACCACCGACATGAGAGCGTCAACATTTTAACGTGATCCATACGCGCGCGCGCGCGCGCCACCACCACCACCACTATCGTCAATGTCTACCACTACCATCACTACCATCGCCCACTCCAACTTTGTCACCCTGTGTGATTCGCGTTTAGAATATTCTTTCTCACTTACGACTGTTGTACACACGATAAACGGTATCAGGTTTACACGCGTCCACTGGATGATCACGAACGAACACTCGAGCTTGTGCAATCTCTCTTCAACAATTCACCCCACACCACTCCTAAAATAGTTTAGTCAATCCATCGGGGAATGAACTCGCACGAATTTACATGAATATATGTCAATGTGTTTTACTTTATTATAAAACCAGTGCATCGAGAGTTTCGACACTCGATAGCTAATTATGTTAAATGTTTTCGAATTTTGCGGTTGGATTATATACACACCCTTTTTTTGTCTATATACAGATATATACCATGTAAATATATGCAATTTATTTTACTATGTTGAAAAAAAAAAAAAAAAAAATTTTTTTGAAATAGCAAAAAAAATTGTTTGAAAAATATAATGAATAATAATTTATGTAGAAATAAAAATTTTGAATTTGTATTTTTTTTTTTCTATTTAAAATTCACTAGAAGAAAATAAAAATATTTTTATTTTTATAAAATATACGGACATTAATTTTTTTTAATTTTTCATATGATGAATAATTTTACGATTAATTTATATTTCATATCATTTTAATTCGTGAAACTAATGAGAAAAAAGAGAAAGAAAAAAAAAAAAAAAAATTAATTGTCTTGATGACGAGTTGTCAGGCTTGAATGTGTCACGAACATTTATATATATATAATATGTTTTTTTCTCTTTATTCTTCATTCTTTCTTTTACCTTCTCCTATTCACATTCACTTTTCTCTAAACGGCAATGGGCCATTCACAACGAGACGTAAACGCCAGTGCGACACGTGTAACCGTCGTGTTAATCGCACCGATAAAAATCACATGGCACGCCATACACCACCACCACCACCTCTACTACCCAAGAGAAATAAGTTCTACAATGAAAAAAAAAAAAAAAAAAAAAAAAAAAAAACCAAATGTACTCGTAAAATAAATAATAATGCATTTCTTAAACCACCATCACTTTAAAACAAAATTACTAATCGATTTCCTAATTCTCTCTTGCCCACAAAAAAAAAAAAAAAAAAAAAAAAAAAAAAACAAAAAAAAATCTATAAAACCAAATAAATTAGTAAAAACGAAGTAAACTGTAAAAATGAAATATAAGAAATGAAGGCGATGGTAAGTGGTGTATATAGAAAAAGGTGGGAACGAGAGGGTGAATAGAAGTGAGGGTGCATCAGACATTTTAACAGTCTATAGTGTATTAAAATAAGAGGGTGAGAATGTCTCGTGACATGATAAGGGGGTAGTTTTACGAGGAGTGAGAATGCACGACCCGACACTCGTTCGTCGTCCAACAACCACTATCTCCCCCCCTTTTCTCTTGGCGCTCTTCTTGCTACTCTTCTATCCATTCGCTATTTCCCCCTCTATTTTCCTAACCACGTCACTACTACCTACACCTCACTTAACCACACACCCACACCCACACACACACACACATATATATATATATATATATAGTTGTGTGGGCACCCTTCACTATTTTACGTCGCCACGCTTCTCTCGCGCGACATAAACTTTATGGTGTTTATGAATATTTATAATAATCTACATTTTATGGTGGAAGCCTGAAGTGTGAAGGGATATGAACGACATTGATGAAAGACTATTTTATATTTATATATATATATATACATATAAAAAAAAAATTACCATTGAAATTTGAATGCGTAAGCAGAAGAAATAAATTAATAAAATTATTATTATTATTTTCTTTTGACTGAATAATAAAAAAAAATGAAAAAAAAAAAAATAATAATATTATTATTCATATTTATTTAAAAAAAATCTAATTACCCATCATTTTTTTATATTCTATTCTCATTTAATTAAAAAATCGATAAATTGTTTATTTATAATTTTATTACAATCATTTATAAATAAATAAATTATATATATATATATATATATATAAATAAAAAATTATTAAAAATCCTTTTTATAGAACTATTGAATATTATTGTACTCAAACTGATTCACATAAATACATTTATATACGCGTGTACTTGGTGTGCTCAATTTGCCAACGTACGAGAGTATAAGCTCGGCCAGACAACGGTTGTAATAATGAGTGACAGAGAGTAAGAGATAGAGAGAATGAGAGAGCAAGATTGACAGTGAGAAATAGGAAGGGAAACAGCGAAAGAGAGAGAGAGTGAGAGAGACAGGGGGTGGAAGAAGGAAAGTGTGAGTATGTTGAGCACAGAGAAGAGGATGAGAAGGAGAACCAGAGGGGATGATTAAAATATATATATTTACTAACGTCAATTCTCTCCACGCGACACGAACGTACACATATGAACATATGTATGTACACAAATACATATATATTGCGTAAAATATATATATATATATATTGTAAATGCTTATGTGAATGAGTGAGAAGTCGAAGCAAGAGAGGGTAGATTTAACTAGTCAGCCATCTTGGATATTAGCCAACCAGAACAATAGTATACACAATAGTACGACACAACTAGTGAGCAGTGTTTGGTATTACCGCTCAACCTCACCCCTCACCCCTTCTTCACCCTTCACATTTCACCCTCATCATATATATATGTATATATGCATATTTGTATATATATTCACATGTTGAAATCTATATATATATATATATTTTAATGATTCTCGGGCTCTACAATTCATATGAACGTTGCATTTGACGTATATGCACACACACAAATTTACACACGAAAATATGTGTATATATTGGATGTGTTGCATATAAGTGTAAATACAGGTAAAAGAGGACAAGAGTCGGTGAGAAGAAAAAAATGAAGAAGGGCGAAAAAACAAGAGACGAAAGATTTTCCGTGTAAAGATTCGTGACAAGTTGGGAAACAGAAGAAAAAAAAAAAAAATAGATGAGAAAATAAGGGAAAGTAAGGGAGATAAATAGTGAGATGAGGATGAATAAAGTGAGCAAGTGGGAAAAAAAAAACTTGTTCATAAATCAATTTCAAGTTTTTTTTTGTCTTTTTTTCTTTCTTTTATTTTTTTTTTTTTCTTTTTTTTTTAAACTCAGTGTTATATTTTATTGTGAATTTATTGTGTTCAAATTAGAAATAAATTTAATATTTTTACTTATCAATGTGATATATAAAGATAAAATTGTAGAATAATAATAAAAATTGTTCATTAAGAATTTTTCGTTTGTTTTTGTTCAAAAAAAAAAAAAATAATAAATAAATAAATAAATAAATGAAATTTTATTTGATAACGGGGTGAATAAATAAATGAATAAATATTCAATTACATTTCCACGAAATTTCCAATTCACCTTATTAAATTCACACACACACACACACACACTTATGTACACAATAAATTTCCATACAACTAAATAATTTTGCAAAGACTGTACTCACTATATACATATTTAGTTGTGCGAATATATATTAGGGTGGTTCAGCTCCCCTTGAAACTCAAACACACGCGAATTAACAATATTACTCTCTCCAACCACCCTCTATACAATGAATATATATATATATTTTTTTTTAATATAAAATATAGATATATATGTATTTAAGTGGATATAAAAAAGTGACATAAATGCAAGTGGGGATTGGGGGTGAGTTCTCCAGAGAAAATAAGAGAGAGGTAAATAGTTGCAATGCAGAAAAAGTGAGAAGAAGATAATACGGAAAAGAAGAGAGGAAAAAAAAAAAAAAAAAAAAAAATTGTGGGGAGTTAAAAGAAATGAAGTGAACTGAGGGGGGGTGAAATATTATATAATACGTCACTTGGCAACTGTATATAAAATATACCATCGCATTGAATGTGCCCATACGCATTCTACTACACACATAATGAAGTTTCAAAGCCACTAATTCTTCTGACTGTGGTGATTCCCACGGCGAATTTCTGCATATTCGTTCAATATATATATTTATATACATATATATTTTTTTTTCTTTCATTTTTATTTTCATTCTAGTTCACATTTCGCAGTTTATTCCCGCTCCATTTACCGCCTCACTACATCTCTACATTTCTATTTCACGTTCTTCAACGTGCGCATTTGCTCCATGAAAAACTTAAATGCTCGAAAATATTGAAGTTTATTATGCACGTGTATATAGATATAGATCTAATATCTATGTACTTCAACATTGAATAAATAATTTTTTTTAAATTAAAATTAAAAAAAAAAAATAATAATAAATGAAATATAATCATTTTTTTTTCTATTCCATTTTTGTTCTATTCCCTATTTTCTTATTTCAGGTCTTTTTTTTTTTCTAGAGATTGGATGAAGATGAATAATAAGAAAAAGTAGTGGATTTAAATGATGCAATGAAATTTTGTCGCGTCGTGCATTAAAGTTTGAACTAACATTTACACCAAACTGAAGAAAAAAAAAAACGAAAAAAAAAAATTATGATAAATAAATTAAATAAATAAATGAAATAATGATAATAACATTGAGAAAAATGAAACGAAAAAAAAAAAACAAAAAATTATTTTTTATTTATTTATTATTTATAAATACAAAATGAACTCAATTTTAAAAAGAAAAGAAAAAAGGGTAATAAAATTCACAAACGAATGCAGTACATTCAGATATATAAATTTTGATTGTCAATTTTAAAGGGGTAAAAGTACAAAAAAAAAAAAAAAAAAAAAAAAGTTGGCCACACATATTAAACGAGGGTGTATTTTGATTGATGATTTTCAACCCCTGCATAAATACATATATATGATAATAGTAAAGGGTTGTTGTCAACCCCTCATTCCTGATTTTTCATTTTTTTTTTCATTTGGTAAAATAAAAAAAAATGCAAAAAAAAAAAAAAAAAAAAACCGAGAAATATATTTATTTATTTATTTTTTTTACTCTCTCGCTCCAATGTGCACCTTGAATATATATTGGAACATTAAATATATAAAGAATTTAATTTAAAATAAAGTAGCTATGTATTTCATTTATGTGTATGGTAAAAAAAAATATATATATATTGGTAGACGTGGTGAATCGAATTTAAATAATATGATTTCTGCACGAAGAAATGTGAGATTACGAGGGCGGAAAGAAAAAAAAAAAAAAAAATACCAGTGAGAGAGAGAAAAAGATAAAAGTGGATAGAGGTTGGATAGGATAGGGTTGGATGCGGGGATAAAAATAAAGAGTAGGAGGGGTCGAATTCTCTATGGAGTTGTGTATAACGAGGTTAACATTATTTGTTATTATGTCTAACGAATGGGCATCGTCGTTTCAACGTTACGGATTCGCGTATGATTCATAGTTGCAATGAAACCAACCACGATGTTTCGTGATGCATCGCAATATTTCATATCTTGGATCATTAGCGTGGGCTACCAACTGCCAAGAACAACTCGTCATCATTCTCATTCTCTGTATTTCAATATTTTTTGTTCATTTTTATATTTCTATTCTATCCCATTTTTTTTTTTTTTTTTTTTCATTTTTCTACTCTTCCTTTTACATTTATTTATATATTGAACTGCGATTGTATTTACATCCAAGTACAAATATAAATTTGAACGATAAAGTAGAAAAAAAAAAAAAAAAAGCATAAAGATAATTTACAAGTTTATAAAATTTTTACATATGATATATGTGTATTTATGTTGAAATATATTTATAATCTCTTGTTTCTTGTACCTTCTTTTCCCACGATAGTTAGAAAAAAGTTTTTGCCTTTGAAAAATATTATTTTTTTTGTTTTTTTTTGTTTTATGCTTTATATCATGAAAGATCGAGCGATGCCAAACCCAAACCATTCTATTGCTTACATGTATTTATATATATGCTCGGGTGGGTGTGTATATGTTGAGGTAAAATAGAGAACGTACGTTGGATTCTCTAATCGAAAAGAAACACGAAGTTGCATATAAATAAGAATTTATAGACGATGAAAAATGTGGTAGAGTCGAAACTTTTGAATTTTATTTATTTTTTTTTTTTCTTGTGCGAGTTACAAAATGTTAAAAATATATATAAATATAGATATACGAATAAGTGACAAGTCATATTAGTTTCACTTCCATATCTCACTAACTCTCTATGCCATTGCCATCTTTACTTGAAAAAATCTTTATATTTTTCCACATCGCACACAGACTTTTATCCATCTATATACATTTATATTACATGTAAATACACACGTGAATAAAATATAAATGTCATAGAATTTTTTTTTTTTTCTTTCATACCCATTTTCTTATTGTATCTCAGCTGTTTACAAATATTGACTTTAATATTTTAACGTTATATTTTATTGACGAGATAAATATTAAGTAAAAGTAGACACGTGTTTGTACACGCGTGTCTCAATGAAAATTTATCGATAAAGAAAAAAAAAAAAAAAAATTTAGGATTATTTTCACTATCCAACGTGTTGGTGTAAATAAGTGTACAAAAGTTTTGTGTAAAATACGAAAAGTCTTACCAACTAATGGCTGTTTTTCTGCCATGATAATAAAAAAAAAAAAATTATCGAGGTATACATAAACTTTTAGACGAATGAATGGAGAGAACTGGCGACGAGAAAACAGAAAACATTTGTTGGGGGATGAGTAGACAAGAGGAAATAAAGAAGTGAAGAGTGTTCGGTTGAAGAAAGGGTAAAAAGTGTATAATGAGTGTACGAATAGACTGGAGAAGAAGAGTGAAAAAAAAAAAAGAATAATAAAATAATAATAATAAATAAATAAATAAATAAATAAATAAATAAATGAAAAAATAAGAATACAAAGTTTTGTGTTGAACAGGAAGAAAATCAACGCAAAGTAAAAAGTAAAAAGAGTAAAAAGAATAAATGGAAAAATAAAACAAAATAAAAAAATGATAAAGTTTCAAGTAAAAATAGATAAATAAATGAATAAATAAAATTGAAAAAAATAATAATAATAATAATTAAAAGTGTGAAAATTATTTTTCATCTTCCTATACATTAAAAAAAAAATTCAATTATACATCTAATCACGTTCACGATTAAAAAAGTATATACTGAAAAATATAAATATCAAGTATAAAGAGAAAAAAAAAAGAGGGGGATACTCGAGAGTTCATCAAAAAAAGAGAGAAAAAAAAAAGAAAAAATCCAGAGTTTGTTGGATAATGCTCGGGCCAGTACATCAAGATAATTGCTACCATCGGCCAATCCTGCACAACCTTGCATAACATATATATATTAATAGCTATATACATATGTACTTCATATAGTTATATATAACCAATATATATATATATACATAAAGGGTTTGCTTCATTTGCATTGCATCAGAGAGAACCATGCGAGTACGAACCTCTTCGTCCCTTATTTCCTCCCTCGTCTCTCAATGTGCACATGGCGGCTCAACCATGAATGCAACATCATAACATACACATATATATCTATCTATCTATCACTCTATTTCTGACATGTACACATATATAATAAAATATATATATATATACATAGATATATGAATGGATAAGCACAGTATAGATATAACTTTGATTTCAAACATTCTCATTGCTCTTGCATACACGCGAGCTTTCATAAATTGATTTCTCTTCTGGCACGCGTCCTCTATATCATCATATTTTCCTCACTCTAATCACCTCTAGCTCTTCGTCTTTCTCTTTCTCTCTTTGCATTTATTTTATCTTTGTTTCCGTGTCTTTTTCCTCTCGCTATTCACTTCATCTCATTCAAGTACCCGAAGAATCGAAAAATTTGCACACCTAGAATAAACACTCAACGCAATATATCAATGAAAATTTCCAAAATTAAATAAATAAATAAATTATCATTGATTTATTTTATGTGTATCTGTCAGTACTTTATTACCACATAAACCATAAAAAAAAATAAAAAAAAAAAAAAAAAAAAAAAAAAAAATCAGAAAATCTGTAATTTAAATAACGAACATTTTGCAATGGTTGACACTGTATTTGCCAACTGTATTAACATATATAGATAAAAATATATAGCAGTGGTTGTTCTGGTGTATCTGTCATGTATAAAGGGTTAAAAAAAAAAAAAAAAAAACGGCACGTGACAAGTACAGTGAGAGATAGAGAGACGAGAGAGGGCGTCGATGCGGCTTAAAATCTATGTACAACTTCTACAGCTTACAGTATTCCCTGTTACTACCTCTTTCTCGTAACTTCATTTCACTCCTCCCCCCCATTTAATTCTCGTCTTTGCATTTCCACCACCTTCTTTTCATTCTCATTCTCGTGCATTGGATCCTCTCGCGTTTCTCCTCTACCACATGGTATACACGAGAATACAAGTAAAATCCTTTGTCTATGTCTTATGGCTTACATTTAATTCCCTCTGTTTGCAAAAAAGATTGCTCGTATTCCAGAGCGTAACAACGATATATTTCCTCTGTCATTTTCTCTTTCTCTCACTCTCTCTCTCTCTATACTTTCGAGTCGCGTATCATTTTGAATTTACTATTCCCTCATGATCCCTCTACTCATGTATCAACAGATTTTTAATATGTCGTAGATGTGTGTTGATATGATACAGCAAGGAAAAAGATAAAAATAGTGTAAGTGGACACGTGAGATGGGGGAAAAGAAAGAAAAAATGAAACGATAAAATAAAAAATAAAAAATAAAAAATAAAAAAAAATGATAATAATAATAATAACAGACGAGGAAACGGCGACTGTGACGAAGGTAGAAAGTGAAGGGGTAAATGATAGTAGGTATTTAGTAAAGTCTGACGAAAAGATTACACGTGCGGGGTAAAAAAAAAAAAAGAAAAAGAAAGAAAAAAAAAAAAAATGTAAAAAAGCTGGTATAATTAAAAATTGTGTGGCCTATTTTGCAGTAAGAGAGGAGAAACGCAAAAAAAAAAAAAAAAAAAAAAATGAAAATAATAAAAATTCTGAACGATATAAAAAAGAAATAAAACAAAAATTAGACAAAAAAAAAAAAAAAAAAAAAAATGTTGATGACAAAACTGAATTGTAAATTTTTCTCTTTCTAACTTTCATTATCCTCATTCCACTAAAAAAAAATTTCAATATGCGGATTATATTGTATATATATATATATATGTGTATGTGGGAGATTAATAAAACATAAATAAAAAAAAATGACAACTCATTTTTTTTTTCTTTTTTTTTACTGTCTCCAAAATATTATTAGATGCAATAATTATAAATTTACTTCCTTTATAGCGTGGACAAGCCTTTAAATTTTAATTTTGATGTATATTTTCGTATGTATATATATTAAGGAATGGAGAATGGCAGTGTGGTATGTATATAACCACAGATATGTGTGGGTATTGTGTATGTACAGGGGTTGAGAATAGAGATGCTGGGAGAAGGGGTCGTTGGGTTCTCGTGGCTTGTAAATTATAAGGCATTAGGCTGGTCAGGCACTTCTCATTCTCTCTTGCTCGCGCTCACTGTGTCGGAAATATATACGTATAGGGGATGATTATACCTAATGGTGAGATATTACCCAAACTGCGGTATTACTTTGGACACGAGGTTCTCTACAGGTTCATTCCTGTTCTAATCTTTCGACAGGGTTTCGTACTCTTTGTACTCTAATTTAATGTACATATAATAATAATAATAATAATACATATATGTATATATTTCATCTGTATTTAAATATAAAAATATTATATGTCAGACGAGAAAAAAAAAAAAAAAAATTTGTTTTATTAATTAATAAATATATACATGAGAAACAGGAAAAATTTCATTTTCAGTGAGATGAAAATGAAAAATTTTACGATGTAATTTTTTAACGATAAATAATTCTCTCATTTTCTTATTATTATAATTTTTCTTTTTACAAATATATTTAATGTAGACAATGATAGTTATTATTTAAACAAAAAAAAAAAAAAGAAAAAAAAACAACAACAATAACAACAAAAAAATGAATATATAAATTTGAAAAAAACAAAAAAAATAATACAAATAAAAAAATGAAATACATAAAATTCAAGGTGTGTCAAAACAACATCAGATCATCCAAAGGAGACGGAGTTGAAGAGGGAAAGGAGGAAAAAAAAAAAAAAAAGAATAGAGAGAAAAGGGGAGAGGGATGAATTCGAAAAGTGTGAATGAGAGTTCTTATATGGAATGAGGTGCGCGACAGGGTGGTAAAATGAAATAAAAGGGGAATAACAAAGTGAGAAAGATGATAGAATGAGGGAAAAAAAAAAAAAAAAAAAAAAAAAAGACAAGAGAATTAGAAACGTCATGTCACTGATATGATTCGGTCAATTTTACAATTTTAGACCACATCGATATTGCCACACCCACATTAATGTTGGGGGGAGGGGATGAGGGATGAAAAGGGAATATAAGTGAGGTATGAAAAAAAATTATGTAAAGATAATAGACATATATTTATACACACAGACATCCATACACATATGGATATATATCAATCCTTATATATCCTCTCTTTTTTCTCACTCACTCTATATTATATATAGGCAGATATATCAATGTATATAGTTAGATCTGTTGAGTAATATCTATTTCCTACATGACGCGACTTTTCTTTCTTTTAAATGAAATAAAGCGAAAAAAAAAAAAAAAAAAAAAATCATAATAAAAAAGAATAAAAAATTATTCAGGGTGCGGCACTTGTACACATTCAACACGCAAAACGACAACAATTCACTAATTCATTTGCATATTACCGTGTCAATATTATATAAAAGTACAAAGATGAATATACCAAAAAGAAGAAAAAATATATAATAATAATAATAAGAGATAAATAAATGAATCAAATGAAAAAGAAAAATATTCAATAATACAAAAAAGAGAAAAAAAGAAAACAAAAAAATAAAATCACAGCGATCGAGTAATGATAAAAAAAAATTTGACGTATGAAGTTCAAATATAAAAAAAAAAAAACAAAAAAAAAAAAATCAAAGAGTGAAAGTGGAAAAGGAAGATAAAAAAAATAAACAAAAAATTAAAAGAGAAAACCGTAACGGTAATGATAATAAGAATAGAAAATAATAAATAAAAAAGAAATAATAATAATAATGATAATAAAATGAAAAATTAAATTTATAAAAGAAGGAAGGATGGGAAAAAAAAAAAAAAAAAAGAGGAAACAAATGTTTGTGGTAGAGATGACAACTGTGGATGTTGGATACAACATTGCATTTACGTGGTGAAAGCCACTAGGGGGCTGATTTCAAACGACTCTTTCTACTAAACTGGTACGCGCGTGCTGCAGGTCCCTCGTGATCCCGATTATATACTACATGTATATCCACACGAATACTATGTATGCAGAATTATAGAGTCATAATGGTTGTGTTTTAGATATATATATATATATATATAGATATATTAGCTTCTATATGAGAGAATGAGTACGGTGACATAAAACAAAACAATAGAGGAGTGTGGATATATATTTACATATATATTTTTTTTTCTCTCTTATTTATTACTATTATAATTATTTTTTTTTTTACAATATATATATTGCTGGATATCGTACACGCTAATCGGAATATTTTCATGTAAATCAAAGAAGGAAGAGTAATTATAATTAACGAATGGAAAATTGACAGTTGCACGCACATAAAACGGAACAAAAAAAATAAAAAATAAAAAATAAAAAAATAAAATTTTTTTTTTGTTAAATAAAAAATAATAATAAATGATGAGACAATATATTCCGATTATTTAAGTCTCGCAAGCTCTCGTGATAAGTCTCGATTATTTTTGCAAATCAATTTTCACGAAAAAAAAAAAAAAAGAAAAAAAAAAATTTTTAAATAAAAAAACATTAATAATAATAAAATTTTGCGTTTTAATTTTTGTGTCATTTTTTTTTCCCATATTTCTCCATATTTTTCCTGATTTATTTATTTATGTATTACTGTTATCATGATTTTTTTTTTTTTTTTTTTTTTTTGATATCGTAAATCAAATTTTTACCAACTCCCAGTAGGCAGAGTTCAATATTGTAATTAATGCCAGGAGCAAATTAATAGACTCGACACGCGAAAGGGTGTCTCAGTTGAAATTTTTTCACCCTCTTTATAAATAAATACATATATACCTACATGCAAGTGTGTGTGTGTGTGTGTGTGAATGTGTGAGTGGTATACGAAAAATAAATTGAAATTAAATTTAAATTTATTATACAAATATGTTTATCTGAAAGTGTAAATGTGTGTGTGTATGTGTATGTGTATTAGTAAAATTAATTTTCTAAATTCGAATCGGAAACTAATAAACGATAAAATATTTTATTGTTTTTTATTTATATATATTTGTTTACAATACTTGTTCAATCTTCAGTTCCACTCTATGAAATTTCATGAATTTATAAATCAATTTTAAAAATATACCGCCAACTTCAAGAGTAATAGAAAATTCAATAAAAAAAATTAAATATTGCAAATAAATAAATAAATAAATGAATAAATAAATGATATTGAGAATATCAGTGGAAAATTTTAAAAAAATACACATATGATATTGATACATGAAACTTTGAAAAAGAATAACTTATTCTTTGTTCAATCATAATTTGACAAAAATGTTTGAAAAAAACTCTTCTGCATCTATTCGCATATACATATATCTATATATATATATATAACGTGTATACCAATAACGAGTTGGGGTGATCAGAGAGGGAATGAACAAACTAAGGGTGGGAGAATATAGAAGATGTACGTTCTGGCTGTGTCGACGGAATAATGGATGAGTTAAACGTATATGTGTATATCGAGGGGGTTGGAAACATGTTACAGAACTAAACAATGTTTCTGAGCCACTGCAAATCCCGTTCGTGAATTTTTTATCGCCACCCTGTATACACCCCCATCATTGCACTGTCCAATATATATATACATATATATATATATATATATATCTGTATACACATAGTGTCTATATCTACATAGTGTTGAATCGGCCCAATATTCGATTAGAATTTCCCATTCAATGTACATCACAATATTTTAATTATTTTATCGAGTTTTTATATTATAAAGAGAAAAAAAAAAAAAATAAATAAATAAATAAATAAAAATATTTTCACCATACTATCTTTATTTTTAATATTATTGTTAATCCAAAGTATTTATTTATACTGTTGAATATAATTTGTTATAAACAAAAAAAAATAAATAAAATAAAATAAAAAATAAAAAAAATTTTAATTTAATATTAAAATTTTATTATCGGAAATATCTCGATTTTTATGAAAATAAAATTAATCTAGTGCAATGTGATTGTTAATATTTAATTGAAATATATAATTTTGAAATTTCATGATTAAATTTTAATGTTGGTGGTGTAAAATTTACTGATATAATTTTACCATCATTAATAAATTTTGTGTGCGTTTATTTATAGAAATTGAGTTTTGATCGCGTGATCAGTGCGTTATCTATTCCACTTTTATACTGATGAAATCACAGGTGATGGTGATAATATATTTTTTCCCTATAAATACATATATATATATATATATATTTTTTTTTTTCCATTCATTTAACTTGATCGTATATTGACGTTGAAAATACTCTGACATTTGCATGCAACAATTTTATTATAAATCTAATCACTACTAAACTTTTTTCTTTTTTATTGATTTCTTCTCTACTTCCACTTTTTCTTTAAATTTATTCTTCCAAATATTTATTCTATATATTTTTTTCATTTTTAAATTTTCTCCCAAAATTCCACGTCAACTTTTAATTTAAACAAACAAAAAAAGAAAAAAAATTAAAATACAATAGTATAAAAAAAAAAAGTTAGTAATGACTGGGCAGTGGTTTGGCGTATTTTGGTTAATCTACCATAGAAAAGGTCGGTCCACCACCTCATCTTCTTTCTCCACTACCACCACCACCACCACCACCTCACTCACTCACTCAACTCATTCTACCGACTTTCTCTACCCATCATCCCTTCTCATCTATCTATTTTGCCCTCTCTTATACCGCTTGTACAGATCTCCATTACGGTAGTCATGACAACCACAATTGATTCCATGTAGGGGACAAACAGTAAGAGGAGTCGAAAAGCACCAACACTTCTGCATATATTCATGTTGAATTGTGATGGAATGAGAGAAACAAACGAGCATGATATAACGATATAACGATAGAGATGTGTCAAGGATGAGATAGAGGGACGTGAATGCGGGGTGGAAAGTGAAATGGTTGGTGTTTCAGAGGCGATTCGCTTTCTCTCATACAATACAAGTTAAATCGCGTTGGCCATATCATCATCTATATATATATATATATATATAAATGTACAGAGTGATGTTGGATTAAAGGATGCGTCTATTGCTTCATTGAATATATCCTGTCTCAGTCGTTTAACACTTTATTTTTCAACCCTTTATTATTTTCACATGATCAATCATCAATACTATTTTATAAAATGAATTTTTTTTCCCTCCTTTTGTCAATATAAATGTCAATTGACATCAAATTATTCAATATACATCAATTATTATAAACTATTGATAACTAAAACGGAGAAAACAAGAAATATATATATATATATAGATATTATATATTTATTTATTTATCTATAATTTATGGGTATTATACAATCGAGATTGACTGTGGTGATGGTGGGTAGTAGTCGTAGTATAAATATAAAAATATATATAAAGGAAAACAAAAAAAATTTGATACATCGAGTGAAAAGTGTGACTCGATATGTATCGTCCATATACAGACGTAGAGTCAAGGCCGTTGGCATTTTGTAAATTAAATTTTAAATATTAAAAAAAACCGACTACTACTACTACCACCACCACCAACGCTGCTACTTCTATATCACAATCAAACATCGAAATAAATAAATAAATAAATATATATATATATTAGGTATTCCGAGTATACGCAGCATCCTCATGTACATACTATTACTTCTCAGCGTTAAAAATTGAGGACAGAGTATAGAAGAGAGTACGCGTGCAAAAAAAAAAAGAAAAAAAAAATTGTATGTGAGAGAGAGGTGTAGTAGAAATGGAAAAAGAGTGAACATTGGCATGAGCCTCTGGCACTTACTCATTCGTCAATAATAATTTTATTCGTTTGTGAAAAATTGTAATTTTTTTTTTTTTTTTTTTATATTTTTTTTTCTCTCCTGTTTTATTATATTTCATTTCTCCTCCCCTCTCCCACCCAACCATCATTCGTTTGTGCCATTTTTTTTCCCCTCACAATATTTTTTATTGTCTTTGGAAGTTTAATTTTTCAACTTTTTATTATTTTATTATTTATTTATTGTTCATTTTTATTATTAGATGTGTATATATATATTTATTTATAATTTTCTTTTTTTTTTTCCAGTTACCCATTGTAGCACAGGGAAAAAATGACGGTAGTGGGCGAAAATTATATATATATATATGCGTGAAAGAACATAAAAGTGTATCCCCTTTCTAACCCCCTATTAATAAAAATGTACATTTATATATAAATATAGTCTGCCGAGCGCTTTTGATCGACGCTCCTACATCAGATCCGCCCCACTTTCTTCTTCTTCTTTGCCCCTACTGTTCCACCGAAATAAAATATGAAAATCGCAATAAAGCGTTATTCAATATAAATGTGAATGTGTATATATGTGTAAACGAGAGTAGATATATATAATATTTTGGTTCACGTTCTTTTTATTGCAGAATATAATGAAACAATACAAACGAATATTTTTTAACAAATACGCAGACACATTTTAACTTGATACTGCATTAGATAATTGCATTTAGATCATCATCAGCAATAAAAAGAAAGAGAAGAAAAAAAAAATAATAATAAAAAAGTGTCTGCTTGCAATTATTCAAAATTCAATTTATTCACCTGTGATGAAGAAAACAAAAATTTATCGAACCAATTTGAAAAAATACATTAACAATAATTT
This sequence comes from Dinocampus coccinellae, assembly GCA_963920625.1. Classification (NCBI taxonomy): domain Eukaryota; kingdom Metazoa; phylum Arthropoda; class Insecta; order Hymenoptera; family Braconidae; genus Dinocampus; species Dinocampus coccinellae. Next base: position 684,427 of record OY987185.1, read on the forward strand.
CTTTGCCGTGAAAAAATTTTTCATTTCATTTTTTTTTTTTTTTTTGATGGTTATATACAGTGACATTTATTCTCCATTTTCGTATTTCCTCTTTTACTCTAAACAAAATTGAGAGAAATTTTTTATATACATAAAGTATATGCAGACACACGGCCAAACTAATAAATGATTCATGTCTATCTTATCTTCGCTATTCTCTATCTCTCTCTCGTTTTCGCGCAGTCTACCCTACCCCTCACTGTATTGTGTCAAGGGGTGAACATCGCGACTGCTGTTTGGATGAGAAGTGAAACTCTTCCGACGAAACTGGAAAATATTCCAACGTCTACTTATATAAAATATAAATATAAATATATATATATATATATACATCTATGCGTGTATATAAATAACTAATATCAATCATTTATTCATATACACATATATATGTATTTATTCCTACTTTGCGTATGCAACAAAGAATAATCAGACTGCAAAAAAATGGAGAAGAAAAAAAAAAAATATTGCAAAATTAACTTTAGAAAGGGGTAGATTTTTTTTTTTTTTTTTTTTTTTACTATTGAATGAATAAAAACTGGCTAAACAATAAAATATTTTTAAATTAAAATTAATATTTGTATCAATAAAAATATTCAATTTAGAAAAAAAAAATATGTATATATGAAAAAATAATAAAATAAAAATCAAATGTATGAATAAAAAAATATTTTGAAATGCGAATAAAATATTTCCGAGGTATATTCTAAGATTTCCCAACGGATGCATCGTAATATAGTGCACAGAATTGTATAGAAAATATTGTGTGAAAGTAGTGGGTGAGAGAGAAATAGAACAAGAACGAAAAAAAAAAAAAAAAAAAACTGGGTGGAAAGGTGAGAAAAATACTCGCGTCCATCTGTCGTTTAATATTACAATTACAAAAGTATTCTGAGAGTCAAATTGAATATTTAATGTGAGAAAAAAAAATTGCATTATTATTTATTGAGAGTCATTTTTCAAAACTAGAATTTTAATAAAATCAAAAGTATTTCGGGGAAAATAACAAAAATAATAGTTAAAAAAAAATAAATAAATAAACAAAAAAAAAATAAAAAAATAAAAAAAACTGATATACTGTATAATTAATGTGTATTAAAAATTTATTATTGAAAATTCCATACGGGAAAAAAAAGAAAAAAAAAAAAGTGATCGTGATGCAAACAAGAAACAAAAAAAATTTAATTATTTATCTAAAATACATAGACACACTGACATCAACATTGATCATGAAATAGCAAAAATGTTAACAAAAGCAGCTCACAATTCAAAATTCATTGTATTTTTCAAACCATTTTCCAATTATGTCGACTGTATATTTGACAAAGAAAAACAAATAATAAAACGAAAAAAATTATAGATGATAAAGGGATAAATATAAATATATATATTTATGTGTGTGTATTGAAACAAAAAACTAATCAAAATAGAAAAAAAAGTTGAACTTATACAAATATAGATCAATATTTTATTAAAAATAAATGATATTTCACAAATCTCCAACTTAAATCTACAACGAAAATACAAAAAAAAAAAAAAAAAATTTCAAGCAAAATAAAGTAGAGTGAAAAAGAAAAAAAGAAAAAAAAAAAAAAAAAAAAAAGAGTGATAAATATAAAAATAAAATAAATATCATATAAATCAAGGAAAATATATCTCTTTTCAACCATAAAGAATTCAAATACACACATAAATCTGTATACCAATATCATACAAGATAAAATTGCCCAAAGCATATTTTCAAATCCAACACAGATTTACCAGTACAGTAAAGTAGCAAACACAGACCGACCCTTACTAGTATAAAATCTCACTGACGTATAGACAAAGACAGAGAGAAACCAAGAGCAAAAGTGAGACGGAGTAATACAACCAGTGTTACCTAATGCCAACATTGTGTGCTTACACCGTTATGTATTCATGTAAATGCACGTGCACCTCATGCCTACATCCCTCTACACATCATTTATATATATTGCCTATCTCACTTTTCACATATGTATATATATGTACTGAGGCAAACACTCTTGAGCCACTTATTAGACGCCAAACTAAACCCGATCAAACATTTATTCCCATCTAAACAACAATTAAACACATGAATAATCAATAAACAAAAAAAGAAGGAAGAAAAAAAAAAACGCGGGATTTTAATAAAGAAAAAAAAAAAAAAGATTCAATATTTAGAATGATAATGCGTTCAATAATTATAATTACACTGTAGAATTTTAAAAGATGAATAATTAACAAATAAATATGTAAATATAATTGAATAATATAATATATTTATGATATATATAAGTGAATACATGAATTTTGACCTATACAAAGTCGAATTGTCGATAAATCCGAGAGGTCTCTATACACACCGGAAGACTCATCTATATATATAGTCTTGCATTGGAAGATAAATCGACTTGTATACGTCTGCATAGATATAGCTCAATTCTGTTTATTTATGTATATATGTTTGGTTGGTTGGTTGGTTGGTTGGTTGGTTGCAATGGGTAGAGTAGCAAAGGTGGGGTAGAAAGGGGTTAGCATTTGGATGGCGAACCCCAAGGCATATATAAGCTAAAGGATGGGTGGTAGGGTTCCAACACTGGACATATAGCCCATCGGACACTACGTACCGCATATATGATAGTATACAACACACAATAACACATAGAGAACGCGCAATGGCGTCCGCCACTATACAACACACGCCCGATCACATTAATCAGAGGTTATTGCGTGCATTCCTAATCATCCGAGGCCCCTAACTATTCCCAGACTCTGATTGGTGCATTACTCGGTATTTCCGGTATGATTCTGCATTCCAATTGGCCAGGACGTAACGCGTTACCGTTCCATCTCTATCTATCCATCTATCTATCTATTTATCTATCTATCTCTCAAACTATTCCCTCTCTCGTATTTGCATCTCTCACCGTCATTCTCTCTTGTTTACTTCTATATATATTTGGGGGATGTGTATGCGTGTATATACGTTATCTCTATCACTCTTCATGATGCAGTTTGCTTTCTCGTATGAACATGAATTTCTATCTTGCTCTCTAAAGCCTAGATCAGTTTCCGAATGTCCGTATTCAATTTGGTCGAGGACGATTCCGGTATTACTCATTCTCTCGTTCTCTCTCATGTATTCTCGTTGTATATATATATATCTCTTTTACTTGCTGTTGTACAATGTATTTCTCGATGTATCTTGATTTGTATTTCTAATTCTGTCTCTTTTGCCCAATACTCATGGGTTTGTATGGTCTTTAGAGCACTGCAAATCGGTGGTTTACCCTCTACTCTCTCTCTGTCTCTCTCTTTTTCTCTTTCTCCGATATTTCTGTCCTTTTCTCGCTTACTCTCGTTCTCAATGAATGATTTTGTACTTCCGTGATCAGGAATTATATATGAAAAGCCACTTCGTGATGTGAGTGCATTTGTGTGTTTGCATATAAGGGTTTTACTATGTCGATGTGTGGGTGTAGAGAATCGAGACATAAATTTATGAGAATTGTCTTTGGAATAATATTAGAAGATAATAATGAGTCAAGTGGCAATTGTACGATTATTCATTAAAAAAATAATATTATTAGGTAAAAAAATTCTTTTACTTTTTATTTTTTTTTTTTTTGTTTCTTATATTAATTAGTATTGAGAAAATTTTTTTTTCTCTTAATCTTCCCTTCAATAAAATTTGTTGAAATATTAAATTAAATTTTTTTAAAAATTTACAATAATCTATTATGAATTTTTATACAAAACTTGAATTTATTCATTATAATTCATAATTTACTTTCAATTATCATTGACATTATATATAAATATACAGATATACAAGAGAGAAAAATAGAGGATTTGTGATAATCTACAATATTCTACAAAATGATCAATTTTAATCCATCTCCCTTGTCCATTATGTCACTTCATAGGCTAAATTTATACACTAAGGTATTGTTTAAACTCTATCAAACATAAATATTTAAATACATCTATATATATATATATTATACTCTCTACCTATTTATATAATTTTATTACAAACACATATATACAAGTATAAATATTCATGTTACAATGTGTTTTGTAAATTTTCTATAGAATTTGTACATATACAAATTATCCATATTTTGTATAGAAGAGTATACACAGTATTTACATTAACTCAAATATTTATTGGATTCATTTTCATGTACATAGAACCACACGTATTTACACATGCACGTGACATTTTCAAATTTCCTATTTGCAAATAAGCAATCAGCGTGAACGTTGCCACGACGAATCTTTCAACATCCGGTGCACTTATGACAATTAAACGAATTCAATTTTCTTTTACATTTTCTCCAATGTGTGAAACTATATATATAAATATATATATATATATACATGTATGTATGTGAAGACAATTAATTATTTCAATTAATGGACAATTCAGTCGTGATAGTCCACTCGAAAGAGAAAATCACAAAAACGGAAATATATTTCTCACTACCTATATGTTGTGTTATCAATTATTTTATGATGTTCGTCGAAAATACAAATACTTTGCATATATGAAATGTCGACCTTATAAATTGTCAACGGAAGTTCGTTATTTCCATGAGGAAATGTACCCGGACGTGAGGCAGAAAATTGTTCTATAAAAACAAAAAAAAAAAAAAAAAAAAAAAAGAAACAAAAAAAATTCGTTAAACGAGAAATAATTTTAATAGGAAACATACAAATAATTACAGAAATATATCTATGAAACAAAAAAAAAAAAAACAAATTAATAAAACGTCGAGGAATGAACAGAAAGAGAAAATCAATGCTATTTTCGTGACAATATTTTCTAGATTTCTGTTTAAAAAAAAAAAAAATTTTTTTTTTTTTCATGTGCTATTTAGTCAGTGGCAAAATAATTTTGTTTATATATTCGCTCAAGTTGACAGTAATATTATATACATGAAGAGTAAAAAAGAATATGAAAAAATAAAAAGTGGATAATGAATGGAAAAAATTGTACACGCATATAAATTGCATTGCCTTGTAAAAAATGTTTAACTAGTTTAACGACGCGAATAACTCTCTGTGGTTTTGGATGTAAATATGTACCTACAGATTCTGATTGAAAATAAACGGGGGAAAAGAAAAAAAAATTATTAAAAAAATAAAAAATAAATAAATTAAAAAAAAAAAAAAAAAGGAATGAAATAGTACCGGGGAAAAGTGAAAAAAAAAAAAAAAATCTGAAAATAAAATCAGGAATAGCAATGTGAAGAAATGAGATAATGTAATACTGGTTGTGATGCAAAAGCGACCGGTAAATTGATTAAGCTGACAATGAGCATTGAACAGTATAAACAAAAAAACAAAAACGACCATAAAAATGAAAAAAAAAAAAAAAAAACTAGAAGAAAAAAAAAATTTTATTTTATTTTTTCAAATATATTCATATCGATTTTTATTTTTTCCAATGGAATTTTTATATTTCAACGTCGGAGAGATAATAAAGTAAAAATTGAAAGATGAAGAAAAAAAAAAAAATAATAAAATGAAATAAAAAGTTGTAATTGAAGTAGAAAAAATTGTTTTTTCAAGTAGAATTTATTATAATTTACAGCCATTTTAAAAAGTACGCCATTTTGTTTGTCAACGTGATATAAGATTATACGTGTTTGAGGGAGAAGTAAAATGATTTTTGGTTGTTCCGGAGGGTGGGAAAAAAAAAAAAAAATAAATAAAATGGCGGATTGGTTTTGAATATAGACATAAAATAGAAAAGAGGGAGATATTTTACTCACGCGTCCTTGCGTATACAAGAACACCCATGTGCGTATAAGGGATTTTAGTGGTTGATGTTACAACGATGATGATGATGATGGTGGAAGTGGTGGTGGTGGTGGTGGTGGTGTTGGTGGTGATGGTTAACGTTAAATAGGAAATAAGTCACTGCCGGAGGGGATTCGACAACAGATTTTACACCAATTTCTCATCCGACACTTGTCTGTCTTGTCATTGGTGAGAAAATTGTCAAATCACTGAGTTTGTTCGCACCCTCACGCACTTTCCGTTCGTCTTCTCAATATAAAATTATCCACTTGCACCCACCCTATTCACCTCCCCACGAGAAAAAAAAAAAAAAAAAAAAAACATATAAACACATTTGAATAAATATTACCATATGACTTGGCTCTCTACTCAATAATGTCGACAAATTTTTCATGTATTATAATCTCAATTTTAATCTGTGTGGATTTTATTTATTATTTTTTCTATCTCTTCAAGTTTTTACACTTGAATTCTCTTCAACGTGTTATTACTCACGAACTATAACGAAAAAAAAAAAAAAAAAAAAAAAAAAGGAAAAAATGTGTATACATCGTTTATTCCTATAAAATTCTCCCTTGCAAATTTCATTGATAAAAATAGGGAAATGAAGAAAACAAAAAAGAAAAAAATGGCAGTATAAACCATGACTTATTAAATTTAACAATGACACAATTTACATAAATGTTTTTTGTTGTATTCACGTACGCAAGCACATGAGAAAAAAAAAAATTCTTCTTTTTTTTTTTTCTTTTTCTTTCATTCCATTCTTCAAAGTCGTTATCTGAAACACTCATTTAACCCCTTCTGCTTCTATTTTCCAATGCAATATTCTAATTTTCCATACCAAACGTTCACACATGCGAATATAAATGCGAAACAAGAAAAAACAAATAAACAACTTGAGCAAAAAAAAAAAAAAAAAAAAAAATTGCATATAACGAAACCGATACCGAGTTAGTTTGAATATAACGTGAATGTGTCGGAGTTGTTATATAAAAATGAATATGCACCAAGTGGTGGAGAGGGTTGTGGGATAGGCGTAGCACACACATTGAATATCGTGACATGTAACCAAGTAAAAACACCCACATGCATGCATGAAAAGAGAGGAGAGAAAAAAAGAAATCTCACCCTCCCAAATAAAAAAAAAATATATATATATAGCAAAAATTACTTGTAAGTATTCCATATCAAAGAATATACAACAGCACGTAATCAACAACAACAAAAAAAATACCTATATAACAATAAAAAAATATTATAATTACAGTAGTAATATGAATAAGTTGGAAAGTAGAATAAGATAAAAAGAAAAAAAAAAAGAAAAGAAGCGAGAGAGGACACACTGGACATGAAAAAATTTTTCCGACAATTCACATAATGGCTCTCTACTCGTTTTTGGCTCTGTGTCTTTTTGTATGTGTTAGTGTGTGTGTGTCTACACACAAGGGTAGTTAATAATGCAAGTTAGAACTTAGTACACATCCCCTTAGTCTTGATAGACTCTCCCTTCCTTTTTTTTTTTCTCATTTATATATTATATATTTTGTTTTTACTCTACCTACATCAGAGTACCTATTGCCATCTTCTTTTTTTGTTTTATTATTTATTTATTTATTTATTTTTTTCTCTTCGATCTTGGCACTCTCATTCACTGATTGTATGAGTAAATTATTCACTGATAAAGTTAAGGAATCAATTTATCATTATATGTATCCTACTAATACATATTAATCCATATTAATTATATAAAATTAATTCCATTATATAATATGTAGTACATTATAATCGTGATGGATTACAAATTTTCGATTTTGCAATTTTCATAAATACATCGAAATATATTTTTGGAAATACTAAAATTTATATATAATTGTATAATTATCCAGATAAATGAATTACTATTGATAATTTGACATAGTAAATAGATAATGAAATGTGAGAATCAATGGATATATATTTATAAATTCAGTAGGAGCACAATTTTAATCCAAAATTTAATTGTCATTTATTCTCAATTGTTTCGAATTTATAGATAATTCGTGTAAAAAAATATAGATAAATTTCGTTAATTAATTATAACCATACTCGATTAAAATCCAATAAATTAAATTGACCAAAAAAAAAAAGAAAAAAAAAAAAAAAGACTAATAAATAAATAAATCACAATGAAATTCAAACTATTAAATTAATTTTACACACAATTTTTCCATGAAAAAAAAAAAATAAAAAATTCAAAAATCTTCATCTCACATTATTATCTTCTATTATTACAGTTTGAAAATAAAAATATTTCTTACTTTACAAGTAATAAAAAATTATTTCGGCATTAAACAAAAACGACAAAAAAAAAATATAATAATAATAATAATAATAATAAAGCGCAAAACCATTTTTATATATTTATTATTATGTATACTTATATACAAGTGTCTGTATGAATTGTTGAAATATTAAGGGGATAGTAAATTTTCATTGGAGCCCTTAACAGAGCCACGGGGGATGTACTGAGATTGAAAGTGTAATAGGCCCGCCATCTTGTTAAAACTCGTTCCTTCATTTCTAACCTCTCTCTTTCACCCTCAATATAATATTTTACTCACCCCACTCAAGTTTTCACAGCGACAATTAACTCAGAGATAGGAAGGGTGAGGGGGAGGAAGAGAAAGCCGAATGAGGCAGGTCGAAGATGTGTAAATGGCGTCGGCAATTTCAACGACGATAAGAATTAATGGTAAATAAGTGTCCATAAACATTTAAATTTTACAAATTTTAACAATCTTATTAGCCATAATAATGTAAATTTTTTTTTTCATTTTATTTTTTATTATTATTATTATTATTTTTTTCGTTTTTTCCATTCTCCCATCATAAATTTAAATTATAAAAATTTTAATTTACAAAAAAAAAAAAAAAATAATAAATAAATAAATAAACAAAATAAGACAAGAATAAAATAAAAAAATAGAACAATTATGTCGAATAATAAATTAATGAACGAAAATTAAACGAAGATTTTTTTTACTCATACAAAAAAATTCTATCCTCTCCCCCCTCCTCCTCATTTTTTGGTGCAATAAAATAATATTTGGTTTCATCAATACAATCATCTGTACAAATAAATCAAATGAACGAAAAAAAAATAAATAAATAATTAATTAAAAATATGAATTAGCAGAATTAAAAAAAAAAATTTTTTTTATCGTAAAAAAATTTAAATATTGAATAAATAAAAAAAATAAAAAAATGTGCATAAATAAAATCATTAATTTCATCGTGATCGTTAATACCATAAAACACTCCTCTCTACTCCCTTCATCATTCACAACTATTTTCATCTCACATAGCAATCTCTCATTGTACACTGATATTTAAATTTCAAATTTTCCAACTATCCAAAGTCGTGTTATCATCAACGAATTGTACCCACATATATATATACACCATACACGTTCATATATAAAAATATTTATATTATCACACATGTGTTAATATAAATGTATATGTACGATATAGAATATGATAACACTCTCTTATTTCTCATGTTTGCACTTGATGTTTGTTGACGTACTTCAGCATAAAATTCATTCGTCGTGTGGTATATTAATTTTATCCACCGCCTATAAACTTCATATTATTATGATACACAAAATATACAAACAAATATATACATATATAAATAAATAAATATACCACATGTAAAATAGAGTATTCAAGTGTGTGGGATATAACGAAAATGCAATTAAAGAGAAAATATGTGAATTAAATGAAGTAAAGCATAACAATTTTAAAGCGGCGCCAGAGTTCGCGTTCGGGCCAACCAACACATTCTCATATACACACGAGTGTATATATATATGTATACATTGCAATACAGTAAAAAAAGAAAGTGCGGGTGGACGGAAATAAAGTGATGAGTGAGAGTAAGAGAAAGGTAGAAGTGTAGTGAGTAAAACTGAGATAGAAATATTAGGATAGAAGTGAAACACATATGCATATTTACTGCGGTGACACGCGTCGTTAGCATAACAAAGACGCCAACGATATGGACGATCCGCATCGTAATATTCAAACTTCCCTTCCCATTTCACCTCCCACCCCTGTAGACATCTCAATGTCATTTGTATATGATTCACTGCATGGCGTATAATAATTTCATACGGAATGGAAAATGAAAAAAATGAAAAAAAAAAAACAAAAAAAAAAAAAAATATTCAAAGAAATATTTTACAAGACCGAATAGAAAGATAAGATAAAAAAGAGAGAGAAAAGAGAAGAAAAATAATAGAAAAGTAATTTCAATTTCACTGCAATTAACCCATTTTTTTTTTTTTATTTTTTTTTTTATTTCCTAATTTATATCTGCATTGATTTATTTCTCCATATATGAATGGAATAATAATGAAAATTCCACACGTCACATTTAGTTATAGTTTATGACTTGAACATGAAAGATTTGTATATATTCGTTATAGGGGCGATGAAAGAAAAAAAGAAAGAAAGAAGAGAAAGAAAAAAAAGTTGATAAAACAAGAGTTCAATATCGAGTTTACATAAAATAGTGACTGGAATAAAGTGAATAAAGAGAGAAAAAGAAAAAAAAAAAAAAAAATTCTTTCGTGGCACATTGAAGAATGAGAGGGGTTGGTTGGGTGATGGGGTTGAAAAATGCGGAAAGAATTTACGGTGATGATGATGATGATGATGAAAATAAGTGTATGAGTGAATAAAAGTTGGAAGAGTAAAGAGAACAAGGAATAAACGTCAAGTACAACTGAAGAATGGGAATGAAAAAAGGAAGAAAAAAAAAAAAAAAAATACGGTAAAGGAAATGTGAAAAGAATTGCGGGAGGTCTTAAAAAAATATATATATATATGAAAATGGTAAACAGGTATTTGCACGCAAATACAGTGTTACATTAATGGTATCTTAATTACATGATGACGTACGCGCCAATGCGGCTCCCCCAGAGATTCTATGCAAATTTACCTGTTTAACACAGAGCTCAAGTGTTTGGACGCATTTGGATCTTCCAACAAATAAATTTATTCCCATTTTCTCCATGTATTAAAAAAAAAATATATATATATATATTTATTACTAATACGTTTTATTTATTCTTCAATTTTTTTACTTTCCCCTTTTTTCAATAACTTTTTCTGTATTGTGTCTCGTTGCACAGTCAATAATTCTGTATTGAATATATGCAATGATGATTTTAAGAATTCATATCGCGTGAGTATAAACGATACGTCTACAAGACTCAATTATTCGTGGCTATTTCTTTCATATTTAACATTATGAATTATTATTATTATTATTAATATTATTTTTAATATTATTATTTTATATTTCGATAACATATTATTTTATATGATTTTGTGTGGGGTTTTTATTTTATTTCATTTTATTTTATTTTATTTTTTTGTTTTGTTTAATCCATTGATAAGTATAACTAAGTGGTATTTTTTTTTTTTTTTTTTCCAAGTGTCATGTATAGAAATTTATAGTTATAAATATCAGTGAAGAGTATGTGTATCGAATAACAATTTATCTGTACAAACGATTATTGATTATTTCTTTTTTAATCATATAAATATTTATTGATTTATATATATTTATATATAAATATAAGAAGAAATATTCATAGAGTAGTAATGATAAATAGAAAAAAAAAAAAAAAATTATTCACTTTAGAATTATTGTGTAAAGTCGAGAAAAATTTATTATCATTTCTAATGAGAAGGGATAAATATAAAATTTGTATATGTTAAAAAATTAAAAATAAATAAATAATAAATTATAATATGATATATATATAAATTTTTTTTCATCATAATCCATAATTATTATAAATTAATAAATGAAATATAATGAATTCAGTGCGCGAGACAATATAAATTTTAAATATATTTCTAATTTTAACTCATCATGATATTTTTATAATATATTATATTCAAAAATACAATATTATATTCATATTCTCAAATCTATATTTGTGTTACACGTCAAAACGTCATTATACATTTATAAATATTATTTAATAATATAAGTTTCAACTATTAATATTGAAACAAACACAAATATACGTATGAAATAAATATAAACTTTATATTCAAAAACATTCTCCAATAATCCACTATAAATATATTAATAAATATGAAAACAATGATACTGTATACAAACACACATTGTATGTATAAAAATCTATTCATACACAAATACATATTCACACTAGTAGATATAAACATATGTACATAACATAGTCAGACAAATTAATTTCCAAAGTATTCTTTCAACTGGAAAATTAACATTTCCTTTTCTTCCAAATGCAATATTTTTTTATTATTTTTTATATTATATCCCGCTTTTTATTTTCCATTTTTTTTTTCAATTATTATTATTATCATTATTATTATTATTATCATTTTTATTTTTGTTTCTCATTTCTTCATTATTCATTATTTGCCATGTACGATACACGCAAAAAACATGAACGAACTTATAGCGATTTTTCCTCCTCTTGTGTGCGTGTGTGTGTGTGTATGTGTGATAAAAAATAACCATGAAAAGTAGATATAAAATCAACGATGTGGAATAGACACTTCTTTCATACAAAACAAAAATACAAATGAAAAAATGCATATATTTAAACTGAAATATCTACGTTAATATAATACAAATACTAAATATATAAATGTTTATATCATTAAATACGAACGAGAACAAAAAAAAAAAAAAAAAAATTTAATACGAATATGTACAATAATAAATCATCATTTCCATTTATTTCACATCAATGCTTATTTGAGTTTCTATATATATATAATGTGATGGACTACTTTTATATCGTTTAAATCCGTATGAATATCTACATATATATATAATATGATAGACCTATGTATTTATCAAATAACGTCGTTGCACATCGTTGACTTTTGCAAATGAAAACATATATCATATACAAAACCGTCTTCTTTCTTCCCACTTTTCATTTTCAATTCACTTCATTTCTCTCTCTACATTGCAACAGTCATCACTCAAGTTTTTCTATTATATATATTTATATATATATATATATTTATTTTTCAACACAAAATAAAACGAATTAATTAACGTATTTATTTTTATGAATAAACAATAAAAATAATAGTTAATATATGAAATGAATAAATAAATGATACATATCAAAATTAATTTTTAAATTGTGATTATAAAAAAAAAATTAATAAATACATAATAAAATTTATCTGATACAATTTTATGTTAAATTTAATATACACATACAGAAAAACGAAGAGAGACATACACACATGTACATTATCGTGATTAAATGATGGACAATTTAGTAATATATATACTGGCATTTTGCATATACATGTGTGATTACGTTCACATGTACAGTGAATTGAAGCCAATGGTGGTCATCTATTTATATTAATTATCGGCGATTAGCAATAGCAATTAATCGTATTATCGTTGAAGTGAGGCGAGAGAGGAAGAAGGCAGTGGAAAAGAGAAGGAGAAAGAGAAGAAGAGAGAGATATATATATAAATTGCTATGATGGTTAAAGTGTGAGGGAGATGGAGTAAAAGAGTGAATGAGATGAGTGAATACAATATTTCCTGTTCTCTTTGTTTTTCTCATGGATTTTCTGTCTCTATTTCAAGCTCATCATGAGTAATTTACTGTTATTGGTCGAATTATGCTACGCACGAATGCATATTTATGTGGCTAATTATAATTCATGATAAAATATCATTGAGAATGATGATCGGGCGTTTAATATTATGCGATAGACGAATTGTATATAATAATCAATGAAATTTTCATGACATTTTTTTTGTTTGTTTTGTTTAAATTAATGAGTATTAAATGGGGATAGTGATTAAAACCACAAGTCTACGTTGTTAATTGAGTATTTAATTTTTTTTATATTTCAGTTATTATCGATTGAAAATAAAATATCACGATACATGTACATCTGTATATATATATATATATATATATATAATTTTTTTTTTATTTATTGTAATAAATTTTTTAACTTGTTTATCACACAACTTACAAAATAATATAATACTATTCATATAATCCTCATGCAAATATGAAATCATTAAATTTATGAATTAATTATTTAACATAATTTATGATTGAAAAAAAAAAAAAAAAAAAAAGTATAAAACATTGCGTGCATTACGTTATTGTACACTTGTGTATTATTACAATTTATATAACATTTCGAAGTAAATTATTATTTTATTCATTATTATTATTATTTTTTTTTTATCATTTCAATCTGTCATCATTATAATTAATGAAAGTTAATGATTTCAATTTTATTCGTATTAAAATTATATGAATAACATAACATATATTTTATTTAATAATAAAATAAAAATAAAAAAATATTAAAAAAAAAAAAAAAAATGATCGTATGAATTTTATTATATATTATGAGAAAATAAAAATTGAGATAGTCAAGTAAAAAAAATTACTTTCATGCTTTATATGTAGTTATAATAGAAGATTTTTAAGGGAAAAAGACAAAGAAGAAAATTGGTACGGTGAGGAATGAATTTCAACATTTTATACGCACAATTAATTTTCCCTTTAATTCGTAATCGACAACGACAAGGAGAACGATAACGATGACGATGACGACACGTTCGTGTGAAATGACGAACATGAATTCAATGAAAATTTTTCTCGATACTCATAAATCCACGACGTCTTCGTTAATAATTATGTATACTCCAATTAATTGTCCAATTACTGGCAGAATGATTAGTAAAAGTGAAGAAAAGAAAAATATAAAAAGAAAAAAAAAAAACATCAAGTGGGAATATACCAAATGAAAAAATAAAAAGGAGAAAAATTGAGAATTGGCAGAGGAATAAAAAATTAATTAATAAATTTACGGAATAAATAGTTAATGACTTTATCATTTTTCCCCCTTTTTTTTTTTTATTATTGTGCAGTAAAAAATAAATATTTATAATATGCATTATGTTTAGTACATATATATACACTTTTATATGCTTACATATATGTAGCTGAATTGCGTATTATTTTATATTATACCTAGTGAGGCAATATCAATCTACGTCGAGTTCCTATTTGTCAGTAATTAATCACTCAAGAGCAATATGTATAGGCTTCGCTTAGCAAGATTAGTTATCGTACTACACATTTATATATATGTACATCTATATCGGTAAATAATTTGACATTGGAATAAAGATCGTCATATATTTCTAAAAACATTATGAAATATTTAAATATCAAAATCTCCTCAACCAGAAAAAAAAAAAAAAGATTCCAATAAAATAATAATTAAATATGTTAAGGCTCATATAAAATATTAAGATCTGAATAAAAAAATATTTATAAAGTATAAGAGAGAAAAAAATAAAAAATACAAAAAAAAAAAACAAATAAATAAAAATAAAAATAGTGAGAAAGAAAAAGAATGAGAAAGGAAGTGGGAAAAAAAAAAAATTTCGATTCCCTGAGGCGCCGTTGAAAAATGGCCAATATTCTATTTCTCTCTCTCTCCCTCTGTTTTATATCCTTTCTCTCTTGCTCTTGTTCTCATGCGCGTGTTCACTTCACGTGCCGCGCACACTCGACAAGTATATTCAACAGTTTGTCCCAGTAGATATAACGGGGGATTTAGTTGGAAGTAGAGAACGCAGATAGAGTAATATAAAATGAAGCACGTGAACTTCACACACTCATTCAACGAATATATTCACAATTCAACACATATATATTTTTATACATCTTCATTCTTCTATGCCAAAAATTATGATAAACTTTTAAAGTTCGACGTGTGCACACGTACCCACCCACACTCACATGCCATATGTGTTTGTATATATAATATACGAATGACAGGAGAAAATGAGAGAGGTGAAGCCCCGAGGAATCGCTGAACATTTCAAATGGTGTTGGAGGGGTATAAAACGAAAAAAAAAAAAAAAAAATTAATAAAAAAAAAAATTTTAAGTGCTGAATGAGAGAGTGTGGAGGAAAAAATGAAAGAGAGAATAAGACGAATTATATATATGTAGTCTTTTATTTTTATTTCATGCTTCACGCCATGGCCAATGAAAGGGCCACTTCGTCTTTTGTTAAGAATTCGCGGGTGCACATAATATATATATATATATATATATATATATATATTATTCTCTGTTACCCTCTCACATTTTGTCTACACCTTTGCTATTTTTTTTTTGTCTCACATATTTTTTTTTTTTTTTTTTTTTTTTCGACTTGTTCTCACTTTCTCGTGAGTTTGTGTGCACCAGCAAGGAAGAGCGGGAATACAACGGAACAAAAAAAAAACACAGAATTTTACGGAGACACGAATTTATTTATTTATTTATTTATTTATTTATTATTATTATTTTTTTTTCCATAATGATAAAAGTAGTGGACGAGAGAAATAAAAATAAAATAAAGTGAAGAAATAAACGTGAGTAGATGACGCAGAGACACTAGACAAGAGCGTAAAATCATCTAATACAAATTTAACTCGACGGATTTTTTTTTTCTTTCATTCTCCTCTTTGAAAAAAAAAAAAAGAAATAATAATAATAATAATAATAAAATAAATAATAAATACAATAAATTGTTTTTTTTTTATTTATTATATCAATCTGGATTTTTTTCTTCTTTTTTCAGAGTATAATAATAAATCGTAGTAAATAAAAAAATGTATTATTTGGAGATGTATAAAAGGTGTGTAGGAAAATATTTATTTTTCGATTGTTGTATGCAGAAAAATAAATAGAAAGATGAAAACAAAAAAAAAATAATAATAATAATAATAATAAAATTTGAATGACTGAATGGGCTTGCGATAGAGAGAGTATAAACCATATAAACACGTCTGTTATATATATATATATATATATATATAATATGAATCCCGTCTCCCTTCCACTTGAATTTCGATACAAATCTATATACATTTTGATATGTATAAAAAAATATATATGTATATGTTTAATGATAAAATGTACCACAATACATTGAACGTGAATAACATATATATATCTGCATATAAATATATGTATACATTTGAACAGTTGAAATGTTATATCTTCGATATTTATGGGCAATATTTCCGATTCAGCAACCGCTATCGAGGCCCTTACCAGTTCAACATGTCCGCAATAAAAAACTGGATAAAATTATATCCACATCTCGCCACGGTTTTCGATTTCGTGAAACTCGTCAAAAGTTATGAGAGTGAGTGCGAGAGCCACACACTGAGAGACGATGTGTGTGAGCTGTGACGAGAGAGAGAGCGAGAGAGAGAGAGACAGTGAGTTATGATGGGAGTATTCAGGATTGGCAATTCACAAATGTTTTTAGAGATAGATGAAAATAAAATAATAAAAAAAAAAAAAAAAAAAAATATGAGAAAATAAAAATAAAAAAAAAGAAATGAAAAAAAAATTTTTTTTTTTTTTTACTATTATTTTTTTTTTCTTCGAATTTCCAACTGCAATAAGTGATTTTGAATATTTCAATAACCAGTAAAGTGTCAATTGGAAAATAATTATCACGCGTATGTAATATTTAATTATATATACAAACAATAACTAAAAAACAAAAAACAAAAAGTTTCAGTTATTATTCTATTTTTTTTCCTGCTACACACACACACACACAACATAAATGTATTATAAAAAATATTAAAGATTCAAAATTTATTGTATACACATTTTTTATAATTTATTAAATTTTTTGTTTGTTTGTTTTTTTTGATTGTTTTTTTCAATTTTTAAAATTTTTCTCATACATATTGGACTTGTCTGGCAATAGCCCATCTCTTCCTCACATTTTTTTTTTTTTTTTTTTTTTTTTTCCTACTTTCAATGTCCTACAAACACTCTCATCCACCCACACATCCACACTCACATACACGTATGCATAAATATATATCCATATAATATGTAAAAAGTATATATAGAAGTGCAATGTATTATAAAACTTTTCATCCGCCCAATTCCACCCTTTTCTCCACTACCATGTGCCTTTCTATTGCAGGTTTGAACTTGTACTCACTATATTATCCGAAAGTTTTCAACTTTGTAAAAATTCTTAAATTATGGATTTCAGTATTTTTTTCCAATAAAAAGAAAAAACCAAAAAAAAAAAAAAAGAAAATAAATAAATAAATAAATAAATACGCAACAAAATATGAAACAAAAAAACAAAAAAACTCGTACAATATTCCCGAGAGAGTTAAATGGAGAGACAGACGAGACAAAAGTTAGTTGTTGTTGACCATTCCAATAAAATTATAACATTAAAGAAAAAAATATAATAAATACAACAAAAATAATAGTAATAGTGGTAATGATAATAATAATAATAATTTTGTACAAAAAAAAAAATTTTTTTTTAATCATAAAAATTCGTCGCATGAGATATATATAAATATTGCAATAAAATTATTTTATGCGTGATATTGTAGACTAAACAGAATGGGGTATATTGTGATGAGAAAGAAAATGAAGAAAAACAAAAAAAGAAAATTAATAATAAACAAACATATATAAATACAAGTATAGACGGGTATATATAATCTATAATCAAGTGGATATTTTTTTATGCGTTCCACTGGAATAAAATGGTATAAAAATTGCCGTGGGCGCGACACAAAAACGAATCTGTATGGTATTCATATATATGTGTGAATGTGTGCGGGAGCCATTAACATAAAACAGAATGTGGGAAAAGCAAATATTATGATAAAAAATAATAATAAACGTGGTGGGGCACACGAAGTCTCCCCCACGTGTGTATAGACTTTGGAGGTGACTCTCCAACAACGAATTCTCATCCACATTTTCTCTTTTCTATATATATTTTTTTTTTCTCCCACTCTCTCTCACACTTTTTTTTTTTTTTTCTTCTATGTGGCACATCGTCGCATCCCCCGCCATGTAAATATCAGAATTTTTCTCCACGGCATTTATTAAACTCATTCACCTAAAACTCACCATAATAATCGTTGAAACTAATGTCTCACTTGGCCATTTTCTGGTCGATTTTATGCCAACCCTCGGTTCTCTTCACTTGTCCTTTTACTTGCAACCCACTTATATTCCATCCTCTTCTCGCAATTCCACCACACTCTCAACTACAATAATTATATATATTTTTCTTATACACAACTATTTCCTTCGATTAAATTTAGGATATAAAAAGTAATGAGAATAAATGAGTAAGAATGTGAATTATTTTATAGAAGAATTGTCGCTAAATTATTTTATATCTTTTATTAGATACACTTAAAAAATTGAGGTATCAACATAGATGAGAACTACAAAAAAAAAAAAAAAAAAGTAAAAACGATGAAATTCATTTATTTTTATCAATTAACCGTAACATCAAACTCCAACTTGGAGGAAAAAAAAAAACGAAAAAAAAAAATAAAAATAGTGTACAATAAAATTATATATTCATGCAACAACACATTTAATTATTTTGAGTGTATACATTGCATATATGTAAATAGTATACATAACAATACTATAAATGAATATCAATGAAACAGAGTCTCGAGCAATTATTTTTCTTTATGTCAAAATCCATAAAAAGTTATTGCGAATTTTTATTAAATGGATATTCACTAATGTTAAGAGTGAAAGAAAGAAAGAAAGAAAGAAAGAAAGAGAGAAAAAAAAAGACCAAAACAAAATAATATTAACAAAAAAAAAATATATAAATGAAGTCCTGGCAACGAAGTGAAATAGTAAGAGCAAAGGAAAAAAAAAAAAAAAAGAAAAAAAAAAAATAAGAGAAACTGGCGTTGCAGACACTGACGTAAACCGTAACGATAACGATTATGGATGCAGTTACCCCAGGGGCGTTCTTTCTCAACGATTACGCCCCTGAAAATTATTACTCGCAATAACGTTCCGCCTCTATTACTATTATCGTTATTATCATTATTTATTATTATTATTATTATTATTATTATTATTATTATATATCTTGACGATAGTTATACACCAAAATGTGATCTTTGTTTACGTGGGACAAGATTTTTAAGGGTTGATGGACGGGGGAAAAAAAAAAAACGAAAAATGTCTTATTTTAGTTTAAATTTAATTTTTTACAATACATAAATTCATTTATTTACGTATTATTATTTATTATTTTTTTATTATTATTTTTTTTTTTTTTCTGTGTTTTCATTTAATTTCGATGTAAATTAAAAATTTAATTGTTAAACGCAAAAACATTGAAATATTTCATTTTACTAATGGAGTTAATGGAATAATAAAAAAAAAATAATAATAATAATAATAATAACAATAAAATATTAACAAAAAATTATGAAGTAATTTTCTCATTTTTTTTTTTATTTCAATTTAATTAATTGGAATGTGTGTCTGTTTTTTTTTTTTTTTCAACTATCTGACATTTCGAAATTTTCACACACACACACACACGCGGGTATTGTAAAGATGTCGTTGTGAATTTTTGAGTTCGAATATATAGATATAAATAAAAATAAGAGGTACAAATAAAAAAAGAAGGCGAATGAAGAGGAGCAAATGAAAAGAGAGAAGAAAAAAAAAATTGAATAATAATGATAATAATAAATAAGAAGAATAAAAAAAAAAAGAAGTTGAAAAAAAAATATATATATATATTAAGAAAAGAATGAGGCGTCGGCGAAATGGGCATCCGTTAGTCGCGTTTCTAATGGGAATTTATTGGGAGGTTGGGCACATGAAATAGACGAGAGTAAGAAAAAAACAAAAAAAAACAAAAAAAAAAAGAGAGACAAACAGATAGAGAAAAGAAAAAGTGAAAGAGAGAGAGAAATGAAGAAAAGGGAGAACGAGTTCAGGGTACTCGTTCTCCCTTTTCGTCTGGGGTAATTACGAGATTAGTGGTAATAACTCGGCTTCGAGTAGCAGGCGCTCACGTTCGAAAGTAATATAATAAAATATTAATAATAATAAAAAAAAAATATATATATATACATATATATGGTTATACACAAGTTGTATATTTTAAGATAAGTATAATTAAGAATAATCACTTGATTGGATTTGAAAATAAAAAATTAAAGTAATAATAAAAATATATATATCCTTTAGATATATATTTTTTTTTTATTCGTTTGGTAAATTTATCACTCACACACCCCTCCAATCGAACATACATATATTTAAAAAATTATTTTATTTATTATTATATTTTATCGCATATTATTATTTTCTTCAAAAAAATTTTTTTTCCCTCATTATTATATGTTATTATATTTTATAAAGATTATTCCTGAGCATCAATGTATAGTAATAAACAAACATGATAGGGGGTTAAAAAAATGAATGAATAAATAAATAAATAAATAAATATCTTCAAGATATATATTTTTTTTTTTTTTTTTTTGCATATAATCGTATTATGATTATAATTTATGAATACACGATGTGCTGTGAATGTGTCAATTATGGAGAAAAAAAGATTTTTCCATCGAGTTTTTCGTAAATTTTTTTACAGATCGGAGAAGAAAAAAAAAAAAAAATTCATATAACGGGTAAATTTATTTTTATCAATTAATTAATTTATTTCACATTTATATTTATTCAAAAATACTCATCAATTTATTAACATTTAAAATTTAAAATTAAATTATTATTCAAGTTTATCGTCATAAAATGATTTCGGATAAATATTTGAAAAGTAAATCAATTTTGAAATATCTCGTTTAAACTAGTTCAAAAAAAAAAGAAAAAAAATATGCAAATAAGTAAATCAGTGCAGTAAAAATTTTCATTAAAATATTCATAAATTGAAAAAAATTGAAAAAATTAATAATAATAATAATAATAAAATATGTTTAAAAATTTGAATAAAATATATGTAGTTTTTATAAATTTATGTACAATTTCATTCATACATTTATATCCACTAAAATGCACAATAACCAGATGTGGCACTTGACATGGCTACACACATTTTCACATGATTCACGTGGAATTGAACGCGTGGCAGAATTGATATAGAGTGAAAAGCAGTAAATGAAATGTATAACGATTGAAAGTGTAAATTAATGAAAATATCCTATACAACATAATTTTCATATATATATATATATGAATAACACCAATTGTATTACATTGAAAATTTAATCTGCATTTCTTTCAATAAACCCCTGAATTTTCATCATCTATCTACAACTACCATTCAATATTCACTCTATATTGTAAATATATTTATATATCACTAAATGACATTTACTAAAATTCTCCTATTATTTTTCGCACATGGAAATATGTCGATAAGTTGAACAATAAAATTCAATTCGTTTGTTCACACGTTTCATGTTTCATTTATATAAAAATACAATTTAATAATATATGTAATAAAATTTCAATGTCTTTAAACAAATAAAATTCTTTTTCTGCCTAGTGATCACTGGAATTACTTATACAATTTTACCAAGTTGATAAATTGGAATAAAAAAATATATATATATATCACAGAGTTAAAAAACAAACAAAACCATTAATATATATATATAATATACCATATATTTGAATGTATAGGAACGATAAATCAGAAGTATCGACAATCCAGCGAGTGAATTGCAAATGAGTCAATTTTTTTTTCTCCAAGACAAAAAAAAAAAAAAAATAAATAAATAAATAAATGAAAAAAAAATGAGAAGAAATACAGAATGAAGAAAAATAACGAAAAAAAAAAAAAAAAAAAATGAATAAAATGAAATTTCTTCCTGTGTGTGTCTGTGTGTGCACAAAAATGTAACCGCGTCCGTTTGCTTGGTGACCAACGAGTGAGAAAGCGAATTGCAGATAGAAAGACACATATAAATATATATATATATTGAAGATACAGATATATATACTCGATTCTCTTTCGTTTTCCTTTTACTTCAGAGAGGTTATAATGCGCTGTGTCTACACAGAAGGAAGGGCAGCAGCATCACCATCGTATATATATATACACACACACACACATTTAAATATATATATATATGATGTATAAATTTATATATTATGTATACATATATATATATATATATATATATATTCTTCATACGAAGCAAGGAGAAAGAACTTAAAATGAATAATGTATCGTATATTTAATTCTATATATAAGTATACACGCAGGGCCACTCGAAAGTGCTTCTTTCTCATTTTCTTTTTTTTTTTTTCCCCTTCTTTTCTCCCTCTCTCTTTCACACACATACACACACACGTACGCACGCACACACACATTCTCTGTTTTTTTTTTTATTTATTTTTATTTATTTATATATTTTTTTTTTTTACTCTTACTCTGTTACTCTCATCTGTTGTACTGCCTCACAACCATCACCCTCGTGTACTCAGAGAGTTCGCCCTACCAGAGAATGAGATAGCATATTTACATTTTATTTTATCTTATTTTATATATTTATTTATTTATTTATTTATTTATTTATTTATTTATTTATTTATTTATTTATTTATTTATTTATTTATGTATTTATTTATTTTGTTTTTTTTTTTTTTCCGCCAAG
The DNA here is from genome assembly GCA_963920625.1 of Dinocampus coccinellae. Lineage (NCBI taxonomy): Eukaryota > Metazoa > Arthropoda > Insecta > Hymenoptera > Braconidae > Dinocampus > Dinocampus coccinellae. The sequence continues at coordinate 707,851 of OY987185.1, forward strand.
GAGGTCGTATCGAACCCACCGCCTTTTTAACATATATATGAATGTATTATATCTATATCTATGTATATATAGCCCGCCTCCCAGCCAACGAAAGATATTTCATAGTCGACAAAAATATCAACGCAAAAATAAAAAAAAATAAAAATAAAGAAAAAAAAAAAAAAAAGACGATGAAGAAGAAATTAATAAAATAAATAAATTCCAACGTAAAATAAACTTCATCGAGAATGAGAGAAAAAAAAAAAAAAACAAAAAAAAAATTTATAAAATAAAGATAATAAATAATATAAATATATTCTCGTATGACATGTAAACAAAAATGAAAAAAAAATAATAATAATAATAAATAAATATATAAATAAATAAAAATACAAATAAAATAAAATTTTATATAAATTTATATTGATAAATATATATATATATATGCGTGTGTGTGTGTATATTCAAAAGTAAAATTATATTTTAACGTGTAGAAATTTTTTGTGTATTCAATTATACGAATACTTTTGTTACTAAATTTTTTTTTCATCTTCTCTTCACTACTATTTTTAATATTCTTGTCTCGCTTCGTATCACATAACAAATATATATAGGTATACATAAGTCGTATATTTGTTGTCGTCAAGCTGTCGGCCTCGCACGCAGGTCAATCGACTCTGTGTAGCTCGCGCGGGAAACCGATATCGATTCACGGTCACGGTTACCGCGTGTCGTTGATGCATGCGACAGACAGGATGAATCGCGTCGGCTCTCGAACCCACAAAACACATCAAACGTCACAAAATAACAATCACACAAACTGAAATAAATATATTACTTATTTACAACACAATTATCACAAAAATATCCACTTATCGTGAAAAATTTAATTAACTATAAAACAATTGCATTGTTCAAATATTGAATATACAAAAAAAAAAAAGAAAAAAAAAAAAAAAAAATTGTATTGCAATAAACCAACGTATAATTTATATTAACAATTATGTTACACGACACGACGCGTCACATAGCCATCATCATTATTATATATATATATATAACTTATATATATCTACCAACTCATATTTTTCCTTGCGCAATAATTTAATGTTCATAATAAAGACGAGGCAAAATAAAAAAACATGAAAAAAATATATATATACAATACGTTTTGTCATTGGTGGGTTCTCATTTTATGCGAATAAATAATATCCTCTACCCTCCCCACCACATATACGTAACACAAATGCAGCATACACACACACACACACACACACATAAACATACACGAATATACTGACATATATATAAATTAATTATAGGAGCGATGGTCACAAAGGAAAATAATAATTAAAGAAAAAAATTACATATACTGAATAAATATATATGAGAATGATAATAATTTTTATATATAATTTAATTCTCCTACTTTATTATCATTATTTTATATGGATATATATGTATTTTTTTTTTTTTTTTTTTTTTTCTAATTATTCAAAGTATCCAATGATAAATATTTGTATGTTATATGTATAAACTGGATAAATTAAATGTTTCTCATTTTAATTTTATTCAGTATTACGTAACAATATAAATATCTACAATATTTATCCCAACACAATTTCATACATCATCCCTTTTGCCACAACGGAAATATTATCACAAACATCAGAATTATACATAAATATTTAAAAAAAAAAAAAAAAAAAAAAAAAAAACTACCAATAAATAATCTTATCATTAACAATTAAATATTGATACGGTAAGTTGAATTACACGAGTATGTTATCTCATGATTTTTTTCTTTTTTTTTTTTTCTTTTTCAGATAAAGTTGGATATGAACATTGTATTACATATAAAATAAATTAACCTAATCTTTACCTTCAACAAGAGAGAACAACCAAAAATATATACAACTTCGCGTGTCACATATATAAATACGTGGTGGAGTGAAGCACATGTGTATGGCACATTGAGTGTTGAACGTTATCATAATAAAATACAACTGAGCTATTATATTATATTTCAACATAAATATAAATGAGAAACATCTATAATATTTTAATACCCGTACTGTATATTCTAAAATTAAAAAGAAAGAGAATAACAAGAAAAAAAAAATAATAAAAAAAAAAAAAACAGATTTTTCTTTTGTTTTTTGTACTTGGCACGTTCGAGAAAATAAACGACAAACAAATAATAAATTAATACAATAATAATGATTATTATTATAATTATTATGATAACATTAGTAAGTAGTAGTAATAGGAGTAATATTATTGATAATAAAGTTAAATAAATAAATATTAATATATATGTATGAGTATAAATTAATTGATAAAGTATTTAATGGAAATAAAATTGGAAATGAAGGTCGAAATAAGATAAATCGTGTATAGTCTTGATAAACTCGCGACAGTTAACAAACTACATGTGAGTATATTTAAAAATACATACATATATATAAATAAATAAATAAATAAATATATAAGTGATAAAAAACAAGAAAAAAAAAAAAAAAAAAAAAAAAAAATATGAAAGACTGAAAAAGAGTGAGATAGCAAGAGGGACAAGGAGGAGAAAAGTGGGGAGATCGTCGAATGAAACATAGAGTTACGGAACTCTATGTAAGAGGTAAGAGATATTAGGATATATATATATATATACATGTGAATGAGAGAGTAAACTACCGGTTGAGCGTCACTGCATTAATAATATACGATACCCGTAATGGCATCGGTCTTATATATATATATATATTGTATAATAACTTCCAAGGCCTTGCAAACGTTTATTATTTACCGCGTAATGTAACGGCGGACAAGCCATTTCGCTACTGCAACACGCGGGGCATTATTAAAAATAATATTACGACGTTAGATTTTTATTTATTTATTTATTTATTTATTTATTTATTATTATTACTATTATTCTCTCTATCTGTTTCCCTCTCTCTCTCTTTCACGCACACATATTATTATTATTATTATCATACATATTTTTAATGAAATTTATTCATATAAAAAATATCAAATAATAATAATGGTAGTATAATAAAAATTAAATTATAATTATCTATTTTACTATTATAATTATTATTAATAAATAATTTTTTTGTGATTTTATTTTGTTTTATTTTGTTTTATTTTTTTTTTTTGCTTTTTTTTTTTTTCTTTATATTCATTTATTTATTTATTTATTTTCTTTTTTATCCTTCGTTCCTTTTTATATACGATAGAACAGACGCGCAGAGGTCGACGTACCCCAATTCAAGGGGGCTATCAAGTTATTTATTGAATGAAGAATTATTTATTAGCCGTCGTCTCGTTTTACCCCGTTGTACGAGAGAGAGCAGGTCCCCCAAGGGCTTCCATTCAAAATTCATCTCAGTTCATCATTCATCCATGGCAACGAAATGCATTCCTACTGTGCAAGACTGCATTACAAATGTATATGTACATACATATATTCACATACGTGTAAATAAATAACTAAATAAATAAATAAATAAATAAATAAATAAATAAATAAATAAATAAATAAATACATATATACATTATAGTCATGCACACATGTTTACATAAACATTTATATATAAATATATGTGGGTATGTATATATATTTTTTATGATTGTTAATGAAAGATAAAATTTAATTGAATATAATAAATATATATAATTCGATTTCCTGTTGTTTTTTTTTTTCTTTTTTTGTTTTTTTTTTTTTTGTCCGACAGCTGACGAGAAAGGGGTGCACGTAAGTAAACACACACGTGGCGTCATACATTTAACCAATCAAACATCAGCAGTGAGATTTGAAGAGTGGGGATACATAATAAAATTAATTTATAAATGAAAAAAAAAAAAAAAAAAAAAAAAAAAAAAAAAAAAATTAATTATATATCGTGACAAAAAAAATTGTATGGATCTTTTTATTTTTTTTTTTTTAATTTCTTTTTTTTTTTTACTAACTCATCACAAACAAACCAAAAAACATATATATATATTTCAATATCAATGAAAAAATGATGAAATAATAAATGTAAATAATATATATATATATATATAAAAATACTCTGAAACAATTGTGATCGTGGCCTCGCCACGTCATTTCATTTTATTTATCGACTCACAACTGCCTATTATCATCATTTATATTTATATTATTATTACTATTATTATCATTACTATTATCATTATTATCATTTATCATTGTACATTATTTCTGAAGATCATTTTGCAAGAATAATCACGTAACACTTGAATATATTATATATGTTTAAATAAACATATATAAATAAATTGAATGTCTGAATATTTTTCTTGCATATATTTCCTCTCCTCATCCCCTCACGCACACACATATGTACACCAATGCAGTGCAATCGTCATCATAAATATAAAAACCATGCGTATACATATATTTATTATTATTTATCATCATTATTAATTTTTTCTTTTTCTCTATAAATAAGAGGGAATGGCGGAAGACGTTTGCAATTTAGTTGCAATAAACACCCACCCACTGTGTATTTCTATCTATCTTTCTCTTTATTTTACGAACACATACACACAGACACACATATATATATAAAACCATCCCCACTACAAACTTGTGGATGTAGGTAAAGTAGAAAAAAATTCATCTCCTCTTATTTCCTCACAATACAAATGATGCAATATATATAGTCATACGTAAAAGTCTGTAATGTCATTTGTTATCTTCTAATAATAAATACATAAAATTTTTATTACGTTAGAGTATAAGTAAGAGAAGGAGGGAGGAGGGAAAGAGGAGATCTATGATAGTGGGGTGAAAAAAAAAGAGGATAAGGAAATAAAAAAAAAAAAAGGAAAGAGTAGGGGGAGGATTGAACGAGGACATGTGAATGTGCAAGAGTGAACAGAATGTTTTATATGTATATGCACGTATATTTAAGTATATATATATATATGTAAAGGCGTGAATATTGTGGATTTGAAAAATCACCGGATGCTCTGCGAGCACGTGCACGAGATGAGGAGGATTTGACATGTTACAGTAGAGGATAAATGAGGAAATGAGCGAAAGGACAAGGAAATGTAAAGGATAGGAGGAAAAAACAAAAAAAGATAGAGAGAGTGAAAGACAAAGAGAAATAAATAAATAAATAAATAAATAAATAAATAAATTGAGAAGAGATGAGATGAAGAACGAGAATGAAAATAAAAAATAAAAAATAATGAAAATAAAAAAATGATAAAAGTGGGTGGAGAATTTATATATATATATATATATATATATATAGATATGCATAATAAAACGTAAATAACGTTGCGCAATGCGAATACATAGAGACCGAATGACGATTGGTATGTTGCCCATGGGGGACATTAATAAAATATGAATTCTAAAAAGTTATTAAAAGTAGTAAAGCGCAATTTGATGTTTTTTTCATAAACATTAAGTGGAGTGTATCTATGAATATGAAGAATAAAAAAAAAAAAAAAAAAAAAAACGGAAAAAAAGAAAAAAAGAAAAAAAGAAAAAATTAAAGAAGAAATAGTGACGTAGTGAAAAATAATATATTTAATGATTGCATTGAGATGGTGACGAAAGAAAAAAAAAGTAATAAAAAAAAAAAAAAATTATTAATCTCATGTAGGAGAGGAAGTATACGATATTACCTCATTATTATTCTTTTTTTTTTTTTTTTTTTTTGCATATTAATATGTATATACGAATTTCATGAAAATATAGAGAATTTTTTTTGTTCACAATTTTTTTGGGTTTTTTTTTTTTGTGATTATTCAGAGCTAATGTATATTACTGTGAACATTATTGTATTGGCAATTATTTATAAATATATACAACGTTTAATCAGTTTAATCAAATATTATAAGTTTTTACTCACTGAGCAGTGATGAATAATTTTCTTTTCTCCATATCCAACATTAATTGTGTATGTGTGTGGTAGACACGTGTCATCATACGTTTTTTTTTTTTTATTTATCGAAATTAATAGTTTCATCATCACATGAACAACTTACCTGAAACAAAAGAAAAAGAAACAAAATAAATTAATATTTTATCTAATATAAAAATAATACTGAAATATAGACGTGTATTTAATTTAATATTATTATATCGTTCTAATTTTTTTTTTTCTTTTTTTTCCTCCATTGTACTCATATATAAATTTATCGAGAATGAAAAAGAAGCGAACATTGTGATATATTACGTTATATATATATATATATTTATGTATATGTCTATAGTAGAGTGTAGAACGCGGAATTATACCTAACGCAAGATTAAATGTACCCTGGGGACTCAGCAATTGTCTCAATTGCCGAAGGACAGAGGCCACGTGTCAGCGACAAGAATATATTCTGATATCATAACGCACTCACACACAGAGACACAATTAAATAAATTATTAAAATTTATTCATAATTTATTTTATTATATTCATTATTACTATTATTTATTATATATATATATATATTTTTTTTTTGTTTATTCCGTGTATGCATTCAATATAAATTATTTATTATACGCATTTCAAATGTGTAATATGAATAGAAATAAAAATGAAAAAAAAAAAAAAAAAAATTCTCAAGATCACATTTAACACGAGTATTTTATTAAAATTAAATTGTTTTATTTACATTTTTTTTTTTCCACACATTAACACATATTACATTAATTATTATTTAATTAATTGATAATTTATTTGATTCAATTTAATTGAATGTAGAAAAAAAAAATGGATTTGTGCATATGTATATGTCTATAGTAGCACGCAATGAATAAAATTCATCTCAACTACACGACAACTCGACAACAACTGAAATGGTTTATCGAAAATGTAAAGCCAACAGGTTGGCTTGTAACACGTCAAGCGGCTCGTACACAACTGACAATTGAACGATAAATTCGTTTTGATGAAACACAATCAAAAATGAGATGTGTGTATTTCTCACTGCCATACACAAATTTATTCATTATCATATTCTCGGAAATTCATGTTATTAAATTCTACAGTATAAAATGTATTTCAAAATGTATGATCACTTACAATGAAAAAAATAAATAATCAAATGAATAAATAAAAAAATAAATATTTAATTCAATTCAGAGAATAAAAAAATAATATACAGAAGAAAATTGTGTATAGATGAATAAATGGAGAAGCATCCGATGACAGAATTAAAAAAAAATATATATATGTTTTATAATGTATAAATAATAATTTTTTCTATGTACAAATCAACTGAATTATTATTATTTTTGTTTATTTCCTCATATATCCGTTCTATTTAATAAATAATATTTCACACGCTCACACACACTAGTATTAATTTTTTTTCTCGACAAAAAAAAAAAAAAAAAAAAAAACTCGGGAAATAAAAAAATATCCCACGGAATTTTTACCACTCAAGAAAAACAAGAGCAAAAGTCAAATGAGTGGAATAAAATAAAGTTAAAAAATAAAACATAAATAAATAAAGCGGGGGAAAAAAAAAAAAAATAATAAGAAAAAAAGAAAAAAAAAAAAAGGGAGAAGAAGAAATAGAACAGGAAAAAACAGGAAAATCTAATAACATGAGCAATTGAGTTCTTGGGTTGATTTCTATAAATGTATATCTATATATATATTTACGGTTAGTAGAGTGCGAGAAATTGAGAGAAATAGAATGAAAGACAAAGTGGAATGGAGGATATATTGGATATGGGGGTGAGTTTGTAATATGCGGAGCAATGTGAACAGTATACGATGTATTTACTCGGTGGCTTAACAGGATTACTTACAGTGAAAATCGTGTGTAGATATACCCACGATGTGTATAAGAGAGAGCTAATGAGTGAGGGGTGAAAATGCATAATGGGAAAAGCATCCACGATAGAGTCAGAAGGAGAACGAGAGAAAAAGTGAAAATTATGAAATAAAGTGAGAAAATGAGACAGAACGAATAAGTGAGTGACGTATAGATGATAAAATGAAGAGAAAGGCAGAAGAGAAAAATGCGAATATGCGAAGCGTGCGCGTTTTACCAAACCCTCATACCATATATATATATATATATATATAATTATATATGTATATAAGCAATCGACAATGCCTGCTGGTATGAGTGGAATGCAAATATCACTCGGCCGGTAATGCGAGGTAATCAATTCTCTTCTCTCCCCTATTTTCCTCCCTCTCCTCACTCTTACGCTCTCATTCTCGTTCTCTTCTTCCTTTTTTCCTTTTCCCATTTCTCTGTCTCTCACATCTCCTCTTCTACTCTTTCATACTCACTCTCATTCCTCCTCATTCACTCTTCATTTCCCCTTATGTCCAATCAAGAAATTATCGATCCATTTTGTTTATTTCATTTATTTTCTCCATCCTCCTCCTTCATTTCCCCCCTCCCTCTTTCTCTTTACCTGTACCCATCCACTCTATTCTCAACACACCCTTTATTTTTTAATTCGATTTTATTCAACTTTGGCTTTTCATCAACAACTTGGAAAAAAAAACAAAAAAAAAAAAAAAAGATAAATAAATAAAATTGATAAATAATTGTAGATTATTATTTTTTTTTTTTTTTCATAATTGTGATAGTAAAAAAAAAATTTTTTGTATTCAATAATTTAATAGAACATTGTAACGTATTTTTAATAAATTTTAGAGAATATTCAATCTTATTACTGTATAAATAAATAAATAGTGAAAATAATAATTTTTTTTTTTTTTTTTTTTTTTTTGTATTATCATGTTGAGGAAATACCAACAACGTTTATATGAAATAAAAATCAATAAAAAATTTTAAATGATATAAAAAATGTACACTATATATAACTGGCCGTATATAATATAACAACTCCCCCCTTATTTTTTTCTCGTTTTTTAACCCTCATTTCTTCCGTTTATATAAAACAGTAATATATATATATATATATATATACATACTGTTGATGTATTGTCTGTACTGAGAATGCATTCGCAAACATCCGCATACACTCAATTGATCATATTATATTTATATATGAATATATGAAATATCTTTGGCTATTAAATATTTCAGTATATTGCATTCATCATTTCGATTTTATGTTTTACGTTTATAGTTGAACACTGTGAAACTATACATATAAATATAAATATATTTATTTATTTATGCAATTGATAAATGCAAAATTGCATTATTTTATCATTTTATTGTTTATACAATTTTTTATATTTTATTTATTACTTTTTTTTTTTTTTTTTTATGATGAATAAAAATTTTGCAGACCCAATCATCAATTACACAAAAAGATAAAAATATAATTTTCACATTATATTTAATACGTATTTATACAGACAAATCTATATTGAAATAAAAAAAAAAAAATTGATAAATTTAAAAAAAATAATAGTAATGAAATAATAAATTTTTATTCTTATTTTTCTTCTTTAAATCATCACATTAAAATAATAACGAGTCAATTCTTCCAACTGCACATTAACTCGAGATATATATATTTGAACTTGGAGATTTTAATGCCACGAAATATGCACTGGTACCGTTTAAATGTCCAATAAATTCTACATTATGATACCCACAATTACAAGTGATTAAAATTAACACCAAACAAAAGTAAAAAAAAAAAAAAATTTCAACAAAAAAATGAACATGAGAAAATTTTATTTTCATACAGTAATGATCAAAATAAAAGCAAAATATAATTTGAAAGAGAGAAAAACGAAATAAGAAATAAAAAAATAAATGGGAGAGAACAAATACAAATAGTAATGATAACAACAAACGGAAGTAAAAGACGAGATAGAAATGGATATGTCAATGGATATGTGTGTATGTGAATATGATAGACGTTCTTGTTTCCTATATGAAATGACTGTTGAAATCAATAACGCCCGTAGTCATTCGGAGAGTCATCGTGGCTGCTGCTGCACACATTAAAACGTACTACACATGAATATTATTATTTTTTATTTTTTTTTCTGTTTAAATTTTCATTCTCTATAAATTCCAACTCTAGGCATAAGAAATTTTTACACTACTCTCGCGCTCTCTCGCACTTCCTTCTCCTATCGTACTCTTTGTATAACAATCACAGAAAAAAAAAAAAAAAAAAAAAAAACTCGCAACAGTAAAACAAAAAAAAATCTAAACGCAAAATGTGTGCACATGTTTTTTTTTTTTTTTTCCCCTCTTTTCAGTTTTTCCACAAGAACGGATAACCTTTCTCTATTACAGGACGACAAAAGACATGATAAATATATATATTTTTGGAATAAATACATATGTATATACAGGCCGAGTAGCTCAACTCTCTAGATTGGCCGTAGAACAATAACAAACTGTGGAACAATGCGGGATATCACTGGAAAAATTCCAAAAAATGGGAATAATAAAAAATGGTAACATCCATATAGATGTGTATATTTTATGTGTGTATAAATGTGGCAATAGAGATGATGGACATATACGAAAAAAAAAAAAAAAAAAAAAAAAAAAAAAATCTGACTGAAGGCAGAGAGAATGAGAGAGTTAGGGTAGCAGGTTCGAGCCATTATGGACGTGAACACATGGGGGTGGACAACGTGGGGAATAAAATGAGTAAAAAAATAATAATAATGAGAATAATAATAAAACAAAAAAAACAAAAAAAATATATATATATATATATATATATATATATGTAAAAAGCTTCGACGCGGGCATGTATAACGCTTTCGTCAGGGACAATACGCGACGATGAATGCCTATTTTATTTATCTGTACCAGGCGTTCCATAAAGCAAATAACACACGAGTGTAACGAGAAAAAAATATTTCAACCTCAATACCATCATCATTGTCGTTTATAGAGCTTACTATACAGCCAAACGTATATATCTATATTTATATTTATATTCTATATATAGTGTAAAAAAAAAAAAAAAAGAAGGAATTATTTTTTTTTTCTTCCAGATTTATTATTTTTTCACAATTTACCCATTGTCAATTTTACTTTTTTTCCGTTTTTTTTTTTTAGTATTTAGCGTATATTTTTTATTTGCTTTCTTCAACACATCGTCAAATATATTTTATATGAGAAAAAAAAATTAATAATAATAATAATAATAATACAAAAACAAAAAAAAAACGTTTATAAATTAAATTGAAGAAAAATAAAGAGGGGGAAAAAAAATAGTGATAATGTAAAAAATTTTTAAAATTTCACAAACAATTTAATTATTAAAGTCAAGAGATATTTACTTTGACGGCCACTGCGAAATCTCATTATTTTAATTTTTATATACCAACGAGAATTCCAATTGAGACCAGAAAAAGATAACAAATATAAAAAATAAAATGTAATTTTTAAGAAAACCACAGATAAGTTTTATTTAAAAAATCCTATATTTTTTTTAGAGAAAAAAAAAAAGGGCTACAAAGTAATACAATTATTTGTGCAAAATATTTTGTTCACATTGTATCTCGGATATACTTAATTGTCCGTGACAAGTGGAAGTGAAAGCACAAGAGTGAGTGTACGACAACAAGAAGAAACGTCAGAAATAAAACGAATGAGAAATATAAAAAAATTAAAACGAAATAAAAATATTAAAAAGAAAATATGGTAATAGAAAATCTTTCGTTTAACGGAAAAAAATTTAAAGATCAAGTGAGCGAAAGAGTATGGAATGAATAAAAGTGAAAACAGTGGAGAATATAAAGAGCATGGAGAGCGAGAGAGAGAGTGAGAGACAGAGAAAGTAGAAAAGAGAAGGTAGGGGGAAGGAGGAGAAGAAGAGTAAAAGATAGATAAAGTGAAAAAAAATGAATATAAAACAAAGTGTGGACGAGTCCGGTCGTGTTGGAGGTGTGTGCCAAAAACTGTATAACCTGTTGCATATTCGCCAACACGAATGTCGAAAAACGCCCCCAGCTTTTCTCCTCATTCTCTTTCTATATGCACTTAATATATATATATATATTCTCTTCTGTATTTCTCTCAATCTTCAATATATGAACATTTGAACGTGTTGAGTTCAACTGTTTGACAAATATTAGCTGGTTAAAATTGAAAAAGTAAGAAAATAAAAGATAAAGATAAAAAATGGGAGGAGGAAAGAAAAAAAAAAAAAAACATTCGGATAATACGTGGGTCATAATATTGATGATTTTTTTTTTTCGAGAGATTTTTCCCACATTGAATAATAAATCATGTGAGAAAAAAATAATATATTGTTTATATACATATATTTGTTTTTTCTTAAGATAAAATTAATTCATAATGGAAATACAAGTGGAATTAATTTTACAACACAAATACAAATAATATCGTTGTATTTTTTTTTTTTTTTTTTTTTTTACTTGAAAATAAGATCAGAGGAGGTAGAAGTGGTAAAAAAAAAAAAAAATATTAAAATTATATATGACATATCTCAATTCTAAAAGTTCCATTATGATGTGGATATACACACAAAATTGTCCAACCAACAATAAACTTTCAAGTATAAACATATACAATTATATCATCCAATTATTCATAAAAATAAAAAAATAATTTAAAAAATAAAAATATTAATCCATCCCACTGTTATATCCTTCATCTTTTTTATTTTTTTTATCTTTTTATAAATTCCTTTGTTATATTTCGTAAAATTCTCATTCAATAATTTTTTTTTTTTTTTTTTTTTTTCTTGTTGGATAATTAGTCATACACAATTAAATAACAACTCTATTGGATCATTTTGTATTTATACTTTTACACAAGGATCAGATAATACCAAATGTGAAAATAACAACAGTATACACACACACATAATACACGCATATTACACGACATTCTCAGTCTATATATTGACTCGGTATACATTTCTATATATCTACCATCCGGTATATATTCATCTTTCCTCTTGTATTCTATATATATATGTAACATATTTCTATCTACCACTACAACCTCCACCCTCCACTAACCCACCCTCATGTGTATTTTTATGAAATCATTGTTTCATATGACAATACACCGGGATGAGGTGAGAGTACAATGACTGGCATGGGTAGTCGTTGGATGACAACACGAGAGGAGAACCAACAATAAAAAAAAAAAAAAAAAAAAAACAAAACAAAACAAAACAAAAAATAGCAACATGTAAAGAGAAAGGAATAGGCGAATCAACGATCACGATCAGTTTCTGATACACGAAAGGGGATTCGTCAATGTTTATACAGAGAAAAAAAAATGAAGAGAATGATAAATAAAAAGCGCAGGCGATGGTTAAAGGGGAAAAAAAAGAAAAAAAAAAAAATGCAAAAAGACCTGTCTCTTCCTGTCTTTCGATCTATCTCTGTCAGTTAACCATTTCTTTCTTTTCCTATTTCGTATTCCGTTCATCTCTGTTCTATGCTCGTTCACTTCGAAATCCTTTGTTGATGACTGTCGATGAAATGATGACATATTTTTCCGGTTTTTCACTCGCGGCACGGCCTCAGGGCCTCTTATTCACGCACAACTCATTTTTATCCCCACCACAAGTGATATTATATCTATACGTAAACTTGCGTGTTTTTATTTTTTATTATTATTATTATTTTTTTTTTTTTCACGTAATGACGCTTTCGTCTTTCTTGCACAACGTGGCGGTAGGGATTTTCTATTGAAAAGTTAGTGCCTGGTTTCGATGACTTTGCTTGTATAGAAAAAAAAAAAAATGATTTTTTTTCTTCTATTTTTTTTTTTGTTTTTCTTTTTTTACTACAATCATTATCATCACCGGCGTAATTTTTATTTTTTTTTTTCATATTGTTTGAAATTTTATGGAATACTTTGATGTGAGAAAGAAAAAATTATTGAAATAAAAAAAGTGAAAGAAAGAAAGAAAAAAGTTTTTTACACATAAACAAACAAAAAATGATGATGATGAAAAATATAAATTTATATTTTAAAGATTATTCTAGTTCGTTATCGAAAAATAAAAATGAAGAAACTGTAAATAAAATGAGTGAGTGAGTGAATAAATAAATAAATAAATAACTGAAAAATAATAAAATCACTAGTGTGTAGTGTATAGTGATGATGTGTTTAATGTCAATCGGTATAGTAATACTGCATGATAAATTATTACACAGCACATTGAACCCAATCAAGTGACCGTCATAAATTTACATCAGTCCACGCACAAAACGTGTACACTTGTTCAATAACAAATACATAATATACTCATGAATATATGAATAAAAATAAATAAAAATAAAGGATAAAAAAGTGAAAGATGAATAAAAAAATTAAGAGCTACTGATTACATATATCAACTAAAAAACACGTATGTTCTTGAAACAGAGAGAGAGAGAGAGAAGAGAGAGAGAAAAAGAGAGAAGCCAAGAGGAATGAATTTTTATATCAAATACTAAAAATTCCCCTTCAATATAAAAAATAATATTTTTAATAAAACAATACGACTCTCTCCCTTTTATCACTATAAAATATTTTTATTTTTTTTCACTGCAATAATTATATGAAATTTTTTTCCTCTCTTTATTATTATTATTTTTTTTTTTTTTTCGAGACAAAAGTTGATAGAGAGGACATGTATTTTTAGGATTAAACGTGAGAATGAAACAAAAAAAAAATATAAAAAAATAAAAATATAAAAATATAAAAAGTTACGTAGTATTTAACGAATATTTATAAACACAAATTCATACGAAGAAACATATTGAAACACGATGTTGGTCCAGTGGAGGCAGATGCGCCCCGATGATATATTAACGCCAAATGTGCGCCTGATACTGTACCGAATAAATTATAGAATTATTGTTTTATCAGGGGCTCGCGTTGTGCACCACTAAAATATATATATATATATTATTTATTTATATATATCATATTTCTACCAACAATTCTAACCATTTTGATACTACAAATCCAATGCAAATCATACACATAAACATAAACACCCACAGTCACATTCAACGAAACAAAAATACATTTATACATGTATATATGAATATACGTAAATACTTCAAACAACATAATTGAATAAATAATCTCAATTAAAGGAATATAATACAATGATATATTGACATTTTTTTTCTTTTTTTTTTTTCTTTCATTTATAAATAAATATATAAATGAGTATATATATATAGATTGAAATAATAAATATTACTTTAACGGAATAATATAAATTTATGAATATTTTTATTTATTTATATTTATGTATACTGTATTAATTGGATAATTTAACGTAGTAAATTATAATAGTCACCGATATTGCAGTTCAACATTTTTATTAATGATGTAATTAATAATTTTTCTCACCTAAATTGTCATTATGTTTTTTTTTTTCTTTTTTTTTTATTCACACATCCCCTCATATTTTTCAATATAATTAATTATTTGTATACGATTATTATTATTTTTTTTTTTTACTATGTAATTTAAATATATTTTATATAATTATTACTATCGAATATTATTTTCATTTGTAATTTATTCATTCAAAAAAAAAATAGTGTGAGTAAAAAAATAAAAATATATATAGAAAAAAAAAATAATAAAAATAATAATATCAATAATAATAAGATAAAAACACGGAATAATGAGGGAAAGGGATGAGAATAAAATAAAAAAAAGAAAGAAAAAAAATACCGAAGAATACACACATATATAGTTGATGAAGAGAAAAGGAGGAAATAAAATAAAATAGAATAAAATAAAATAAAATAAAATAAAATAAAATAAAATAAAATAAAATGGAAGAAGACGAAGAAAAAGGAGCGAGGCCCTCGTTAAAATATCAGTCGTCGTATACGACGGGCAACGAATATATTTTAATATTTCAGAATACATTAAACTTTATCGTTCATCCCCGCTTCGTTCCCTCTCATGTACTGTCTGGTCTCCTCTTTCATCATTGTATTTATATTTTTTCTCTGTCTCACCCTATTACTCTCACTCTCTCTCTCTTATTCTCTCGACTCATCGATCTCGCATTTTGTTCTATTATTTTTTTCACGACTCCACGAACCAAAGGTAACGTCTACTCTTCTATCACTATGCATACATAAAAATACAAAATAGCATTAAAAAAAATTAAAAAATTAAATATACAGGAGAGACAGAAAAAGAAAATTTTTAGAATATTTACACAAGATTTTTAGTTGACTAATCTTGTTAACTTGTCGTCTCTAATATAATTATACATATATATATATATAAATTTAATCAGTGAGAAGTTGTCACTTATATCTACGTATAGTTTCGTAAAATTATAAAATTAAAGTATAAAAAAAAACAAAAAACAAAAAAACAGAAAAGAAAAAAAAAAAGTTTGAATAATAACGAAGAGGGAAAAAGATAAAATTAACCGACAAAAAAAAATTATATATATAAATAAAATAAAATAAAATAATAATAAAAGTTATGCATAACGGTTATATTCAGAGAAATTTAATATTAATATATTCTGTCGGAAAGTTTTTATAATATTCACGTGGCATTGTCTGTTCCATGGTTAGGACAATAAAACCCCCTGTACTCGTTTACGACAGGCGATTTTTTAGTTCATAGGATAGAAAGAATGTGCGGGAGATAATGCAAGTAGCGACGCTAATATGAGAGAAAAGAATAAGGAAGAAAAAAAAAAAAAATATATATATATATATATATATATATATATATATATATATAAAGGAGAGGGAAAAAGTAGGGGAAAGAAAAAAATTTACAAAAAATAATTTGTCAAAATGTTTACATCACCCAAAAAAAAAAAAAAAAAAATCAAATAATTTTTTTCTCGTATTTTCCCATTTATATATTATCGAAATAGATCAAAAAACAACTCCAGGAGACGTTTGACATCGTGTGAATTGGAAAAAAAAAAAAAAAAACCCCCGACACTGAGTCGACCTTGTATATATAAATTATACAAAAAATAATTTATATATACCAATGAAGAATTCAAAGTAGACACCGCGTCCACCAGCACAATCGTACGAGTGGTACGAGAAAAATCGTAGTGGGGAATATTACGCGCGCCATAACACATCGTGGGAGGGTAGACAGAGATATTAAACAAGAGAATGAAAAAAAAAAAAAAAGATAAAATGAGAATGAAAGAAGAGAAAGGGGAGAGAATCTATGCGGGGGTGCGAGCCATAGCAAAGTCTTTTGGTTAAAGTAATTACGCACCGCGCCAGCTGCTGTAGACTTTAAATTATAGAAATTATAAAATGCGCCAGGAAAAACTCGCTTTTATTATCATTATTATTATATTTTTTTCTTCCTCTCTCCCTCCCTCCTCCCTGCCCTTATTCATTTTTTTGTATATACTATTATTATCATCATTATTATAACTATTTAAAAAAAAAAAAAAAAAAAAAATTTTTTTTGTTCATTTCTCATCATTGGATAATTTTACGCGGAATTGTAAGAAAAAAATTAAAAAATTAATAAAATTTAAATGTAAATAATAATAATATATAACAATAATAATAATAATATATAATAATAAATAATGACAATAGTAAATAAAATGAGTAGAAGAGAAATACATTAAATATTTGCACATATTAATCAAATATTTAAATATAATATATGACTGTGAATAAATAAATTTTTATTTTTTTTTTCTCCCTGCAGCTACTACTACTACTACTAATCATCCCCTATCCCTCCCCACTACTCATCAATAATATATCATTGATGACGAGGGGGTCTCAACCCCCTCGCACACTGTATCTCTCTACAGTTTATATCTACTGTATCGTCAAATATTTTGCGTATCACTCGTGGCAATAATTTTTCCTCAATGTAATATATTTTATTGGTGTCTCACTCTATTCTTTGTTGCTTCGTGTCGACTGATCTTTCACTATATATATATATATATATATATATATAAATAAATAATAATAAGGATAACACAATTCCTGCATAACTTCCCGCCATTTCCCCTTCTCTACTACTAAACATTCAACTAACATTGACAGTCGAAATTCCCCCGTACATACACACACATACATACACACAAGCGCGAACACAAAAACACAAATACATATACACCTACAACGCGCCACGGTCGACGAGAGACTTTATTATATGTTTCCATCTCTTTTTTCATGTTTCAACTTGTATATACTTGCATATTCTCGTGCGCTGGTCCTCAATTCTCTCTTTTATTTCATTTTATATATATATATATTTTTTTTTTTCGTTTTTTTTTTTTTTTCTCTTTCATTCTTTCTCAAACTTTTGCACACTCTTTTTAGTATTGAAATGAAACAGAGATAGTGTAGAGAGAATAATAAGAGAGGTGAAGAAAGAATAAGTGAGTGAGAAGTATAAGAGAAGATGAATGAAAGAGAGAAAGGGAAGTGTTAGGTATAGCCAGATTGAAAATGACGCAGATGAAGATAGAAGAAGCATAAAAAGGAGGGAAAAAGAAAAAGAAGAGAAAAAAAAAAGTAAAAAAAAAAAAAAAAAAACAGTAAAATAAGAAGAGGAGGAAGTGGAGATGGATGAAGAAGGGTAGAAGAGAGGGAGGGAGGGAGTGCCATCGTGATGGCGAGTGAGACAAGGACAACGATATAATTGTATCTAAATTATAATATACAAATAATAACAGTCAGAACGGCAGACCGACGCCAGTTGTACAGTCAACGCCAACAATTCAACGGCACGATTCGCTGATATTGTATTATATTATATTATATTATATTATATTATATTATATTATATTATATATTATACATATATACATTTATTTATGATAGTCATTTCAAATGTACAATGCAATATAAAAATATGTGAATTCACATTGGAGATAAAAATATTTTAATAAAATGCGTGTATATATATGCATTAAAATATTAAATTGGATTTAAAAAAAAATTTCATACTAAAAATATAATTTTAATTTATATCATTTTTGTGTGATCGTTAAGACATAAAAAGTCCTGAATAACTCATGAAAAATAAATAAATAAATAAATAAATAAATAAATAAATAAAAGATTGTAAAAAGATATTTGTAAGAATTGAAGAGATAAAAAATTCTTATTATTTTTCCTTTTCATCTTTCTTCAATTTTCACATTATTCAAATGAATATTAAACAAAAAAAAACAAAAAAAAACAAAAATTATGATGAATTTCACATGAATATATAGATTTATATACATATATACATTATATATGAATAAATAAACAAATATATATATATATATTTATGGGTGTATAATATATGTTACCTGGAATTTAAGGCAGAATGGAAGAAAAATAAGCTTGGAAACAGTAATAATAAAGAAATATGTTTCTTCTCGCTTACACCCGACATCCGTTTTCCACTATGCTAACCATCTAACCCCCTCTATGTACGTCACCACCCTCTTTCTACCTCATTCTCTTACGCGTCTACGACCGTCAATTCCCTCTACCCCCAAAGTCTCACAGTACATAGTCTACTCTCTCACTCCATCTCTCTACATTTGGGTGATACAAAAACCTCCGCGTGTTATCTCCCATGTCGCTACCAGCTGGTACACACATACACACACACACACACATTTATATATATATATATATGAATATGCGAGTGTATATAATTATACACATACATAAGAGTGTATATGTGTCTCCTATGTTTAACTTCCTCTTTGTCTCACCGAAAAAAAAAAATAATAAATAAAAAAAAATTAATGAGTAAATAATTTGTGTGAGTTGATTACACCAACTGAAATTTATTTTCATCTTGAATTAACCAAGATAATCGTGTGAAAATAATAAGTAAAATGTTTAAATGAAAAAAAAAAAAAAAAAAAAAAAAAAAAATTACTATAGATATAAAAATTACATTAATTGATATGGAAAAAAAAAAATTTGATAATTTAAAAATTGAACATTTAGTTGTCTCACTTAATTCATACAATAGTTAATCAGATATTTATAATTGTAATATTGAAGATTTTATATATATTCAATGTAATTTGTGTTTAAAATGGAAATTAAATCTCCAGAGAATATTGTTAATTTACTTCTGCTCTTTATTCAAAATAAATACGTGAGAAAATGATAAATTTTTCATCGAATATATTTCACAAATTGCAATTTTAAAATTTCAACTGTTTAATAATATATTGTAAAATTCATAAAATTACATAAAAATCTTATATTTAATATAACAAATATTTTTCTATGCATATACAATGATAAAAATATTCATCACAATTTTCACTATTATTTTATTCATATAAATATTTTTTATCCCGATTCCCGCAATATTTCGAATTATGTGAAAATATTAAAGTGAATGAGTGAGTAAATAAAAATACATTACATTTTTTATTTACAATTGCACATAGATCTTCATATGTATGAAGAATATTACGTTACTTCATGCAAAACAAGAGAGAACGTTGAAATTCACGTGAAAACAAAAAAAAAAAAAAAACTGGAAAAAAAAATTTATATTTTCGCTTCTACTTATTTATCATTAAAATTCATAAGCCGAAACAATTTAATCTTGAAAGTTAAAAAAAAAAAACTGATTTATTTTCGAATCACCATCATACACACACACACACACAAATATAAATATATCTTATTAAAAAATTATTGAATGAAGAATGCGGAAGTGACTACTGACATTACCGGTAGATATTGCATAAAATACGTCTAATAAAATATTCACATATATATAAATTTGCACATTTTGTCGGGGGCGTAGTAATATAATGTTGTGCAAAACATAACGTATTCAATGTAAGTGTTAAGTAGCGTTAAGTGGGTCAAATTTACTCTACTGCTACATATTATTACTTACTTTATATTCTACTGTTCATCTTTGTCATTTGTCTCTTCATTTTTTTTGTTTCATCGTCGTAGTCGTCATCGTCATCGTCATTATTATCATCATCATCATCATCATCATCATCATCATCATCATTGTCGTCGTCGTTGTTGTTGTTATCTTCTTCTATTTAAAATTATACACACACACACACACTTATACATATACTGATATGTATATATATAAAATTGTATATAGAATGCGCGGGTGCATTTAAAAACACGTCGAGACACGTCTGTTTTGCTTTACAATTGTCACAATTCACGTGTTTTACACTATAAAGTCGATGAAATAATATATAAACACTAATTACAATTATGTAGGATAGAATGAGAACTTATTCGTACAAATCTGTATTATATTATTCCAGTTGGTATATAAATTGATATATACATGTATATTATATATACGTATATTGTTTGCGAGTTGATAAAGAATATAATTCACACTTGCAACGAAATATCTACGATTTAAATCAACTCAACTTATTCATCTGTATAAACGTATTGTATATTTATTTATTTATTTATTCATTTATTTATTTATTTATTATTATTCTGGCTATATATAAAAAAGTTTATTCTAGATATATGACAGTGAAAAATTGCAGATGAAACATTTTTAAATGTGTGATGCTCTTACAATAAATATATGTCTGAGTCGAATTCGAGTAATATTTTTAGTTGATGAAAATATAAAAATAAATCGTCTAGAGCAACATTAATATTTCTTTGATATTACGTATCAAATGATTGTGATATTTTTTATTTTATATTTTCTATTTTGAATTGTGGATAGTCGTCGCGTCGCAAAATGTATATGTGATATATCGAATCAGTATCATGTCATTTTGTACAATTGACATTCAGTCAAGTTATTTTTGATATGACATATCCACCTCTCATCTCAACGTATAAATATAAATAAATAAATAAATAAATAAATAAATAAATAAATATATACAAAAAGAAAAAGTAATACAATATGTGAATAAAATGTTTCGATTGATAGGAGAGAAGTTACTCGTCGTATAAAAAATATAAAAAAAAATCAATAAAAATTGAAAAATAAATAATAATAATAATAATAATAATAATAAATCGAGAAATTGAAATGTCACACAAAATTGATGTGACATAAAAATATTTTGTCACTAATTTTTTTTTTTTTTTTTAAATATATAGAATGTATTGGTATACAACAGAATTTATGGAAATAATAAAAATTAAAAAAAAAAAGATAATAATAATAATAATAATAATAATGATAATGATAATGAATATATCTATACATAAAAAAGGATAATTCAATATGTAAAGTAGATTTGATAAATTTACCGTTCAATAAAATTCGATATTATATGGATATAATATTTTTCTCTTTTATTTTTTATTTTTCATAATACATTATGATATGTTTTTATCAATATTGCAAACGATAAATTGAAGAAAATTGGTAATTTAAAAATTTCTTATTTTTATACAAAGGTCATTGATCAATTGATTGTGAAATAATATAAAGTTGGCAATGGAAATATCTAGAAAGAAGAAGAAGAGAGACAAAACAAGAGAGACAAATAATTGTGGCGTGTTGCCACGCGTTGCAGTTAATGAATCAGACGGCAATTATTAAATTTACCATCCAACCGCATCAAACGTGTACACGATATATAAATATACAAGAAACAATGCGAACAAGAGAGAGAGAGAGAGAATAAAAAAACAAAACGGAGGTAAAATGATATGAGGGGGAAAGAGATAAATATAATACGTGGTGAGAATATTGATCAATGATTTCTCACTTGCACATATTATTCACGTTAATACTTAAAAATTTTTATTAATTTATTATTACTATTTTATATTTACGTGTTATAATTTAACGTTACACGAATTATTGTAAAATGTTGAATAATCATTAGACTCATTAATATAATCGTTTTTTTTTTGTTTTTTTTTTGTTTTTTCATAAATTTTCATCTGTGAAAAATAAAATAAATCAATAGATGGATTATAATAGTAGTAAATAAATAAATGAATAAATAAAATTTATTGTTTTGTTTGGTGAGATATATATTTTTTTTTTTCTTTGTTATCAATTTTATGAAATTTTATTGTATAGTTAAAATGTAAAACATTTATTTAATGGTTAAATATTAATGATTTATGCAAATGGTTAATTAATATCCATATCCACTCTGCTTGTATATAGTAACAACAATTTAGAAATTAAATTGTGATCGCGCACAGTATTAAATCAACTTTAAAACGATTAAATACGACATAATTCAACGATTAAAACAAAAAAAAAACAATGATAATAATAATAATAATAATAATTTGTTATTTTTCTCTTTCTTTCGCTTTTTTGCTTCTTCTCGTTCTAACTTTCATCATTCCCCACCCGTCACTCTCCTTCTCTCGCCAACACCACATTTTTTTTCCATCAATTTTTTTCCTTTTTATAATAATAATAATAATAATATAAATATTGATCACAGTAAAATATGAGGAAAAAAAAAAAAAATTATGCATTGCAAAAGATGAATGAAACCAATCACAAATTTTACAGATTATAAATAATTAATTTCTATTTACTTTGTCAATTTTTATATGTAATTCATATATATCATTGATATATATATATATATATATATATATATATATATATATATATTTTTTTTTAATTATACATTATTATTATTATTAATTTATCTATTTCATTAAAAATTTTTTCCCTTTCATCTCTTTCATTTCTTTCATTTCTTCAATGTATATTTATGTAAATGATAAATTTAATAACGTGATATTGTTATTATGTAATGTAAAAAATGTTGAATTATTATAAATCATTATTTTTATATATAATATTATGTGAATAAATGTATTAGGCATCTCTGTCTGTATCTCTATGTTGTATAAATATATAAATCCAAGGTTAAATTGATGATGAAAAAAAATAAAATAAATAATAATAATTATAATAAATTTATATATATATATGATTAATTAGATAATATATAAGTGGTAGATACTAAAGAAAATTAATTATCAATCTGAATTTAAATACAAACGCAAATATATGTATATATTTTTTTTTTTTTCGGTATATATATGAACATGCATACATAATTTGTGAATTTGTCAACGCAAATGTTCACCATCTGTTTTTTTAAAAAATTTTTTTGATTCAACTAACATACGACAGGCGAAATTTCAATAATCTTGCATAAATGTTAATAAATATATATATATATTTTTTTTTTTATTTAAATTAAATCTTATTATTATTATTTTTTTTTTTTTTCCCCTACTGTACAAAATCATTTATACGACCCGATATAATATTAAATTTGTCCTTTATCTTTCTCCGTCACACGTGATTGTTACATCCTCACATTATTTTTGCTTATAGTTTTTCTATTTTTTTGTTTTTTTTTTTCCTTTTGCAATTATCCAATTATTCAATTTTCTCATACCTTCATTTTATTAGTATCATTATTATCACTATTTTATATATGTGCATATTTTTCTCATTTATTATTATTATTATTATTATTATTATTTATTTATTCTTTTTTTTATACTTTTATGTGTGAATATACGAATGAAACGCCGCGCTCAGTCGCGTTCATTATAATTCGTGTATTTATATAAGGTCTAAAAATATGCCGCTATGCCGACGGGCACCACCCGGTATTTCATCTGAGAATAATATTTTAATGTACACACGTACGTATTTTGTTCCCCTACCCCCTCCCCCGCTCCCCTTTCCTTCTCCATCCTCTCTCCCTCTCTCCCCATCGCTACCTTTCTTTCTATATCTCACCCTCCCTAAATCCCCTCACTTTACTCTTTCATATTTATTTCCCTTTCCCCTCAACCCCTTCACGTTATTCTCATCGTCTCCTGCTCTCCTTGTTTCTTCATTTATTCTTCATTCTATTCTATTTTACTTTATCATTGTTGTTATCATTATTATTATTATTATTATTATTTTTTTTTTTTTCATTTGCAACCCTCTCTCTTACTGCACACCACTACCAACTTCTATCACTATCTCCACACCCATTTTTATTTTGATATATATATATATATATTTTTTTTTTTCTGTTTCAATATACTCTTATATATTTTATATTTAATTTTATCCATGTGATGTCTATTATTTATTCATTTCTTTCAATTTACGCTTTTTTCTTTGAGTGGTTTTTTGTGTGAAATTTTTAATATTTTCATTTGTGAATAAACACACACACACACACACACACATACATGCGCGCGCGTGGCACGTGTTGTTGACTTGCTCTAATACAATGCCATTCATAGGATGAAAAATCGCTAGGCGCCAATGTCTTTTACCCACTTTCACTATCTTCTTATCCACAATGAACAGGAGATGAAAAAGAAAAAAAATGAAAACAAAAAAAAGCTGTAAGAGTCACACATTTGATATTAAAATTTTTCCAGATAACATAAGAATTAAATATAAATAATCAAGAGTTAAAGTTTCAAAGCAAAAAAAATAGAAAATAAGGGACGAAAAAAAAAAAAAAAAATTGTAAAATTGAAAAATAAAATATAATAAATAAATAATTATTATAGAGAATAAATAAAAAATAAAAGAGGAAAAAAAAAAAAAAGTTGAAGAAGAATATTAAATATAAATATATAAATATATAAAAGAAGGAAGGCAATACTCGAGTTAAGAACAATAAAATGTTATAATGGCGCGCTTTCACGTGGCGCATGCGTGTATAAAATATCGCCCGACTCGAGTATTAATGCTTAGGCTTTTAATAAATCTTATTTCCCCCCGGCTATGAAATACGATAATAATAATTTATAACATAAACTATAAAACCAACGCCGCGCGACTTGAGACTGGCGGGGAACACACACAGAGTCAGTTGACCGACGTATATAATATGCACACACATGTGTACATATATTAAATATAATATATATATATTTATTTATTTTATATATATATATATATATATATATATGTATATATATTTGTTAGTTGCTAAACGTGTACAAATGCGTACAAACGCTTGCACAAACGCATTTATGTGTATATTACGTCTGCCAGATATATACATATGTATATTCATTGGATATGACTGTATTATAACTGATGCTTATATGCCTACGCGCCCCGCAAAACGTTCCCTCCCGACATATATATTTCGTTTTCGTTCGTTCGTACGTTCATTCGTTCACAACCGTCTTTAAATAAACTTTTATTTATACGTCGAGTTGAGATGGATATGCTCGACGTTGTTCTCCGACGCACCCGCAGATGTTTGATGGATACAAATTGCCTGTATAGTCACGACACAATGAGATAAAACAGATAAAATAATAAAAAATAATTATAATAATTCATATTATATATATATATATATATATATTTATTCTTTTTCCCCAGTTTATTTCGTCAAGATATGGGGGAGTTATAAATATTTTATTGTAGAATTGGTTTTGATTGGAGGAAAAAAAAATAAAATAAAATAAAATAGAATAAAATAAAAAAAAATAAAATTTGCCAGTAAAATTGAGATGAAATACAATATTTTCCCCCTTACTCAATTTTTTTTTTGTTTTTTTTTTTTTTTTTTTCAATTTTTTTCTTCCAAATAAATCGAATATAATAAATATTTTATTATGAATAAAAATTCATGGATGACAACAGTTGGAACAAAAAAAAAAAAATAATAATAAAAATTCCCAGAATAAATTATAAATAAATGAATAATAATTCATTATCAGATAAAAAAAAAAAAAAAAAAAAAAAATTAAAATCAAATATTAGAAAAACAGAATCTCACAATTTTTATGGGTACAACAAAAAAAAACAAAAAAAATTTTTTTTTTTTTTTTCGATTTTTCATCATTAAAATAAAGAAAAAAATAAAAATTACCGAGAAAATGGAATATAATAAATGGAGTGATACATCGTAGCAGGAATGAGAGAAAATAACCGGAGAAAATTACTGATTGTCGCACATACGAGTTCCCCCACCAATGGACTTCTTCCTCCTCCTCCTCCATCACCTTTCACTCACCCTCCACCACATTGCCGCTACCCCTCCATCATTTTCATCCTCACCATCACCACCATCACCTTTTGCACCACCACCACCAACACCAACACCACCAACACTACAATCATTGCGTCCCGGCTTCCATTCGACACACCCCGTCATCCATTTATACATACATACATGTATTTTTATATATATTTCTTCTTATATTTCCATCTCTTTTTCTCTCTTTTTTTTTCTGCCATCCCATCCCTCTCACTCACCATCGAATTTTTATTTCTCTTTTGCACATATATAAATATATATATATATATAAATTTATATATACAAGCCGGCACTGACGCCATTGTGCCACGTCGCAGAATAAATATCGTGGAAGGTAAAGAATGCCGCGGGAGATATTCTACTGCGTTCGACTCTGTACAATAAATATATATATATATATATATATATTTATATTATACATATATACAAATATAAATGTATAGTGATGGAAGTAGGCCACTATTACAATATTTTATTATAAGGCAGTAACGTACAATCTAACGTACATTTTATATATTATATATATTTTTATCAATAAAAAATAATTTATGTATGAAATTTTAATTGTTCCACATTTATTTCTCGTGAAAATAATTTTTTAATTATATCTGTACCGGTCAAATATTTAAAAATAAATAATACACTTTTTTTATCCACGTACATTTTTATACAAAATTTTGATTAAAAAAAAAAAAAAAAATTTTTTTTTTTTTTTTCCAATACCAAAAAATATATATTTCAATTTATATTTACAATTCTGTATGACAATTCCAATATTACCACTCAGATCGTCATATAAGATAAAAAAATTAAATTATATTAAATAATCATATACGTATAATTGTGCATGTATATATAATACCATAAAAATGATCATTTGTTAGTAACATGGACATTCATCAGGAACATTAAGAAGGATTTTAGTTGTTCATATATGCATAATATATGAATATAATATACAAAATATATAAATGTATGCTTAATGTCGCTTGAATGTTTAAATGTATATATATGTATATATACATTCTGGGAGCCACTGTAAGTATTTGCGAGGCCAATGCACCCTGGAATGCAACGCACGCCAGCCCAGTCGCAATACGATGCAATATTATATTTTATCGCTTTATTTATTCTAACCTCCCGCACACACCGCGATAGACACACACACACACACACACAGATGTACATAAATACACTACATCTATACCTATACCTAATACCCCTGCAATTTTTTTCTTTATCTAATTCTCTTCCTCTATTTTGTTTTGTTTTGTTTTTTTTTTTTTTTTTTTCACACTTTCACATATTACTTTCCATCTCTCGGAGTTTACACGACTCGTCCTAACCATTTCCTTCCCCTTTTCACCCTCTCTTTCATTCTCACTATTTATATATATTTGTGTGCGTGTTTGTTTATGTGACACTTTTATGTGTCAATAAAATTTTCAACATTTGACAATCGTATATTGAAATTTTTATTCTACATCTGCTCTCTCACATGACTTGGATATTAATATCGTATTTTTATTTATAATTTTTCTCATCTATAACGTAATTAAAATTTTGATACTATATATATAATAAAAATAAATAAATAAATAAATAAATAAATAAATAAATAAAATAATAATATCCATTAATTATATAATGAAATTAAATTTTATTATAAATATTATTACTATAAGTGTGGGCTATGAGGATGAAATTAATTTTATATATTTTTACTTTATCAATTTCATGTATATATTTCTCATATTTTATCCTCACCAAACTTGCCATATATAATCCTATACATATTCTACATATATATATATATATATGTATATATTTGTATATCGTGCGATTATAAATAATAAATCGCACTGTGAAAGATAAACTGCGGAAGAGTACACGCAGGCTCGCGTCAGACAGAGGTAAAGAAAGCGAGAAAAATATTTTGCATTTTAAATACACAAAAAAAAAATAATAATAATAATAATAACAACAAAATAATACTAAAAGAGAATGAAAAGATGATATTTATATATATAAAGCTAAATATATATATATATATATTTTTTTTTTCACCCTTTGAGAATGTCACTACGAGTTTCTCATTGTTATTTGGCACTCTCACACACACAGACTCGCATGTGACTTGAGTATGAAAATTTCTTTTGCTCAATTTAATCAACGCACATACTCGGGTTCACATATAAATTTTTGTATATTTGTATATGTAAATTCTATTCAATTATTTCTGATAAAATAATTGAAACATCGATACTTGCAATAAAATTTTTTCATTCATTGATATCAATATAGTGAACGTGAGATTACTATACGTGTGTGTTAATGTGTTGATGCACACTTCAATGTATTCATCATTCATCTCATCTGTATATTCATAATAATAATAATAATAATAATAATAATAATAATAATAATAATAATAATAATAATAATATTTTGTTTTGAGTATTTTTTTTGTTTCTCTTAATTTTTCACGGGTCTCACACAATTTATTGTTTTTTTACTGAATACGCAATTTATTTCGATGAGTTGGTACATGAAGGGAATTAGATAGCGATGAAAAATATACATATAGAAAAAACAGGAGTGAGAAAGCGAGTGAGTGAGAGTGAGAAAATTAAAATGCTGTAACTGAATAAATAAACAGTTTTTAATTGCAACCCGTCACTGTGTTGGGGTGAAAACAATAATTATCGACCAGTATTCTAAAAGCAAAATTGATGAAGAATGAAGAAAGGACTAGAAAAAAAAGAAAAAAAAAAATTGAGATAGAAAAACGATGATAAAATACATTATTACATCCTCTTTCATATTTCAATAATAAAAAAAAAAAAAAATAGTAATAATTCAAATATCAATTTTCCGTTGAATTTCTTCAGTAACACAGAAGATGAAAAGAGAATATTAATTAATTAATTAAAAAAAAAAAAATGAATAAATAAAAAATAAAAAATAAAATAAACAAAAAAAATCACTTTTCATTTTTTTCTTTGACCTCTATTATCCCAGTGTATGTGTGCATACGTTCTCATATATATATATATATGTATATACACTGAGTAGTGTACGCACGGGACCGTATAGTAGATAATATGAAAAATGTAAGAGCAGCCACTCGGCGCCCACTATTATGAGATACAACATGAGATAAGTTTGCAAGAGATAAGATAGGTGGATGCACCGCCTCGTTGAATATATATATATATATATATATATATATGTATGTATGTATATTTATATAAATATTGCGTCAAAGGATAAAAGAGAAAAAAAAACGGGACTGATAATTATAATAATTACAATATCAATAATGATAATAAAAATAAAGAGAATTTGATACAAAGAAGAAACAAAAAAAAAATGCAAATTATTCAATATAATAATTTCTTATGCGTATTTTTTTCATTATATTTTATTTTATTTTATTTTATTATATTTATTTATTTTTTTTTTTGGTGTAAATTGACTAATTTTTTTTCTTAATATGATTTTGTACTGATATACGTTCACATCATCATGAATCAATTCTTCATAAATTCGATAAAAAAATCGTCTCTTGAAATAAAAAAAAAAAAAAAAAAAAAACCCGTATCAATATATTAATTTCTCAAGTTTATATATATATATATATATATATTTTTATTTCGTTAACATTAGTCAACCGGTCCTTTTTGTTTTTTTTTCCTCGTTCAATCCATCCTCATAAACATTACATGAATATACATATATGAATTCAAATGAATACGAAGCAGATCAATTAGAAACTTATCATTTACTCTAATGAATGTATCTTCTATTGAATATATTCATATAAAGTCCACATACGTACATTCATAGAGATACTCACAAAGCACATACAATATCATAAGTAAATATATATATATATATATATATATGTGTAAATATAACACATAAATATCTATACAGGTATTCATATATATTTGTGTATTTGCTCGACGCGTGCAGTTTTACTTTTATTACGCTAATCCATCCCCGCACGAGTCGCAACATTCAACGGATACAGATACAGTCACGAACACGCGAGAAATGAACGATATTGAACTCTCTATCTCTTTTTCTCTTATCCTCATCTGTACTTTCTCTCATTCAATGTTGCCTGAGCGCAATGCGTATGATTATTTGGGTTTCAATCCAAAATATATATATTTATTCATCTCCGTGTAACCGGAATGTATACGGATATGTGTGTACGGGTGTGCGCGGGGTTTGATTCACGAGCGATTAACCCCCCGTCAAAATGCAACAGAGTAGGAAATGGTAGACGGAGATAAAGGGGATATATATATATATATATTATATATAGTGTGGGAGAGTATAAATGAAACTGTGAAAGCGCACACGTTCGGTTGACTGGTGTAAAACACGTTGGAAAATATTGAATGGGTTCGATAGCAAAATATGTTTAATAGTATTTTGATATACGTATATAGATATATCGACTCGTGGTAAATATGTTAAATTAATGGGATGCATTTGGTGTGAAAATTACAACCGAATTCATGCATAAAAAGATATGAATAGAAATATGAAATAACGTAAATGAGAGAAAGTGAAAGAATATTCATAATAATTATTCAAATAATTAATTTTATTATTTATATATTTTTTTTTTCTTCTTCTCAATTTATTCATTGATTAATATAAATATTTTTGGGTAGTTGTAAATTCAAGAATTTTTTTTCTGTTTATTTTGAACAGTAGGAGAAAAGAAAAAAAAAACCACAAAGTTGCAAAGTAAAATGAATTCATGTGATAATACCGAAATAAAATCATCATTATTCACATTATTTTTTACACTTGTTAAATATTAACGGTTCATTGTTTAATTAAATTCAATTCTTCAGAAATAAAATTGATTTTCATAAATTTATGTATATACGTTTGTGTGTATACACGTAATCTAGTTAGAAAAAAAAAAAAAAGAAAAAAAAATCAATCGGTGAAATAAAATTTATTTTATCTACATTCTCACATCGAGGTCACATTTAAATTATTAAAATATAACTGATGATTACAGTTATGAAACAAAAAATAAATAAATAAATAAATAAATAAATAGAAGAAGGTAAATGAGTGTACAGTAAATAAATTTTTTTTTTTTTGTGTTTTTTTTGTCTGAAGGAGGAGAAGTAGGAAAACCCGCAAGGAATACGAGAGGCAGAGAAAAAAAAAAATTCAAACATCAATGCAAAACAAAACTCAAAGTGAATATTATATATTAATTAATATATATCACAACGATTGAAGTAATTACGC
This sequence comes from Dinocampus coccinellae, assembly GCA_963920625.1. NCBI lineage: Eukaryota > Metazoa > Arthropoda > Insecta > Hymenoptera > Braconidae > Dinocampus > Dinocampus coccinellae. Next base: position 740,033 of record OY987185.1, read on the forward strand.
CTCGAGGAAGGCAGTGGAATTCTATTTGATAAAGTAAAAAAAAATTCAATAGAAAAAAAAAAAGTATATATATATATAAATATATTATATTTATGACTTGCGATAACAAATCGCCTTGTCATTTGAAAATAAAAAAAATAAAAAAAAACCTATAATAATATAATGAAATAAAAATCCACAGACACGTGTCAAGATCACAACAATGTCAAAACATTAATCTTTAATATGTACATATAGATTTTTATTTATTAACCTTCAAATGCATTCATATAAATATTACATTGAATATATATATACACGAGCACACCCATGTGTATATATAAATTAAATTGTTCTTTTTTTTTTCTTTCTCTTATGTAAATAAACACGATAGTTTAATTACTAAAATATCTAATCAAAGAATAATTTGCCGTGACCAGTAACATAAAAAAAATTTGAATTAAAAATAAATAAAAAACTTGACACGAAAAAATAAAAAAAATTTTTTCTTATTTAATTATTTTTCCAAGCTAAAATAGCGAAAAAAAAAAAAAAAAAATTTCACACTGACATACGCGATTTACTTATATTGTCATAAATAATATTCCCTTTCTCTAGTGGCACTCGATTGATTTACAAACATCTGGAGCCAGATGCTTTTTCTATTTTCTCCTGTTTTATTTTTCACCCATACACACACACACACACACACACACACACACACATACATATATATATATATAAAACCATGATTTTAATTAGATATTTAATCACATATCGTTATCGTATTAGTAACTTTAGCGTGTTCAATAACACGCAGTGTCACTGCAGCTGTGATATAATTAAAATTGAATTTTAAAAAATTAATAAAAAATAATAAAAATTGTAAAGACAAAAAATAACGTAATAATGTTAATGTTAATGTTAATGATAATAATAATAATATCAATAATCATAATAATAATAATAATTATTATTATAAAAATTTTAATAAATTGCATTCGACAACGAAATCATTTGTAAATATAAAAAAAAAATTGATATCAATGCACATTAATATTAAAATAAATATTATACAATTAATAAATTATTGATAAATTATATTAACTGTGACATAAATTTCATGTGTATCAAGAGAATTATTAACAGATATTAACATCAAGAGAAAAATGAAAAAAAAATTTTGAGAAAAAAATTGCGCATAAAGAAGAAAAAAAAATATCGAGGGGATAAAAATGAAATAGGAAAATAGAAGAAAATAGTATCGTGATATTTGTGGAATGTCGTGTATACACTTAATATTATTACAATACATGTACGAGATAATTCATACAACAGGTTCATATCTGCATCATCTGTCGTTACTCTGTCTGTTTGTCTCTCTCTCTCTCTCACTCCCCCATATTGTAACACAGTCGGTTCTATGGCTGTTAGTGGTAACTAGTGAATACATCCACGACACTACTACTATTGCGACTATCGTCGTCGTGGTCGTGGTCGTCGACACTGCCGCTGCCACCACCGCAAAAGTTGGATTATTAATGAGCGCCGGATAATTAAGTCGTTAATATTTAAGGTTACCACCGTGGCGAACTAAGCGTCGCACATTCGTCCAATGACGACAAAGAATTCCAATTCACAGCTCTATATATACATACAACTCATACACATACACCCACGATTTCTCATCAGACTCTCATAATATAAAAAAAATCGTGTAAAAAAAAATGATGGTAAATACGAAAAATTGGAAAAAAAAAAAATAATAATAATAAATAAAGAAATAAATAAATAAATAAATAAATAACAAGTGAATAAATAAATAATCCATAAGAATATTTATTATTTATTTTTATTTTTTAGTAATTTCAATATTTTTTTTTTTTTTTTTATTAATTTTTTATTTTGGTTCTCAATATTTTTATCTCCATTTTTTTATTTCAATTACCACACGTCAAATTGATTAAATATAAAATATTATATGTGAAATATAATAATAATAATAATAGTAATAATGAATGTAACAAATAGTAATAAAATATATATATATATATATATATATATATATATATTTTGTTTAATATTATTTTGTTCTTTATGGAAATTAGAGTGGAAAAAATACTGTCTAATGAGAATAACGAATATATATATATATATATATATATATATAATATATAATATTTATATTAATATATGTGTAAATGGCAAAAGTCTCAGGCAATCGAATTGATCAAGAGTTTATATTCGTGAATATTATTTATTACGAATCAGCACATTATGATTTATATACCAGTTGGTGGTTTAATATAGGAGCAAGTGAAACGTATACACACAGACGTGAATACACTCACGCCACATGATAACCGTAACCCTCTAACACATATACATAAATATTTATATCTATATACTTTATTCATACATATACACACACATATATATATATATAAATATATAAATATATATTTATTAGCGTGTCGTTAAAAGAAATTAAACTGAATACGAATGTGCGATACCCAAGGACACAATGAATAAAGAAAAAAAAAAAAAAAAAAAGGAATAATAATAAATAATTATTAATATATATGTTTTAAAAGAAAAAAAAAAAAAAACAAGAACAAAAAAAAAAAAAAGATTGCAAGAATTGTGAAGCGGAAAAACTCGTTGGACAAGGTGAAAAAATAAATATAATACTTGGACACAATTGTCGCGTGATTGTAAATGTGTGTAAAATTTCTGTGCGTGTACGTACGTATTCATGAAAAAGATAAAAATCATATATATATTTATTTATTTATTTATTTATTTATATATAAATTTTAATATATGTATAAATATATGTGCTGAGAATATATTTTACACTAATTATATATATATATATATATATATATATATATATATGTGGCATTGGGCAAATTATTTAACCGCTTTGATATTCCATATTGAATAAAATTAAATAAATAAATAGATAAATGTGAATAATTGAAGAGAGCAAAAGGGAAGGAAAAAAAAAATAAAGATAATAAAAAAAAATTTATTATTTATTTATTTATTTATTTATTTATTTATTATTATCTTTTTTTTTTTTTTTTTTCATGAATGTACGTATGGGTATGTATCACATATGTATACATATACAAAGATACATATATCTGTTGGTATATAGGTATATTGGACGATAATGAGAACGCGCACCTTGGCCACGTAGATCATATTATTAATATAAATATATATATATTGATAAATAACAAACAAAAAAAATAAAATGTTTCATACAGAAAAATTGTATAGTTGGAATACAAATGATTTTTTTTTTTTTTTGTCAATTATTTTGCCATCAAATTTGAATGAAATCCCAACACTTGAGCGTTCAACACAGCAGAGGAAAAAAAAAAAAAAAAATCTAAATTACATATAAAAATCATATCATATTTTTCTTTTGTGTGATTGTAATAAATTCACTTGCGACACGTAAAATGAATAAAAGTGAGAAACGAATAAAAAAAAAAACCAAAAAAAAATTCATATGTGTCAACGATAATTATCTTTATATTCTCTTTTTTTTTTCATTCCCTGTGTTTTTCGTAACAGGCTAAAGCAAATGAGTGATATGTCACTATGAATTTTTTACAGAGAACAGGCGCTTGTCGAGTGAACCACTCCAACATTTTTAAGAGAATGATATATATATATATACACGTATGCATGTATAGGGATGTTGAAGGTGGTGGTGTAAAATTAAAGAACATGAGAATGAAGTGAGAGAAAAGTTGAGTGAGGAATGAGAAAAAAGAAATAATAATAATAAATAAATAATAAAATAAATGCACGAGGCAAAGAGGATAGAGCAGAAGAAGAAAAAGAAGAAGAAGATGAGAAGAGAAATAACGATAGTGTACACGCTTGGGGCCTGCCTGTGTGTGTGTGTATGTGTGTGTGTTCTTTTTCTTTTTTGTTAAAATATATGCACACCCATCGTCCCCAACTCCTTGTTTTATTTATTTATTATTATTTTTTTTCTCTCAACAATAAACAAAAAAATATTCCGTATAAAATAATTTATACGCGATAAGAAAAAAAAAAAAAAAACTAATAAATAAATTGCAAAAAATAAATTTAAATATCTCGTGGTATAAAAGGAGGGAGGAAAAATATTAAAAAAGTAAAGTTACAAATCCTACTTTAATTATAATTCATATATATTCTGTTGTAGTCAAAAAACAATAATATGAAAAAATTGCGTATCGACTATCCAAAAAAAAAAAAAAAAAAAAAAAATTTATGTATATAAAAAAAAGACATTTTTTTTCCACTTCATGAAATAAATTTTTTTCATCCAATACAAAAGTATAATTTTTTATTATTATTATTTTGTAACAGGAAAAAAAGTAAAATAGGACAAAAACTTTGAAAATAAAAGAAGAGAGAAAGAAAACAAATATATATAAATAAGTAACGAAAAAAAAATAAAAAAAAAAAAAAACGAAAACAAAAAAAAGTCATAAAAAAAAAAGGGAGTGAAATAAAAAATTAATACTCACGGAAATACAATCGCATTGTAAGTTCTATTTATATTCCATGTTATGAATAAAAAAAAAGTTTACATGTGCGACAAGAATAGAAAACGAGGGACATACATTGCAATGTATATATACATCCGCTAATAAAAAAAAAATATATATATATATATATTTATCTATATAAATGTATATATAATATGCAATGTACCCCAGTGTCAATTATATCCACAGAATAACTTAACGGGTCTCCCTTAGAAAGATCCGCACTTTGAATGGTCTATTCAGTCGTTTCGTTTGAGACTCTCGAGTGTTAAATAATATAAAAGGCCGTGCGAATTTTCTAGTAGTTCTCTTGATAGTCATGACGCAAGTTATGACTAGTGTATTTATATATTCACTCACTTACAATACACTATGACATTTTTTTTTTTTTTATATTTATATATATAATGAAATAAAAAGCGATAATAATAGTAATAATAATAAAAGAAAAATTATTTAAAGATAAAAAATAGAAACCGATCAATTAATTACTAAATACCACATCAAAAAATCAAAAAGTGTCCCACTCGTAATTTCACCCGTGCCAAAAAAAAAAAAAAAAAAAAGTAAATAAATAAATAAAATAAAACATCTGGATATTTGACTTTCACCATTTTCATATTTCATTTTTCTTTTTACTCTGAGTTTTTTGTTTTCTTTTTTTTTTTTTTTTAATATTCTTTTTCTCCTTTCGACTTCTTCTTCCTCTTCTTCAGCGCAAATGAAAAGAATTCAGAAGAGAAATAAGTAAAGAAAGGAGATAAAACAAGAAAAAAAAGGGAGGGAAGGGGTTCAAGAGACTTTTTAACGTGAACCTCTACAATAATCGCAGGTGCATCGCTAACACACTAGCGTCTAGTCTAGTCCATCACCACTATCACCACTATCACCACCACCACCTTCACCGCAGCGTCGACGCGATAAAAATGTGAAGAATGTTTATGTGTGTGTGAGTGAAAAAAAAAACGAATGAAAAAAAAAAGAGTGGAGAGGGGATGTAACATGAAGTTGGACAAGGTTTTTCTAGAGAAATTATTATTATTATTATTTTTTTTTTCTTATTTCATTCTTTTTTCCTCTTCTCTTCACTGATAAATGCCAGTGCCTCTTTACACCCTCTTACACTTCATCACACCCCTCGGTCCTATTTCATCATTGAAAAAGACACAAGTTAAAGAAGATGAACACATGAAGAAAAATAAAAAAAAAATATTATAATAATAATAAATATATATATAAGCATTAAGAGAGAGAGAGAGAGAGAGATGAGAAGAGAGGGAATACGATGGCGCGGTGACGTCAGTCTGAATATTTAAATAGTGCGAGAGACTTCAAAAGAACACGTGTTACGAGACTACACTGGAACGTCGTTTTAATAATGCAAAGTTAACTTACTCTTTTTCTCTTCATCCCCGCCTATTCCCCTCCATTATATTTTACATCTCACACTCCCACCTTACATTTTATTCTGTTACAACATATCAACTTTTTTTCCCCCCTTTCATGTATATATAAATATATATATATATATATTCTGTCTTATTCCACGTGTGCACATGTACAAACCTGCTTTCCCTTATTTTATTTATTTTATTTTTTATTTTTTTATTATTTTTTTTTTTTTTCTCTTTGGCAACCTCTTCGTCATCATTCACTGAGAGAAAGTAAAAGAAAAACGTATTTCCACCCTTCGATTATATAACTATACAAATATATATATAAATTTATGATATAATTTATGTATATATTTATACGAATCTACATAATTTACGAGGGAAAATAAAAGAGTAAGAGAAAAAGAGAGAATTTTTTTTTTTTTTTTTTTTTTTTTTTTTTTTTCAATTTATATCTTAAAATAATTTTTCACGTAATTTTTTTTTTTTTTTTTTTCTTCCCAATCAAAAATATTTTATATTTATTTAATATATTATGACAAAATATTTTGCTGCACATTTATATCTTCAAGTTGTAATGAATTCAACACAAACTACGTCATATTTTCCCCTCCCCTTTCCCTTTTTTAATTACATATATATATATATATATATAGATATTTGAAAGGCGGAAACAAGTTCAAGGGGTCGTTTTTGCGCAGAACAAGTTTTAATGCAATTACCAACGACTCCTGGCGCCTATCCACTATCTCCTTTTCTTTCTCTCAGTCTTCGTATGACCCCTCTCTTTCTCAATCTCTCTATCCTCATTCACCTCTCTCGCTCAATCAATCTCTTTCGTTCTCCCTCTATTTTTCTACCTCCCACACTCGGGTGATTCTGTCGAACACAGACGCGCTCGCTTGCTCGCGTTCACTTGACAGTGGCGCCTGACGTTTACACCTCGCACAATCTCAGTCGCGACTCATCGCACTGTGTATACACACTCCCTTCTATTGTATTTGTATTGTGTACTGAATACCAACCCCTTGTTCACAACGAACAATTCAACTTTTTACCTTCTACTTTATCTTTATATCCGTTACATATAATTATATATTTTTTTCATTTGTAACTTTGCGAATTTTTTCCCCCGTGATTTTTTTTTTTTCGGCTTTTTTTTTTTTTTTTTTCATTCCAATGATATCATTTATTTATCAAATGTCCACGTGTTTTGACTCTTCTCACGCCATTATTATTTATTTATATTTATACATATGTATATGTATATGTATATGTAAAATAGACACATGTATAAACGTTTTATTCATTGTCCTTGTCATTGCGTATTATTTATATAATTTTATATTTTTATTTCATCGGCAATCACTTGTTGTATTATGCAATCATAATTGACATGCTACAATACAATATCCACGTATGAATCTACAATGCGACTCTCGGTATTGATAATTTTTTTTTTTTTAATTTTTTTTTGTTTGTTTGTAATCAATTTTTTTTTTATTACGATACTCGTAACGTGAGTGATTTTAATTTAAAAAGAAATAAATGATAATGAATAAATAGATGTAACAAATGTAAAAAATTTAATATCAAAGCTTCAATTATTGATAATAAATTCATTGCAATAGATGAAAATAAAGATAAAATAATTTTAAAAAATTATGAAATGCAGAAAAAAAAAAAAAAAAAATTTTTTCCAATACAATTTATTTTTTCTCTTCACTTAATATTATATCTAAATACACACACACACACACATGTAATCTTATATATTGTATTATTGCAACACATATACAGTTAAGTATATGGTGAAAATACGAAAAAGAGAAAGGCAATATCAATATATATAAATATATATGTGTATATGTACACGTGTAACCGCAACGTATATATCGATTCAAAGATTAATTTGAAGTCCAGACAATGGGCCGCCATCTCTCGGTCTCAGTTTTGATAAGTACACCGGACGTACAGATATAATATAATGTCATTTCATCTTCACATACATTTATTTCACTTTATAACTTCCACTACAAACCCTTTCCATCCAATTTCTACAATCATATTTTACTCTGTATTATCCGTTGACGTTTGACCGAAAACGAAATATGTACACGTACGGGTGTATTATTTACGTGTTGCACCCATATGAATCCTCACACTATATCCTCCTCAACTCCCCTGCCTCTCCACTTCTCATGACTTCTAAACACCTCCCTCTTTTCTATCTATATCACTGTCTCGCTTATTTTCATGGTCGTCGCAGTACGAGGAAAGCAAAATATTTCGCGAGTATCTCGTACCAGGTACGCGTTTTGATCGCGTTTCAAATCAATTTCTCTCACCCAGGGAGTACCAAAATAATTTAAACAAATGTGAATATAAATATATGCAATGAATCCATCATTTATTTTTGAAATTTTTTTTTTTTTTTTAACAAAACAAAAAAAAAATTTATATAAGTAAATGAATAAATAAATAAATAAATAATAATATACTTAATTATTTAAAAAATATTTTACGGAAAAATTATCGTCAAAAAAATAAATAAATAAATAAATAAAAATCTAAAAACAACGTGATATTTTATTAATTTATATTCCGAATCGTATAAAATAAATAGAAGGAAAAAAAAAAAAAAAAAATTCACCCAATCATTTATCACAATAAATTTTAATAGCAAAATATCAATGTCAATCTAATCAAACACATCTACATTAAATACAATCATTTTCACTATATCACCAACAATATATACATATACATATGAAGGATTTATTGTGACAATTTGTGTCTTCATTATATTTCACATAGAATTCATAATAAAATTTCGTATTGATCAGATTTTGAATTTGAAACAAAAAATAAAAAAAAAATAAAAATAAAAAAAAAATAGAAATAAAATAAAATAAAATAATAATAATATATCGCCTGATCGCATATAGTCCCAGCGAGTTGGCGATTTTATTGGTACGGGAAAAGAGAAACACGCGTGAACGAGTGATAGCAATGGAATAGAGAGAAAGAACAAGACAAAGGGACGAACAAAGAGAGGAGAAGGGAGAAGGAAAAAGTCGAGGGGAACAACACACTACAGATATAGTAATAAAGACCCAGGGGATCATAATCGAATATTCTCGAATTTAATTTCTATCGGTGCACCCCGAATATATATATATATAGTTTCGACTTTCATATCATCCACGAGCGTTTTTGTGACAGTCACCAAATCTAATTTGTCCGTGCGCTATACGCTCGATGGGATATTGAGCCTCCCCTCCTTTCGCCTCCCCTCGTTCTTTCATTTATATATATTTTCATCTCTCCTCTTATCCTCTTCTTCCTACACACACACACACACACACACACATTTCTGTCATTCACTCTCTCACCGGCCCTTGGTGTCGTTTCACTTGTACCAATGTGACAGAAAATATGAATCGCGTGTGCGCCAAAAGATAACTCTACCGATTAAGATATTTGAGGTAATAAAAATAAGAATAAAAGAAGAAAAAAAAAATATATTTTTCTATTTTTTATTTCACGTGTAGTTTATATATATCGAATGATTGACGATTGTTGTCGATCATTCATCGTTTGTAGAATTTAAAAAAAAAAAAAAAAAACAAAAGAAAAGAAAACAAAAAATGAATTATAGACACATTGAAATACGTAGGTAAAATTTGCACGTAACAGGGCACGTGAGTGCGCTTGATAGTGAGTAGGGATATGATGAGATAGAGAGGTAGGGGAATAGTAGAAAAGGGAGGAAGGGAATGAAAGAGACAGAGAGGAAGAGTGAAGAGACGAGATGCACCCGCGCGAGCGACAGATAACGACGGGAGTTATAAATCTCCTTCCGGTTGGATCGGGAGCGGAGCAATCTGCGGAATGGTCCCGGTCATCCGTCCATCAAGTCTAAACGTGTTGCATATATATATATATGTATACATGTATATTAATGTGCAGGAACGTACGTGTCTCGTGCTTCAAGCGACCATATAATATCTGCAGAACTGCAGTAACTGTATTGTAGAAAATATATACATGCGTTACAGGGATGTATAGAAATATTGAATTGAATATATATATATGTATATGTGTGTGTATGGGTATGTGTATGTGTATGTGTATGTTTGTGATATAGGGAAACAGCAAAACCTAGACGTAACGACGTCGCGTCACTCGCGTCGTATTTATGTGAGTTATTTCATTGGGTAAAGGCATTGGCGGTATCTGTGTTATATTTAGACAAGATAATTTCTGATTTAGTATGAGGTATTGAGAGTAGAATGGGACAAACAAGAGTAAGGGAAGTTAAATCGAGACAAAAGAGCGAGAGAGAAAAAAATGACAGAACTATTTGTGTATATTGTACACTCTGACAAACAGCTGCCATTTGAGAAATGAAATGGATATTTATTTATTCCAGTGATTTTTTTTTTTTTTTATTTTACTCTGAATTCTTTTTTTTTTTCCATTTCTTCTCTGTTTGCAATTTTTATTGTTTCTATACTTTTTCTTCTTTATTGCTATTCGTGCGCAAAATTATTTCAATAATTGTACGTATGCATGTGCATGAGAGTGTGTATGTGGCTGTAATTAATTTTGTTTGGTAAATTTTAGTTTTATTTTTTTTCAATTCAAGTAAAAAATATTTTACTTTATAATTTTTACGATAATTTTTATTATTTTATTGTATTTTTATTGTTAGTGTATAATTATGGATGGTAAATTTTTGCATAACTATAGTTTTATATTAGTTCATCTTTCATCCCTCAGTATTGTTTATTTTAATTGAAAAAAAAATACATGCACACATATATATATATGAATGTTAGTTTATGATTTCCATGATAGTTTATTGCTCTATTACACACTAATTTCATCATTATTTCTTCATTATCTATCTTTTTTTTTTTTTTCTCACTACATTTCCTTAATTCTTTCTCCTCTATATCTATTCAAACACACACACACACATATATATATATGTACTATATTCATACGTAGGAATATATATATATAAGAAAGGGGAATTTATAATATAATCCAATACGCGTCGCGTGTCGTGACGCTTTGCGTGGTCAAGTGGGTACTGACCTCGGACATCCTGACTCTTTGTGTGATGCGCACGTATTCTATTCAACACACACACACTTCCCAAAGTATTTTCTTCCTATATATTAGACTCAACATCAACAATTCCTAATTCGCAAACAAGAAAAAAAAATATATTTTTCCAAATTTATAAATTATTTTTTTAATTATTTTGTGATTCATTTTTTTTTTTTTTTTTTTTTTTTTTCAAGTCTACCTTATTTTTATATTAACACTCCCAGTTTTTCTTTTCATCTCATTCACCCACACTCACTTCATACTTCAAAAATATTATTTTTTATTGTTCAAAACTATAATGTGATTAGTAAAATCCATATATAGAAAATATACGAATAAAGATAACGTGAGTAATTTTTTTTTTTTTGATTAGCACACACTACATAATATATGTACAAGTTCAAATGTACATATATATATATATATATATATATGTATAATATGTATATGTGGATATATAATAAATATAAGAGAGGCGGCAACTGGAAATCTATGAGCAAAAAGTGGGTCAAGATTTACGAGGCTGAGAGGTGCTTGCCGGCGCGTGTGTGTGCCAAAGAAACAGCGTAGAGAAGAATGATAAAAAAGAAAAAAAAAAAAAAAAATTAAAAAAAGCAAGAAAAAATAATATATATGAAAGATATAAACGTGTAGCAGTACGCGAATAAGACGAGAGTATGAGAGAAATAGTAAAATATATATATATATAAAAAATAAAAGATAATGAGATAGTGTGAGTGAGTGAGATGATGTGCTCATTACCCGTTTTGTGTTCGTTGTTTTAAATTGAGAAATAAACTCTAATGATTTATTGCCATGTGATGCCTCAAGCCATTTGTCATCAAAAATATTTAACGTGAAAGTTAATATACACATATGTGAGCATACACACGAATTACATTGTCGTTTGATAATAATTCAATTATTTAGATGAAACAAAAAAAAATTTATTAATATTATATATTCAATATTATTATTATTATTATTATTATTATTTAGATCAAGATAGAGAATGAGGAGTGAGGGCCAATACAAAGAAAGAAAAAATAAAAATAGGAAAGATATAATTATGCATATTATTATAATTTAATTTTATGTAGAATAAATAATAAATAACATTAAATCAAATAAATGAATAATAATAATAATGAGAATAGAAAAATTTTATGTAATTGTTATTAATAAAAATTGAAGTGTCTTGAATAAATAAATTTTAAATATAAATTGAATGTTTTTTTTTTTTTCTTCTTTTTAAATAGTAATAACTCAATCATTGAAATAAAAATGGGGGAAAAAAAAAAATATATATATCGATAAATAGAATAATAAAATTTCATAATTCATTTTGACTTGTGAGAAAAAAAAATATATATGTATATATAATCATAATAATGATAATGAGAGTAATAAATTACACATGAATGAGCTTTGTATGAGGAAAGGAGAAAAAAAAAGTATGATTGAAAAAATTATTTTTAAAAATATATATAAATGTAAATTTTCTTTATTTTTTCATTATTATTTGATATATTTTTCTTATTATTTATTTATTATTATAAATTTTATTTTTTTGTTTTTTTTTTTTTTTCTGTTTTTTCTCCAAATTTATTTCCTTAAATAATATATACTTGAGTAATTTCAAAGTAGAAGCCCCCATAGTCGTGGCTGAGGCGACCCACAGTTAGTGAAATTATATTCCAAGTATTGCCATTATATTTTTTTATATACCGAGAGCGCGCGCGTTCTTGGTAAAGCCAATTTTCAAAATATTTAAAACATATACCATTATATATACTGCACGTTGTCTACTACTAAAGCACCGGCTTTTATTAAAATAGACGGCAACATATAACCTGTCGTTCGTTCGTTTTTTCGCTCGTTCACTCGTTCATTCGTTCGAGAATTAGACATTGGTTATGTGTGTATGTATATTATTTCGCGAGTGGTTTCTAAATAATATGCGAAAAAAAAAAAAGGTAAAGAATATATATATATATATATATATATATATATATATATAACACTTTAAGACGTTGAAAAACAAAAAAAAAAATAGAGATAAAGAGAAATAGAGACAAAAAGAAAAGAAAAGAAAAGGAAGAGGGAGCGAGTGACTGTAGCCGCCTGCGTACGATTATCAGAGTTCCAAAAAATTTTAGACGACTAAAGGTACTAATTTCCGTTTTCAGAATGTCCTTCAAAAGACAATACAACAGACGAGAGAAAAAAAAAAACATATATAATGAAAGAGACAACTTTTGTAAAATAATTGAATGAATAATTACATAAATATATACAAAATTGATTACATTAATTTTTTTTTTCCCCTTTTTTTTTCGTATTATTAATATGAGTGTAATATTAACTCACGTGTCGAATATTTTTCATTTATTATTTTTTATGAATATCGTGCATGTAGAAACGTATGTGAAGCAGTTGCACGACAATCAAACCATCTAATATCCGTGTAATCTCGATAATGATTTGTTATATGATAATATAAAAATGTGTCTGTATAATTATTATAAATTGTGAAAGGATTGAAAAAATCACTGTTATTCTATTACAATCCGATTTACAATATATTTATAGACAGTATTTATATATAATTTTCAACTTTTTGATTAAATATTAATTTCCTATAGTCTGTACATTTTACAACAGTTGCAATATTGAAGAAAAAAAGTATTCACAAAACTTTGTACAATTTTTTTTTTTTATTTTTTTATTTTATTTAAAATTGTCGGTGAATTTATGTACGTTATCTATTATTAATATGTTTTTACTATTGATTTATTTTAATCTATTTTATGTATATACCAATTTAAATGCAACAAAGAAAATGTTGGAAAAATATATTTTTACATTGCTTTCTTGATTTGTAATACAGCGCACGATTTACCGTTCTAGTGTACCCCTTTTTTTTTCCCCACTCGACTTCTTCACTTTTTATAGGGGATGTACTACTACTCTATTTATTCTTGCATACTACCACTACAAATATACACAAACGACGGGGCTATTTTTGTTTCTCTCTTTCTTCGACAGTGACATTGACGATTACATTCTCAGGTGGATATATATATATAATCATAAATAGCATAAAATTTGCATAATAAATTATGAAAAAAAAAAAATCCAATGAGTAAAAATTAAAAATAATTTTTTTTTTTTCTCAATCATCTCCATCATATATACATATATAATATATATATATATATATATATATATATATATATCAAATATTATTTATCAGTTGTTGTCTTCATCGGTGGTAATCAAAATTTTATCAATATAAAATTTAATTATAATTATTTTTCTTTTTCTTTTACGTCAATGTTACTTTCCACGAAAATACAATTGTGAAATAATACTCGATAATTATTTCAATTCACGCATAAACAAAAAAAAAAAAAAAAATGAAATAAACAAAAAAATATATATATTTATAAAATATCGTAATTTTAATTTTAATTTTAATTTTTTTTTTTTTTTTTTTCTATGAAAATATTAATTTTATAATTACATGAAATAAATGATATCATCGATTGATAAAATTTTTATTGTGGTCTATACCCGAGACGAATATCCAACACAAGATATGAATAAAAACCCGTATGTAATAAACAATATAAATATGTAATGGATATTATAATAGTAAAAAAAAATATTTATTGACTACTTACCCTTTCCTCCTCGCGTATCATCTCAGCGATGCCAGGCTTAATCTCAAGATCATCAACAATACCCGACTGACTACCAATAATACTCTGATGATGATGAGAATGATGTTGTTGTTGTTGTTGTTGTTGTTGTTGTTGGGCTTGATGGTGTGCAGCAACAGCGGCAGCTTGTTGGTGTTGTTGAACAGTTAATTGTGAAACGTGTACACCGAGATGATTGAGGGAAGGGTGATGTCCACCGCTTGACGTCACGTGGACACCCGGCACGTGGTGTGACGATATTGAATGAGACGTTTGACTAACCGGTGGCATTATTGACGGTGGTGGCAATGATAGCGATACTGGAAGCTCGTGCAAATTAATTTGCGGCGTTACTGATATATTTGGAATATTTGGTGAGCCAATTGAACGTGGCGTTGATGATTGTACGAGATTTTGTACGTCGGGCATTATAATTGTTCCATCATGATCATCAATTAAACATGAATTGTGATCTGATGGACTGCTATTTATACTTGGAGAACGTTCATTTGATACACGACGACGTTTTTTTCGATGCACTGACGGTGGCGGTACTGATGAGCCCGATGTTGTTGTTGTTGTTGTTGCTGCAGCAGCTATTGACGATGATGATATTGTATCTTGCATTGGTCTTGATGTTAATTCATTTTCATTATTAACATCCGCCAATCCACGTATTTTTAAACACTCAGCAACTTTTAATAATGGTCCAATCTGTTCTTGCGATACATTTATTTCACCCTTGTACATAAATTCAACTGCGGCTTTTAATTCTGGCCACTTTATATCTTTCATTATCACAATAGGATGATGACATGGATTGTCAAAAAATAACGCTTGAAAATACGGACTACACGCTGACAATACCATTTTATGTGCTTTAACTGAATGACCATCACACGCCAATGTTACATCAACAAAACTTTCGCTTTGCAATAATTGATCGAAGACATTTGTTAAATTTGTTTGATAATTATTCCAACGCAGGCAAAACTGCTGAGGCGAACCAGCGCCACTCGGTTGTGTCATTGTGATGTTATTTATATTTTATTCTTTTTCTTTTCTATTTTTTTTTTTTTTTTTTTTTTTTTTTTTTTTCTCGTTCTTTCACTATTATTTATTTATTTATTTATTTATTTATTTATTTTTCTTCTATCTCAACTCCAATATTTTCTTACACACCAACTTTCCGTTGCCCATTCAATCGTCACAATTTATCACACTCGTTTTGTATTTCTCCTTTAACACTATTCTCAATCTTTCCCCATCCCCCCCCCTGTCCAAAAGTCAATTGACTATTCAATGCTGGATCACAGGGATATAGGGGGTGTCATCTGTAAACAAACAAATCCCACCGTTCGACTTTTGTTTATTTATTTATTTATTTATTTATTATAATTTTTTGTTTTTTGTTTATATTTTTCTCTCACTACTTTATTCGATTCATTGTTTTTATAAAGGGATAAATTACATGTACGTATGTATATTTGTATTATTTATTAATTAATTAATTATTATTATTATTTTTTTTTTTTTGTGTTTTTGTTTTCTTCCGACCTTCTGAGAATTTAATGTCGTCCAGTTACTTTGAAAGGTCGCAGTAGCACCGCGGCACGCGACATCTTTCTTTCTCACTCACTCACTCACTTACTCACTACTATATCCCTCTCCCTCTCTCTTGCTCTATCTATCGTTCTCACTCTCTTTTACTCTCTACATAGCTCGATTTTTTTTTTTTTTCTTATTTTTTTTTCTTTTTTTGTTCTTTATTAACGCGTGCACACAATGACGATGTTTATATTTTTTTATCCCAACACTTCACTGGCATTTAATAATTAAAATCAATTGCCAATGGAATCGAATAAAATTCAATAAAATTATGAAGAAAATAATATATGTATATAAAATAATAATATTAATAATAAATAAATAAATAAAAAAAATAATAAAATAAAAGAGAATGATAAATGAAATAAAATGTTCGCACTTGTGTTGTATTTATCGATAATATAATTAATTTTGAATCCATCAACCAACAACAATTCTCGGTGTCACGTTATATTTAATCGCAATGTTTGTATATATATATATTTGTAATCCTGTGTGTGATTTTATATATATATTATATATTAATTATTATATCGTGTTTAATATAATTATTTTGTTTTGAATTCAACTATACATTTTATATTAGTCCACGAGCACAGTTTTTTTTTTTTTTTTCTATTTTTATCTTATTTCATTATTCTTTTATTATATATAATTTTTTTCCACGTGTATTGAAACGTGTCACGCATATGAGAATAATCATTCAACACTTGATTGTATTAATTTCAATTTTAATACTCAAAATCGTATTTAATTAAAATTATTTATTTATTTGATTAATTTATTTTGTATAAATATTTAAATATTATACGTGAATAATTATTTATAATTATTATACGGAAGAATTAAATAAGTATTGTCGCGCGCGCGCGCGCGCGTGTGTGTGTGTGTGTATTAAAGCGACGTAAAGAAACGATACTCAATGCGTGACGAGCGCGTCGCAACTGAGCGGGTCGCACGCGTGGCCGTACAAAATACCGTCGCGCTGGCAGAGCCTCTCTGAGACGGCGCGTAGCGGTGGGGCAATGGGGTGGGGATAGTTGACACTGTGGTATGAGAGTGGGAGAGAGAGAGAGAGAGCGAGACGGGGAATATGAGGAACGCGGTAAACTAGTGTACTGGCGGTGGTAAAGCGCGCGTGTCTCAGCGTGTTCGCCCCAACGCCCCACGCCACTGCGCACATTTCTTTCCCCTTACACCGTCAATACATCGCGTTGAGCGGGAGCAACGCACGTGGGGGTTGCTCCGCCTCATCAAAGACCGCCCCCAGCCGCCTCTCGACAACTCCGAAGAGCGGAGATTGCCGCCAAAGATTTAGAAATCGCGCGTGGCACATATTTATTTATTTATTTATTTTTATTTTATACAAATTATTATTATTATTAATTTTTTTTTTTTTCTCTTCAATTAATAAGAAATAATTTATATATAATTATTTTTGTGTTTATGTTGTATTTAAAATTTATGTTTTTTTGTTTGTTTTCAATAGATTAAATTTTTTTTGTAGAAAAAAAAAAAAAAAATTATATGAAAACAAAATGTCGAGAATAAAGTCGAATGTTTCAGTGACATTATTCAGTTGGGCATGCCTTCACGATAACAATGTTAAGTTCCGGTCCGAGAATGAAGATAGTTGGCGTAATTAAATTTGAACTACAAAGAGCTATATAGACAGAGGGAGACGACTTGCTAGATATTCACTAGAGACTCACCCATTTTCTACCGCGACCCCTTGCAATCCACACACATTTATATACAAACATACACTCTCTTCCACCAACATACACACACGCACACACACGGACATAAATATATATATATATACATTCTCAATAAACCAACTATGAGAATGGGCGAATAGCCAATGTGAATTTTCTGCATGATTTAATATAGAATAGAATATAAATTCCTAACATTCACTAAAGATCAAACGTCAACTTCTCCAATACATATCAAAGCATTGAATTCAATTGATTATAAACATATACGCACATATACATATATTGAAAAAAAAGAATAATAATAATAATAAGAAGAAGAAAAAAATAAAAAAACCATAAAATTGAAATGAAAAAAAAAAAAAAAAATGAAAAAAAAAAATATTTCAATTTTTTTCCTCACGTTTATTTTCTCGTATTGTTTTTAATTTAAAATTTATCGCACGAGATATAAAAGCTCTTTATCATCACGAGAAGAATAAAAATAAAAAAAAATAAAATAAGAATAAAAGTGGCGAAAGTAGAGGAAATGGGACGAGAACGAAGAGTGAGAAGAAAAAAAAAAAAATTACGCACAATATTAAGAAATATAAAAATGCAAGTGTAATAATAATTCTTAGGATTGGTTATATATATATACATTATCTCTGTCCCCTTTTCCACATCTCTCTCTCTCTCTCTCTCTCTCGTGTATGACGAATAGCAACGACAGTATACGAGATCTAAATAATCTATATATATAAACATTAGTAGGTGCTGATGAAAGAAATATTATTCCCATCCTTCTCTTGGCGCTTTCCTTTTTTTTTTTTTCACTTATCCATTTATTTTATTTATTTATTTATTTTTTTTATTTACATTTTATTATTATTATTATTATTATTTTTTTTTCTTCCCCTTTTTTTCACGTTATAGGTAAAAACGGGGGATTGAACATAAACAACGGAGACCAAATGCGTTTCACGCCCTTTTCCATATTCTCTTTGATAGTTGAATAGATGTTACTATATAGAACTCGTGAATAGTAAACAAACATATATATATATATATATATATATGTGTGTGTGTGTGTGTGTACGTGTGTAACGATATTGAAATTGAATTCGAGCAAAGAGAAAAAGTTTTTGTACACTGCGACAGTGGAATAGTGTGAAAAAGGTAGTGATGGTAAAACGAAGAAGAGGAAGAGAAGAAGGGAGTGAGTTGTGGAATCCATCTGTGACTGCGAGTGCGGGAGAATGAGAAGACGAAAGAGGGGGCAAAAATTAAAAAGAAAAAAACAAAAAAAAGTGAAATAAAATTCAACCGAGAGATGAGGGGGCAGTTTTACGCGCACAAGTCCTGGACTAATACAAAATGGGCATATTTTTCATATGTCGGGTGGGGAGAGGTTAAAAGTGGGGGTGAGTTGGTACTTTTTTTCTTTTTTTTTTTAATGTCTGTTTGCCAGCGACCCTCTGTACATTGTTGCTAAAGGGGTGTAACGTTGGATTGGGTGAACAATGTTGAGAGTAGCTTGGGTACAACGTCGCACCCTTATCCTTGTTTTGTTTCTTTTTTAATGGTAGTGATTGTGGGGATGAGGAGGTGGGGAGTATGAGATTCAGGGGAGATTTTGATAATAAATTTTACTGTGTAATATTGTTCAACTGCAAACAAGTATATATATAATATAATGTCAGCGAGTGTGTATGAAACATTTGGAGAAAAACAAATTTTGAGGTGAAAAATGACTGTTTTTCTTTTCTTTTATTTATTTATTTATTTATTATTATTTCTTTTTTTTTTTTTTTTTTTTTTTTTTTTTTCATTTCAAAATAGTAGAGAGAAAAAAAAAACTAATACGTTACTGGGCGAGAAAATGAGTAGAATCAAAGTGGATTTGCTACTTATATTTAAGCTTTGATACAGATTTTTTTTTGTTTTTATTTTTATTTTATTTTACTCAGATAAATATCGAGTTGGCGATAGGAAAATATATTTAACAGTTTTATGGAGAGGAGAATATGAAAAAATACGAGATAAAGATAGGATAGAAAATAAAAAATGTATGACTGAGCGTCGAAAAAAACGTTTGCAGCTTTGTATAAAATAAAAATAAAAAAAAAATAAAAAACCAAAAGGTAAATATGAAAATCTTGGATTAAAAAAAAACCACGTGAGACAAATATGAGAAATAAAAAATAAAAATAAAAAATTTTTTTTTTTTCTTTTTTTTTATATTGTCAAAATAACAAACGTAACGTTATCCCAAACAATTTGAAATAAAACATTATTTTTAATCCAACAACAGTGAAATTAATCATAAAAAGATATAATTATCGTATTTTGTGTAATTATAAAATTGATAAAATATTAAAATATGACGATTCTATTTTCAACAATATTCACTTTCATGTGAATATTATATCTTCAACTATCACACGCCAAAATGATATCACAAAGTCCATTAATATTCCCTTATTGGATTTAATTAAACATTACATTAATCATCAAATATGACGTATACATACACAAAGTTAATCAAATCCAGACGAAATAGTTCAAAATAATATTTGTGTGACGAGTCTGTGATTATTTTAAAAATAATGACATTGATTTTTAAACCAAAGAATTATTTCAAGATTCAATTTGTCAAAAATATTATATGTCAACCGAGTGTCATGTCACTGTATCACTGAACATGTTCAAATTCGCGCCGTCTGACATGAAAATACTCGATCTACTTCCGTCAACTGTACATACACTATCCATATAGATCCCGGCTTCTTTTTTTTATTATTTTTTTTTCTTTTCAACATTTTCAATAAAATAGTTATGAGACTATAAAATTCAACTCTCACCCCTCCTTTTCCTCCAAAAAATAAACAAAAAAAAAAAAAAAAAATATATTACATAATAAATTAATAAATAATTATCAGGATTTTTATTGTATTTTTTTTTTTTCTATAATAAAATACAAATATTCATGAATAATAATATCAATTAATACAATGTAAATAGTTTTTGAATTTATAAAATATTGATATCATTGATATTATTTTGATTGAATAAAAAAAAAAAAATATCGAATTTAAATTGTATAAATTCTCTTGCCCATAATATTCAAATATACGCGTATACACAAACCCACATACGTTACTGTTCAAACATAAAGCCCGTGGAATGAGAAATACAGTAAAGAGGTAAAGGGATGATGGGGTAAAGGGGAAGTGAAGAGGTATGATATTATATAGTTGGAAGCAGAGAAACTAGGAAGCGGTGGAAGAGAACGAGGACGAGGCAGTTAATGATTCAGAAGCTGAATTTCACGATGTTGAAATATTAAGCGTGTAACTCCCCTCACTCTTCTATTTTCATTCGATTCCACCTCTCTCCCTTTTCACTCTCGTCTCCACTGTCGGTATCGCTCGCCTTCACTACCAATTCTATATTATACACATTATCGAGAATTCATACGTCACTACAAGTCTCTCCCACTCTTTCTTCTATATCTTTACAATTATTTATTTATTAAATTTTTATTTTTTTTTTATTTAATCATTTTTGATATTAATCAATTTATATGTGTTTATTGCTTTATTGTATGATAAATAAATATGGACAAATGTAATTTATATGCGATTGTGAATTTGTATGTTCAGGTTTAATTTTCAAAGACCCGAGGCATTTTGGATTAATTTTGCACTGGCCATTCTCATCGATACATTTATATACACATATATGAAAGCTACGAGTAAGACAGGAAAAAAAAAGAACGAAAAAGAAAAAGAAGATGGAGATAAAGATGAAGAATGAGTGATATGAAATGAGAGAATGAGCAAGTATAAACAAGTGGCAGATATCGTGTATTTAATTTCAAACTTAATACAATATTCAATACGTGTATATATTATTGTGTAATCTCTTCTCTATATTTCTCTCAATTTTCCTATACCACATATGTGTACATATATATATATATATCATATTTGTATTTGAACTTGTCGATATTAACTCCTAATGGATGAGAGAAAATAATAATACACAACCGGTGCACTCTTCTTGACTCATCATTTGATTCATCAACAAACTCATGATATATATTTCATTATTAATTAAAAATTTAATGTGATTATATGTGAGAATAGAGAATTTTTTTTTTTTTATAATTAACAGACGAATAAAAAATTTATTGGAGAAATAGAAATAGAAAACAAAAAAAAAAAATTATCGATCGATTTTATACAAAAAAATTTTATTCATTGGATGACCTTCCCACCTATTACAATTTACCTCATACACATTTGCTCTTTACCCAAAATCTCGTTGATTCTCTCTCACATACACACAGAAGAGATAAACACTCGATACGTGTCATGATTGATATTTAGGCGCGCCACTTAACGCTTAAGAGGATTAACGTCCGTGCCGGACGATGAAATCCACAACGAAAGTGGGATGAAACACAAGTGGGAGAAAATGGAGGGGAAAAAACGTGAAAGTGAGAGATTGTGATAGGGCCACGAAGAGACAACGTAACCACACGTTGTTCAAGTTTGAACAGGTTAGAACTACAGGCACAAACACAAAATATTTATATGTGTATAGTAGGCATGAGAGAAATACTCGTGCGTATGTGGACAGTACAGGACAAACTATCACCTCTTTCTCCCCCATCCCTTCAACCATTCCTCTTTATCTCTCTCGCTTCCTCTCGAATTTCACACCCTCCCGAGGCACTCCTTGCCCCCCCTAGTGTGTTCACGATTGAAGCCTCCAGGGCCATCTCTCACAAGCCCATATACGTGGGACACGCTAGAACGATCATCTCTGATTACAGTTAGTGCAGTCTGGTGGTCTAAATTTCCCTCTATAATATATTATGCATTATATATTATATAATATTGTATATATAGTTTAGTTTATTACTCCCATCGTTTATAAATAATGTAGCATTAATTTGCGAAAATATATATGATATTTAAATGAGTTTTAATAATGTACGTATGCATTAATTATTCACTTTTTTTTTTTTCTTCTTTTTTTTGTTTTTGTGATGGAAATGAAAATAGTTATTTGAATAAGAGCAATTTTTTTTCGTATTCTTGTTTTTTTTTTCTTCTTTTTATCGTTGTTATTCATTTATTTATTTATTTATTTTTATTGATATTTTTTTTTTCTCTGAGGCTGTTATTTCTGATGAAGTTATTGGCCGATAAGGGTTTTTTTTTCTTCTTTTTTTCACTTTTTTTGTTTGTAAAAGTACTTTACATAAAAATTGTATTTGAATGGAATTGTAGATCAGATTCTGGCGCATAAAATGAGCCTATACAAGTTGAAATTCCAAATAATACCATTCAAATTACATTGCAGTGAAGAAGAGGAAAAAAAAAAAAAAAAAAAAAAAAAAACTAGAAACTAGAAACGATTAAATATAAATGTGTATTGTAAATGTTAATTGCAAATAGAATAGTTATTGTAACCAATTGTAGTTTATTGCTAGTAAATAAATGAAAATGGAGTAATAGATGAGAAGATAAACAAATGAAATAATGAGGGTGATTTTTGAAATAGGTAAATAGTAAAGTAAAAAAAGTGTAAGAAACAACGAGTTAATTCACAAAGGTAAATATAGTAAATTTAATTCCTTAACGCTCAACTTAATGCGTGACGAAATTGTTCCACGTCATTCTCAACCAAAGTGTTTGCCCTAGTAGGTCATAACTATTTAAATCCCTCGTTTGAAATCCCCACTAATTTACCCTCACGAGGCAAGAGGCAGAATTTCTCCTTCCCTCGTTTCTCTATCGACACCCCTGATGTTCTACTTAATATATATCCCTACACTGCACTGTCTCACCTCACAGTCGAGATTCGACAACGCTACTGTAAACATCTCCGTGCAATGTTGTTCCACTATATCACGACGGTTTCAAAAAAAATATTTCCCATTTATTTATTTAAAAACAGACATGCGGGGAAAAAAAAAATATCTACACATGACAATTGCAATTATTTCTTTCTTTTTTTAATTTCTATTCTATACCAGTCGTAGTTTTTTTTTTTTTCTTTTATATTTTTCTCTTACAATGGATAAATAAAAATAAAAAAGTTTCGTTCTTGTATGAACAAATTTTTTTTTTTTTTGCTTTATCTATGTACATTGGGTGTGTATAAAGGTACTCTCTAGCATCGATACAAATAAAGAGAAAAAAAAAAGGAATGTACAATGTAAATTTTAAAGTTTCGTTGAAGAATTATAAATGCAGAAGAGTTTTTTTGTTTGTTTGTTTGTTTGTTGGTTTTTTTTTTTTTTTTAATGTTCGTACGTCGATAGTTCAGTGGATTTAGCAGAGGAAAAAAAGGAAATGGTATATAATAAAAATAAGAAACTAATAGAACAAGCAGTGGAATAATAAATATAAATATTGAAATTGAATTCTTTTTAATTTATGTCTTTCAAAAAAAAAAAAAAGAAAAAAGAAAAAAAAATCAAATGCAAAATTGACGATATTATAAAATTTGTGTAATTTGTAAATTATATTGTGAATATTCATGATATGTATTATAATAAATATTATTTGATTTAATACTCACATGCATTCGAATATAAAATTACATTCCCTCAACCGTCGTCGACGTGATGCCCTGTAAAATCCATAATCCAAATTTTCGTTGAGCTTCATAGAATTCCACACGTTGAACAACATCCATCGATCAAACCCCTGAAAAATCTGTGATAAAACATAAAAATATAAAAAATTAATACAATAAAATAAAACATAAAAATTTTTATAAAATTAAAAAAAAAAAAAAAATTGAATAAATAAAATCAAGAATAAAGAGACAAGTGCACACACATAAATTCACACATTATATATGTATATATACGCTATGTGATATTAAAATATAATTCGATACTTTTTTTTATACAGCAGGTCGTTTTTTTTCCTCTTTCTCTTATTCACCTTTTTTTTTTCTCCTTTTCTTGTTCGAAAATAAAATAAGAACAATAGGATAAATGAGGGAGAAAAAAGAATAATAAAAATATTCGCGCATAGCGAGAATAAAAATGCGTATAAGGAGAGTCATACAGAGGGTGGCGTTGGACTATACTGTACTATTATTGCTCGGTTGCGAATCCAATAATGTCCTTTACAGCCGTGTCGTTGGCACGAGTCGAAACGGTCGCCGGAAAACGAGTAAAAAAAAAAAAAAGAAAGTGGCTCGTAACACGTTTGAACTCACACAATCACCTTCAATACTATACCGGCAATGTCCCCGCTACTCTTTAGATTCCACATTGACTGCCGCCCCCACGCACAAATACCTTTATCCACCTTTTTTTCTATTCCCCTCGACGCCACCGTGAAATGGATAAATCTTTTTTTTCTCTCACTCCCCCTCTCTTAATCGCGTTAACCCTTACAGCCATATAACAGAAGTTGCGCAAAGTGTGAACTATTGACTGGAATAAATGGGTGAAGAGTAGAAAAAATATATATAATAATAATAAATATCAAGATAAAAAAAAAATTCTTTCTCTCTCCTTTTCTCGCAAACTTTATCGTACAATAAAAATGAGGATGTTATGTTTTTTTTTTTTTTTTATATTTACTTATTTATCGGGTGTTATTTCACTTATATATTAAATCTTTGAGAACGAAAAAAAAAAAAAATTTCCATTTTTTTTTTTGTTTCATTTTTTAATGTTTAAACAAGAAATTTTGAACAAAATGGTTATAAACACAATTTTCAAGTGGTTATAACGTAAAATAAACGTCTCAATAATAAGTTACTCATAATACACGTATAAATTTTCACTGAGAAATGATAATTCATACATAGAATATGTATATATTAAGTGAGTGTAATAGTTACAACTTTTCATACCAATACACCGTATTCACTGTGGATACACATTTTAAATATAAACCATGTGAACGTAATTATTATTATAAGAAGAGAGTAAGGGATAAAAGTAGAGAAGAAGGAGCAGAAAAAGGAGAGTAAAGGAAGAGAGCAATAAAATATAATGAAATAACATCCAATTCGTGAAGGGAAATTGTGAAAATATTATTATTACTAACTTTACTTACATTGAAAAAGCAAATGACAAAGATAAAAAAATGTATAAAATAAATTATATATGTATATATATTTCATTTCTCTTTCTATCTTATACATAAATACAAAAGTAATTTAATGCAGTTTGATTTTTCAATTTTTAATTTTATAAAATATTATTTTCTCTCCATCTATACAGATCTGAAATATAATAAATAATAAATATTAATATTAATTATTATTATTTAGAAAAAAAAAAAAAAAAAAAAAAAAAAAAAAATTATAATAAAACTTGAGAAAAATACGAGAAATTATAAAATAAATTTATTTCAATGAAATTGTGATTTATTTCTATGATGAAAGATGTTATATAAAAATGATATATGAAGAGAAATAGCAGAGTATAAATATATAAATTTATATAAAAGACAAAAGACTGAGATACAGTGAGAATAAGAGAAATGAAGAAGGAGAAGAAGAAATCGAAGAAAAAAGAGACAAGATAAAACAAGAAACAAAGAGATGAAGATAGTGTACGTTGAGAGTATGAAGAGGAGAGTTTTGAGTGTAAGAGAGAGAGAGAGAGAGAGAGCGAAAAACAGTGTGAGGGAGGGAATTACATATATATAAAAAAAGAAGGAAACGAAGTAAAAGAGAGAGAGAGAGAGAGAGAGAGAAGAGAAAGAACGTCTGGACGCTCGTGTAACAATTCTATCTTGTCGTGTAAATCTCGAGTTCGTAACGAAGCGGCAAATCGAAACTAAACGGGGCGGCCTCGTGAATGGAAGATCGGAAAATAACGTTACGCCGATGCCTCGATGTGGCTTCCGGTCTCACATTTACTGTCTCACATACACTCATTATCCTCTCACTCATTTTATTCGTATACACGTGTGTAACTATACACGTATATAATGCATTTTGTCGCCAACACATCACTATATACTCATTCTATGTATCAATTCACAACAATGAAGGTCACCAACAATTTTATAATAATTTTTTTTTTTTTTTTTTTTTTTTTTTCTTCTTTCATATTTATTTTTACATTTTCCCGTCTTTGTTCATTTTGTATTTAAATTTTCATCATTTTATTATTAAAAAATATACAATTACATTTATATAAAATATTACACGTAAATTTTTTATTATTTAATAATTATTTATTTATTTATTATTATTATTTTAAATATGAAAATATATAATAAAGTATAAACAGGAAGTGAGCAAGGAGATAACGATCAACTACACTCGCAATATTTCTCAATAGAACTCAGTTGATCCGACTGCGTATGAATATGAGATAGAGCGAGTTGGAGAAAAAAAAAAAAAAAAAAGCAAGATCTTCTATGTGTAAATGGTATTATTTTAAATATTACGTAATGAGTAGATAATAAATATACACGAATATTGTATATAATAGTGAATTATATTCTTTCGTAACCAAAGACGCGAGAGGATTTGTCGAGATATTTATTTATCCCCCTCCGTTTTTTCTTCGTTCTCTCTCTCTCTCTCTCTCTCCTACAATTTTGTGTAACTGGAATGAAATCGAATTGTTTATATATTTTTAAACATATATACAATGTTATACAGTGTACAATCATAATGAAAAAACAAAAAAAATTGTTACGTATACGTACATTTACGTACACGAAGAAACAAAAAAATAATAAAAAAAATAAAATAAAATAAGGAAAAAAAAATTTTAATATTTCAATGCTATGATAATCAAGTAAAATAATAGGAAATTATGTGAGAGAGGTCAAATATTTACATCCATTTATTCAAAATTTATCGATATAAAAACGTGATATACTAAAAATTATTATTTTTTTTTTTTTTTTTTTTGTAAACGGAAAACCCAACGAGAAATTTTTTTTTTTCTTCGTTTTTTTTCATCAGTAGAAATAAAATAAGAAGAAAATTAAAAACTACTCATAGATATGCATAATGATTAATTTGAAATGCATAAAAGACGCGTATTTGTATAATGAACATATGAATATATTCATATATATATATATATATATATTGTAAACGTAATTTACGACCGATGCGAAGCGAGCGTTAGAGATCAATACACATAATAGTGTATATCTATAGCAAGCAAAAGCCCCGGCACAACCCGTACTCTCATTTACTTAATTGTGTTCTTCGTATATCTGTACATGTATTCGTATATGTGTGTGTAATGTGCAGTACTACCAAGTGTTGGGGTATTTTAATTCACTATATCTATATACGTATATATCTCCCACTCTAATTCACGTCCCACAGGCAGTAACGCTATTGTGTATTGAGGTGGCGCCATCATTATACACTTACATTGTAATATATATATATATATATAGATTTTCAATAGTGAATTTTACAAATGTATATTGTTATTTGAGTTTTTATTGACTATTTTATACTTTATTTTATGTCACGAGATTGGAATGAATTTAAGAAGAAAAAAATAATAGGAAAAATAATGATATGATAAACAAAAAGGTATAATAATGAAATTTAATGTAACTAGATACTAAATTTCATTGTATAACTAAGAATATTTTTAATGGAAGTTGATAAATTTTGATATTTAAATAAATTTTGTTTAAAATTTCATGTACTGCACTAAAATTATGTTGAATTTTAGTGAATAACTGCAAGACTTGTCAGTTGAATTTGCATAAATTTAACTAATTTAGTGAGAAAATCTAACTGAATCTTACTAAATTTCGACGAATACTAATAAAATTTTATCAACTCGAAATAAGTTTAACTAAATATATTTAAAGTGAGAAAAAAAAAAACTTTTTTTTTTTCTTTTTTTTTTTAATTTTCCATTTTGACTAATTATTCAAATAATATTACAATAAATATCTTTCCAAATTCAATTGAATAACATAATATATAAATTGTACAAAATTATTTCATGAATTTCCCCCGCACTTCAATATATTCTCAATTTTTTAATCAGATACACTCGCTCTCACAATTTATTCGCATGCCTACACAATTGCAATTTACTAAATTCTCCAACGAAATCCAACTAAATATTTTTCCCCACTGTATACCAGTACATAATTACATACATATATATTTGATTGAATGCACAAATACAAAGTAGATATATATATATATATATATATAAACAAAGCAAAACATAACAAACAAAAAAAGAAAAAAAGAAAACTCGGTGTGAAACAGAAGAGAAGAGTAAAGCCGAGAACGAACAACAAAATGTCGACCGCAATTATGCTGTAATTAACTTGAAAACACACACAGGGGCGAGAATATGAGAGAGAGTTAACATGGTGTGTGGCGGTAACACGCGCGTGTGACTCGATACGATGCACAGGTGGTTGGGGATTTTTGTATTTAGTGGTTGGCATGACCGTGCCGTGTTGCTTTTAACATTAAAATATCTCTACTCTTTTGCCGCGTGCACTTCTCTCGTCACCACACTCCGCTGTTGCTTTTCCACCGTCATCACCGTCCCACACCGCACACACCCGTCGTCACCTCTCATTCATCCACTACGTCGCGTTGCATGCCCAGTGACATTTACACATTTACACATTTACACGTGTGACGTGGTTATTTATATTACGCATATTTTTGTGATGACAAGACAAAAATTTTAACCAAATCCATTTTTACTCTATTCAATTTATTTTCATATTGATATTTATAAATAATTATTTTATAATAAATCATTTTAAATTGACGAATTATTTTTTACTGATATTTCATAATTTATATTGACAAACAAAGAAAAAAAAAATACTAATAATAACTTCAGGATTAAATAAATCACTTGACGGTTGAGAATTATTTTTCTACATTATTTCATGAATTGAAATGAAATATCATGAATAATATGATATAAATTGAAATATCTATACGTATACGTCTACATATATTCATTAATTAATCGACATATTTGTATTGAGGACGCGAAAATTTCTCCAATTAAATATATGGATTTTCATTGAAAAGATATATGTAATGATTAACCATACATGAAGTTTGGCTCGCAGAGAATTCGAAATAGGACGCTCATTCCTATATACATACACTAACTAAATAAACATATTCACACACACACACACACACACAGAAATATTAAACTATATCTATACATATTCTATATGTTAATAGAGCGCACGAAAGGTAAAGGTGTTTGTATATAATAATAATAATAATAATAATAATAATAATAATGTATTGTAGTATGGGTTTTGTGGAATTGGTTCATTGGCGATCGTGAGCCAGTGCGAAATCGACTCGGGGGGATGAACGTCAAATCAAAATGCACAATCCCGACAAATCATTTCGAATATTTCATAATGGGCGCGAAATATCATTACCTGGTGGCTATGTCAGTACATTGCAGAGGCTCCCATGGGGGCAGATGAGGTCGGCCAGGGGAAACTAAATATATATATATATATATATTGATAGATAGATAGATGGATAGAAAAGTGGAGGTAGAGGTAGAGGGATAAATTGTTGGGGGTGAGTAGATGCATGTCACGACGCATCGACGCACAAACGAAGGTGGGGAAAATTCACCAGGGGAAAAGAGGGTGAGTACGAATCAGAATGCTGAATTACGTTGTGAGATAACGAATTTAGCTGTGAAATCGCGTTGCGACCGATCCGTATAACTCGAATAAAATGTACCAATAATTTCGTCCAATCGAGCTGTGTGGATTTATCAATACTATCTATTATATATATATATATATATATAGATATTTATTTATATGTATAGATATATCATGTGATAACAATGGGGATTCACTCGAAATTTACATTTTTTTTTTTTTTTTTTTTTTTTTTTGTGACCAATAGCAGAGCACCACTCTCCAACAAATGTAAAACAAACTATTTTACATTATCATTTCATATCAATTTGTTTCGCAACACTTCGTTCAATTTCATGAGAAAATTATATTTTCCATTCGCATTTTCATCAATTATTATGAATAATATACGAAATTAAAACCTAAATATCGAGAAAAAAAAAAAAAAAAAAAAAAAAAAAAAAGGAATAAATAAAAAAATTATAATTATAAAAGAGTGATAAAAATTATTATCAATCTATAGACAAAATTAATTAATATTGTGTCGCTGTGTCAATTGAAAAATTATAATTGTATAAAATTATTTGAAAAAAAAAAAAAAAAAAAAAAAAAAATTTTTGTGTAGAACAAAAAAAAATGAAGAAACAATTTTTTTTTTTTCTTCCCCGAACTATGTGAATAAAATATATATAATTATATCCGTGCTCAACACATATAAATGATTATGTTGAATCAATACATATATGACTCTACCCAACTATCTACCTACCTATTTATCTATCTATCTACGTAGCTTTCTACTAACCATCTATATCTACACGACAACGGCTCTTGTTCAACCCCTTTTCATCCTAACTAACATCAGTATCAACAGCAATACCATCACCACAACCAGAAACGCTACTACCACTACTAATACCAAACTCAGATCCTACTAGCACCACCATCATCACCATCATCATCATCATCATCATCATCATCATCAGCATCATCACAACCCAACTATCATTGCCTTCATTGCTATCCTCTTTGTTCATGATCTGCACCAAAATTATCATCACGCCCTAGACCTTCACATCACACCACCACCATGTAATATCTTCAACTCATATAATAAATCTCTCTCAATAAAGATCTCAACCTCTTCTCACTATTCTTCCCAACTAGAGATTTAAAAATCAATATCAAAATCTTATTCTCTTCTTCTGCCATGGCGGACTGCAAGAATAATCCAAAATACATGAAATCGAAACCTACAAATAGATGGAGAAATAGAACAAGTATAGAGACATACAATATATATACAATTTGCAATAAACTTGCGTAGGTAAAGTACACACATACGTATAGAATACATGTATACATATAAAATGATACAACATGAATTTCCACTCACACTGGATGGAAAACGGTTCTCGCTCTCTGGTCTCTGGTCTCTTTCTCTCTCTCTAGGCCCGGGAGGCAGAGAGATATCGTTAGCATGCCTTGCTAATCACGGACTCGATAATAATACCGTGATTGATAGGACGAACCTCCGCAACCCTCCATTCGTCCCGCCATATATTGCTCACGCTAATGCTCCCACCTCTTGGTCTTTCTCATTCTCCCACTTTCGTTCTCTACTCTCCCTGTCTCACCTATACACGGGGTATCGGACTTTGAATTCCCTTTTGCTACGTATTCTCATTCCTATTATATATGTACATTTACATACATATATATATATATATATATATATATATATATATATATATATATATATATATATTGCCTTTCGTGGTTATACAGAAGCTTGCACTTGTATATGTGATACAGTACAGAGTAACCTAACCCATTTTCACATCACATTCGACCAGTGAATTTTATTCAACTGCTGTATTACGATATTCAATTTTTCAATCCTTTGATCATTTAAAAAAAAAAATAGAAAAAAAGAAAAATAATAATTATAAAATACTACGTAACATTTTATTGATAATTTAGGAATTTATTTCAAGTAATAAAAGTAAAGGAAAAAAATTTATTGACGAAAAAATTAAATTAATAATATTAATTTTTTTTTTTTTTTTCTGCTTATATCAATTATTTATATCAGTAGATATATATTATATTTGTTTGTGAATATATAGAATAGGTATTATAAATGACCGGATAATTAGTACGTTACAAATGGTAGCGCATGTAATCAATAAAAATAAACGAAGCGTATAGTGAGATATATTCTTCATTGTCTTTCACGGTGTAAATGTACATGTGCACCTATTAATTTCTTCTTACGAAGTAAGTACGTGTTTTTTTTTTTTTCTATTTATTTAATTCTTGTTTTTTTACGTTTTATTTCAATTTGTTTTTATTTATACACATTTTACAAAGTGATAGTCAACATTGATTTATATCTCATCGTTATATTTTGTAAATAATACACGTAATGTGTACATATATTATTCTACCTCACCTTCTTTACTATACATAGAATGAATATCTTGTTCATTTCATTCTATTCCTCTGTGTCCCTCTTTCACTCTCTTTCGTTGAATTACATTCAATGTAACTGCAGTAAATGTTTGAATATATGCATATATATCGAATGAGAAAGAGAAAGAGAAAGAGAAAGAGGGATGGAGAGAATTCACTGAGAGCTATGCTGACTATGATACCATTAACATCAGTGATTAATGTATACTGTGGCGTGCTCACGCGTTCTATTTCAGAGTGGCAGAGTTATTTCACGTATATACTCTATGATTGACTATTAATTATTCTATATCATAGTTCAATATCAAATAATTTTTTTAAAAAATTTAAAAAAATAAAAGAATAAAAAAAAATTACATATTGAAAATATAAGACAAATTTTTTTTTTTTATTATAATATTTTATTAATTTTATACATATAATTTATATAAATTATAAATTAATATTTTTATATTGAAATTAATAATAAATATTTGAGAGTATTAAATTTCACATTGAACTCTGTGAGAAATTTTTGAGTGATTAATTTTTTTATTTCTTAAAAAAAATCTCAAAGATTTTTTTTTTTCTTTTTTTCTGAATTCTAATGAATAATAAATTGAATGTATATTTGAAAAATAATTGTCAATATCTTCAACGAGTAAATATCATCTGTATAATCAAAGTGCACATCGGTATTAGCACAGAACTTTGTACACACGAGATATATATTCGCTATTGCTCATTCTCTCCTTTGATTTCTATCGATGTATATGTATAATATATATATATTTGATAGTGGTATCGAGAATCGAGTGAGGTGCTCGATATCAGTCGATGATTGAATCACATCCGTGCGGCTGACCGATCTCCACTGCAGTTTGCTGATTAGCGCACACGGCAAGGAGCTCGGAATAATAGTTAAGGGCTTTAATTCTCTCCCCTTCTAATTTTGCTTCTCTTCTCTGCCTCTCTTCACTCTACCTAAATCACTCTTACTCGTATAATTCCTGCCAATCGTCTATTGACGTTCTATGTGATTTTCATCATTCAACCGTAATTTCATTCATTCATGAATTATATCAAGTAAATTAACTATAATTATTCATACACTAAAATGTATTTTTAGATAATCAATTTACAATAATTGATTCGAATAACAGATTCAATTAATTTCAACTATTGATAAATAATATATTATATTATTCATATATTTAATGAAATTT
Organism: Dinocampus coccinellae; assembly: GCA_963920625.1. Classification (NCBI taxonomy): domain Eukaryota; kingdom Metazoa; phylum Arthropoda; class Insecta; order Hymenoptera; family Braconidae; genus Dinocampus; species Dinocampus coccinellae. The sequence goes on from OY987185.1 coordinate 774,422, forward strand.
CATTCTATTTCCAGTTATTTTTAATCAAATGAAATTATTCCATTTAATATTATTCATAAATTTGATTGATTAGAATTTTTTATGTAATAATACGATGTATAATAAATATATTCTTATTTTGTGCGTCAAAATCTCATCTATAATTTTAGTAAGACATCAATTATGGTCATGAAGTTGGAAAAAAGAAAAAAAAAAAAAAAAATATCTAGACCATTGCAATACTTGAAAAATAACGAAAAATATACAAATTCTGAATATATTAATAAGTATTTATTGATGATGTATAATAACAAGAATTATTCTCCATCGAGCATAGAATGAAAACAAGAGTTAGAAGGGATGAAGAGGGTAGTTAAGGGTTGGCCATTTGATCAAGCGTCATATATATATAGGAAATGATGACTTTGAGTTAATACCTCGGATGAATATTTTATGAGACGCCTCGCCTTTTCCTCGATATTATCCAATTGCGTTATAATCCTGACGGGCTGTCGCGCGAGGATTTTTTCTTCTTTTTTTTTATTTTATTTTATTAATTTAATAACCCTCTCAATCGATTTTTATATAACTTTATTTGCGAAAAAGAAAATAATAATAATAAAAACAAGCAAATGATGAAATAAAATAAAATAAAATTTGAAATACTTGAAATTATTTACTACAATCAAAGACATTGAGGAATGAAAAATAAAATATAAATAAATAAATAAATAAATAATATATGTTTATTCTGGTTAATTAAAATGATTATATATATTATAACATTTTTTGTTACGGAGTGTTCCACGATCCATAAAAATGTCGGGTGTAGTGAGTGACGGCCGGAAACGGGCGGCGAGATGGACAAGGCCAATTGTTTATATTACCAGCGTTACTAACAATGGAAATATATATCCTGGTTCGTATAATATATATAAATATAAAAAGACTTTTATCATCGTGTATAGCTGCATGTTGGGACAAACTTGATGCATAAAGTAACGACTTTTGTGTCATCGTCTTGATATCACTTTACTCTTTCACTCAACATAAAAATTCTACCATACACGTCTATACATTTTTAATGAAATTATTCAATTTTTTTTTTTTTTTCTACTTCTTTGCAATTTATTATTAATATTATTATTCATTTATTTATTTATTTATTTATTTTTTCACAATGACAAAAAATTCATATAAAACTAATTAATTATTTTAATATTTAAATTCTTTTTTTTTTTTTTTTCAACTTTAATGTATATTAGTACTGCAAAATGTAGGCTGTGTCAAGTCAAATGTTTTGTTTATATAAGATAACATAATTTACCTCTGTGATTCAGTTATATATATAATAAATACGATGAATTTCATTTACGCTTGGACGATTTCCAGCCACGCGTGTGTTTGCCAGCCCGTACTGTAAGAACATGTGTGTTTTAAAAGAAAGAAAAAAATTTAAAAAAAAAATTAAATAAATATAAATGTATATATATACATATACATACACGTAAAATTTTTTTTATGTCCGCCTTGTCCCCTCGCTGCTCTTGTACCTCCTCATCTGCTTGGGGTTTCCTTCACTACATCGACCCCCCCCCCCCCCCCCCTCGTAACTCACAAATAAACATTATGTATTTATTGTGCAATCACGTTTGATTATGAATAATATAGTGAAAACCTTGGTGAAATTATTATTGTTATTCTTTTTTTTTTTTTCCTCGTTCTTTTGATTCTTCAGTTTATAATTTATTTTGTATTTTAATACGTGAGTAAAATTAAAATTGGATATGATATGAACCGAACAAAAAAAAATATATAATAATAATAATAATGATAAATAAATAAATAAATAATGAAAGAAAAAATTAAAAATAAGATTATCATAAATATATAATATTAATCCTCTTAACTAATATATAATTTTTTTATCTGCCTGGCATATACACACACACATACGTGTGTGCGTGCGTGCGTGTGTGTATGTGTGTGTGTATGAATAAATATATTTAAAAAAATTTTATCTTGAATGCCAACAAAAAAAAATGTTGAAAAAATTTAAAAAAAAAAAAAAAGTACAAAATTTCGTTGGTTTCATACTTTTCAAGATATATATATATATACATATATTTTTTTTTACAAATAAAATATTATTCATGAGTTACCTGATAAAATATGTATTTATATATACATCCACTATATACGTAATTAATCGAAAAAAAAAAAAAAAAAAAAGGAAATAATAATAATAATAATAATAAATAGCTTAAAAAAAAATGAGATGGTGGCACAGTGCGCGCCTTGTTGAAAAGCTACGCGCACAACACATATACGAAACGCTCCAGCTACAAAGCAACGTTCGCCATTATGTATTTATTAAGTTTACAAATTTATAGGCACCTGCTACTGGGCGCTGCCACTACCCCCATCTACTTCATTCTCTCCCCCCCCCCCCCTCCCCCTCCCTTGCCCCTGTCTCCTCTTCCTCCTCCCTACTCCACCTACTTTCTTTGCTATACACCACTCGCTCACTCTCTCATCCCCTCAAATTTGCCCAGTGCACCCCTCTTGCGACGGTGGCGATGGTGTAGAAGTTCCACAGTCGGTACTACCGCCACCGTCGCCGTCGCCACCACTACCACCACCACCACCACCACCACCAACGCCAGTATTAAAATGAATTATTTAATATTAAACTTGGTAATTTTTAACCATATTATATCACAAATTATTTAGTGGCCATTCTCTTGCAACACACACACACACACACATATATATATATGTATACAAACACTTGGTTACGTTATGGTATTACAGTCGCAAATATATTTCTTACTTATGTATATATGTAACCATCTGCTGCGAAATGAATTTTTTATTTTATCCCTTTCCCTACCATTGATATGGGAATGAAATTAAAGAAAGGCAAAGAAGAAAAAAAAAACAAAAAAAAAATTATATATATATATTAAAGATGAATAATAAAACAAAGCGAATATTTTATTGAGTGTTTCAAAAGCATTAAAGAAAAAATTAGAAATGACAGATGGGAGAGAAAAAAATTAAAAAATTAAAAAAAAATTACGTATAAATATATACGCATTATTAATTAATTAAACAAAACAAAAAAAGTATTTTATATAATTTTATCATCCATAATATATATATATATATATATATATATATATTATATTATATATTTTTTTAATCAATTTATTACATTACAAATATGTAAATGAGTTCTATGACAGTCGATCAATATTAATTAATTTCGTATATTTATGATATTGAAGTTTCAACTAAACAAATATAAATGTAACAAAATGTACGCCCTTGCAATTTACTTCAAGCAAATATATATGTAATAGTTATGCATATATTGAGCATATGTGGAATGATTAGCGATTGTAATATATGATATTATTTGCAATTATTCCCGTCGTATTAATTATCGTAACGTTAAATTCAAATATTTATTATAATTGTCTATAGATTATAATAATAATAATAATTATTATTATTATGTAATTATAACTATAATTGTAATAATAATAATAATAATTATTATTATTATTCAATAAACATATATTACATTAATATTACATTCTATTATATTTTTGATAAAATAAATATTCTATTTAATTATTAATATTTATGAAAAATCTAATGAATTATATTTGCACAAATTAATGAAATGATATTTATATTTTTAAATAAATAATAAAGTACTTTATATGTGTATTTTATTATATTTATTGCTATTTAGATTTATATAATATAGAATAATTTTTTTTTTTTATCATAATTGAATGGAAATTGATAAAAATAATTTGTGGAAATATATGACAACTGCATCGTTTGTGTAAAATCCACATGCAAAAACGGAGAGAAAAATTTTAGATGAAAATTTTTAATTTTTGAGTGCAAGATGAAAAAAAAAAAAAAAAAAAAACAAAAAACAAAAAAAAAGTGAGTTTAAGTTGATTGAATTTTTCAAGTGTTTTTTTCTTGTTGTTGTTTGTGCACAAAAGCAATAAAGAAATAAAAAATGCTTTTATTTATTCGTCTTGATTTTTTTGCTAAAATTTTTCACGAATTTTTATTCTATTATTTATTACTATCATTATTATTATTTTATTATTTTATTGTTCTGTACTTTTGGTCTTTTTTTTTTTTTTTTTTTTTTTTTTTAATTGTGACGGATTGTCACTTATACTCAAAGGTTTGATATGAAAATGAAGCTTTTCAGAAATAAACAGGAAAGTGCGTGACAAATTACAATTTCACTTCAGTCACTACACGATTGGCAGTCATTAGTCGATTAGATTTTCGAATGGTGGCCTCATATATATCGATCACACACGCGCATTTACATCATGAATCTTCATGACATATCACCTAACGCTTTTCATCTGTCAACGAACTCTCATACACTTGTAATCGATAACACGTTTCAACCCGTCACACATCCACACATCCAATTCACCATTCCCTAAACACTTGTCATGATATATCCTCTTACCCTTACATTTAATATCACCAATTTCACAATAAATAATTTATGTACAATAAATTTTTTACAATTAAATATAAAGATACATTGTAAACGGACAAATTAATTTTTGAAGAAAACAAAAAAATAATAATAATAACAAGGTAAAAATTATGATTTCGAGTTTCAAATTGCACACAATTATTTTTCAACGTGAGAATATTTATACACAGTTTGACAATAAATAATGAATATTTATTTCAATTTATCCTCATATATTAATATATCTATATATATATATATATATATATATATAAACAAAAAAAAATGATAAAAATAGAACGAATAGAAAAAAAAAAAAAAAAGAAATTGAACAGTGCAAAGGACGTTGCTCAGCACTTTAGTATAATAGATCTTTTCAAAATAATCGGTTAACCTTTCTCACGAGGTTGCGTGGCCTTATTATACGAGCCATACCACAATCTGATGAGCAATACTTACAACTATTACTACTATTATAAATATATCATTAGCATTTCATAATTTATTTAAATCAATTATACAATATTCATTTGAATAACAATTGCCTTGACATGTTTTAGAATATATCATAATTTGATTTTTTTTTTTGTATTTATTATTTTTTTATTTTTTTATTTTTTTCCTTTTTCTTATTCATTTTTATTTTGCAGTTGTGCATTTTTATTTTTATAATTATTTCACTGATATCTATGTCTACACGTCTGCTAGCAAATTATTATCAACATATACATAAAAAATTATATTTATATTTCAAATATAATGTAAATAAACAAAAAAATATTAATGATATCAAAATTTTTTTTTTTTTTTTCTTTTTTCTCCAATAATTTTTCATTTTTTGACATGAGTAATTGTTTAATAAATTAATATCAGGATGAATTATGATAAACGATCATGATTAGATAGAATTACTATTTTATAATATAAACCGCAACAAAAATATTTTTTTAATATATATGGAAAAAGTGAAAGTATATATAAAATATATGTGTATATTATACATTGAGACACACATTGTCTCTATATAATAAAACAAATTATCTTTTAAATTAAAAACGCAAATCATTTTTGTATCAACGTAGATAGAAAAATTAATAATAATAATATATTTTTCTTCTATATACATATATAATAACTGATAAAAATAAAGTGTCTTGGAATGAATTCATCAGGCATGACTAGTGTGTATTGATGTAAATCACACATATTATTATATATTTTTTTTTTTTTGTTTCCTTCTAGTCTTTTTTTATTTTTTTTATTTTTGTAATGCCACATTATTTTATTATTGCACTCACTCGTCATACTGCGTGTCACATTACTACATATTTACATATTTATATATATAGTTCTATAATATTAACGTAAATATACATACGTAGTTGGAATACATGGCTATTTCATAGCTGATGCCAATGCATTTGTAACGTTGCAGAGACGCAATAATATAGTACAGATAGTCGCGCTTTGGCTTATGTAAATTTCAAGGCACGACAATAGAAAAATTCATACCCGTCTAGTTTAATGTATTTTAATTTCAATATTTTTATTTTTTATCTACTCTTTTGTTTCATTATATCTATTTTCACTTTTAATATATAGAGAATAAAATTAATTTTTTTATTATTAATTTTTTAAATTTTATGAAATACAATTTTTCATTAGTCATCGTCAACACTAACAATTTATTATTCGTCTCAATTACTTTTATAAATGTTTAATCGAGAATATCAATTTTCATTACATATATATATGTATATTTCAATATAAATAAATAGATTGAAAAAAAAAAAAAAAAAAAAAAAAAAAAGGACCAGATATAAAAGTCCATTTGACTGTATTCCATTTGAAAGAAAAAATAAAAAAATAATAATAAAGAGAAGGAGAAAGAATAAATGTGAAGAAGAAAAAAATGAATATAAACGTACGCACGACGTCAATGACTACAAGAATAAGTGAGTGAGTGAGTGAGTGAGTGAGTGAAAGAAAAAGGAAAAAAAAGAAAAAAAAAAGAAAAGACCAGAGGTGGACCACACACACATCGAGTGAACGTGACCGAGGCGGACCAAGTTCATATTGTAAATACACGACGAAGGTTACATATATATCTATATATATATATATATATGTATATATATTTATACCAACATTTCTCTCTCTCTCTCTTCCTCTACACTGTACATGTACAATCCAACGTATTGCAATCGCTTCCGGCGCCACATGCACACACAAACACACGTAATTGAAAATAAACATAAAAATTCAATATAAAAATAAAAATTAATAAAAAAACACGATTAAAATAATAATAATAATAACAAAATAAAATTTGATCAATATAAAAATAGATATAAAATGGAAGAAAAAAAAAAAATAATAAATAAATATATAAATAATAAAACGTGAACGAGTAATGTTGAATATAATTTATAGTTGACAATTATAAATTGTTTAAGATTGATGTATATATATATATATATATATATATATATATATATATATATATATATATATATATATAGAGTCAATCATTCGAAATATAAACTCGCCACAGACTGTACAGGCGAATATAAACGAATCACGTATTATTATAATGGCCAGTTGCTAAATGGTTTTTTCAATCTGTCCAGGTCGCCGGGGACGAGTGAGCGCGCGGCTGATTGGCCGTAGGGGTCCCATGCAAGCTGGGATATGCTCGCGCGCGTTCATCTTTATATATATGTAAACATATATACATCTCAGCCACCGCTAATATTTCATTACAACCACCGTAATGAGAATAATAAGAAGGAATTTATTCTGAACAAAAATTTATGCGAGTGTGCGGTCACCTCACCAAGCACAGACACACCACAATCTATATATATAAATTACATCTATATATGAATTTATACATATATCCGACTGCTATTCTTCAATTGAAGTTTCATTTAGTCTTATCCCCCACTCGCTTCCATGTCTGATTCTTTAATTTTTTAATTTTCTTCTTTTTATTAATTTATTTACGTGTTATTATTTACTTTTGTTCTTTTAAAAATTTCTCGCAAAAGTTGAAATAAGAAAGAAAAAAAAAAAAAAAAAAAAAGTAATAATAATTACATATTGGCGATATATGGAATACGCAGGTGAGACATTTTCATTAGCATAAATTTGTTTTCAGTTATTTATTTATTTATTCACAAACGTATGAATTAATGGTGATGGATATACATAAATTTCATAGAGATATTTTTATATGCAAGTGTGTGAACGTAGACAAATTTAGCCTGAATACATTTTAATAAAAATAATAAATAAATAAATAAATAAATAAAGTTTAAAAGAAAAATCGTGTTGATGGATCCGTGTGCGTTTTGAAATTTGCCACCCCCACTCTATCATTTTTATTAAAAATTTTTTTATCCTACTCTTTTTCAACATTTTTTTATTTTTTTATTTTTCTTCTTTACCTCCTTCACTATATAACACACATTTGTGGCCTCCACCACCACCACCACCACCACCATCACCATCATCATTACAAACATCACCGCCACCGCAGTTACGATCCACCGCCGTTGTGATCTCCACGGCAACGTCGAAACCCGCGCACAGCCTATCATTATAGGGAAGGAATCATTGGATGATCTTAATCATGCAGAGCGTGTTCAGAGTTTGCCCACGCCTCCACCAATCGCCGTTCACTGTTGTATATCCACTCTCTCTTTCCCTCTTTCTTTCTTTCTTTTTTTTTTTTTTTTTTTTCTTTCTTTTCTTTTTTACATGTATATAATACGTACTTGCTTTATAATCGCATATCCCTCTCTATCTCACAATTTTATTTTGTTAAAAAATAAACAAGAAAACATTTTTATACATGTATTTCTTAATACAATTTTTTTTTTTTTTTTCCTCTTTGCATATTTGTAATTACTGGATCACAGTAATTTCAACAGTTAATAATAAATCAATAAAAATTGGATTAAAAAAAAAATATAATCGCAATGTTAATTGATATATATTTTTTTGAATTTATTTATTTTATTTCATTTTATTATTATTATTATTATTATTGTTTTATTTTTTTTTTTATCTGAATATATTTCGAAAGTGGAGAAAAACCTTGACCGTGAAAAAAAAAATCACCGTGACCTATGTCAATTAAGAAAGTTTTGGGGGTTGTGGTTTGACTCAATGTCGATTTGACACAAGTAACAGGGTTTTATATGACTATAGAATTAAAGTAAAATCAACCCTTAAATTCTTACGCCAAGAGCTTTTGTAGGCGTGATTGAGCGGCGACCGATGTAACGGACTGGAATGAGAAATACAGTAGAATATGTACGACAGAGAAAGAATAGAGAGAAGAGTGAAAGCGAGCAGGGGTGGTTGATGGGGTGGAATGCCAACACTATTGAAAGAGCAATACGAGGCACAAACCACGATGAACGTAGTAGTGGTGGTGGTGGTGGTGGTGCGCATACACGAGTTCGTTATATAAAGTGGAAAGTGAGTAAAATGGAGATGGTAAAGAGTACGAGAGTGAGAGATGGAGATAGAGAGCGAATTGCCATCGACACGGACGCGCGACTCTGACACATTTCATCCCTCGGAAAATCCGTGAAAACCACCACTTGTTGCGTATGCCCTGCAGCTTTGGCTCTTTCTATATTTCTCTCAATCACTTCAATGTATATATATACATGTATAAACATCAAGTGGATTTATATATATTCATGTAATAAAAAAATAATAATAACATTTTTGAATGGTGTAAATGTCCAATAAATGTTAATAATTATTTGTATTTTTATTAATTGTAAGAAAAAAAAAAAAAAACAAAAACAAAAACAAAAACAAAAAAAAAAGGATTGAACAATTGCAATGGGAAAATTATTGAGGAAATTGCTCGGAAAAATAATCAACGAAAAATTTATACCGCAAATAAAATTTATTCTGACACTGGGATAGCAGTAATTGACGTAATTGTTTAAGAATTAATTCCAATTAATTTTATTTAAACGCAAACGGAAAAACAAAAAGAAAAAAAAAAGAAAATAAAATTCTCAAAAAAATGAAAATAATTGAGATTAATTCATCAATAAAAATAATCGCCACGGGCAGTGTACAAACAAGAAAAAAAATGAATAAAATTTAATTGACATTCTAATCAGTATATGGTAGAGAAGAAATAAATAAAATAAAAATATACACATTCAAAATCTAATTTACATAGATGCCTTGCAATTTCCACAATTCCCCCAGATTTATTTTCTGCACATGTGATCATTGAAATTAAAAGAAAAAAAAGAAAAAAAATTAATAATAATAATAATAATAATAATAATAGCAGGAAAAAAAAGTGGTAAAAGTGAAGGAGAAAGAATAAAAAAAAGGGGGAAAAAAAAAATTTTTTTCTTCTAAAAATTTTATTTTATTAATTTTATTTTTTTTTATATATAAAAATTTGAATGGCGAAGAGTAGTATGTGCGAAATTTTGATTATTCATTTTATCGGTTGTAGATGGCTGTTGCGTTGCGTGGTTTCCAAACCACACCCGGCACTTACTACTGGCTAGACGCAAAAAATGTCGAATGGTTTTTGGGAATAAAAATACGGACCACGCGGATTTCTTCGATGGCAGTGATCAAGCCACTATAGGTTTATAATACCAGTGCCCGTAGGGTATGAAACACTTTTTATCTTTATCCCTCATATCTTTCTTTTATACTTTACTTTTTCCCTTTCACCCCCGTACATATATATATATATATATATATATATATATATATATTTATATATTTTTTTTTTTTTATATATATATGAACGAAAATGAGGGTTAAAGCGTACACTATCATGCTACCGTGTACCCAAACACACGCCGAATATCGAAAATTACCCCTCTTTTCACGAGACCCCACGACTCGATCGATATAATCATCGGTCTCTCACCTGCGGCCATGAATCGATATCTATACACATACCCACACATACACTCATATATAAACTGAAATGTATAGAAAATTATAAGTGACCAGAAAAAAACTAATGATGAAATGAATGAAATAAATTTAAAAAAACAAAAAAAAAAAAACAAAATTTTTATCTAATTTTTTTTTTTTATTATTGTATATCAGAAATTTTCAATAAAAATATTATAAATAAATATTAATAATGTAATCAAATAAATTTTTGTTCACTCGCTCGTTAAATCGTGTACTTGTCTGTACACTAAATAACTCACCTAGGGATATCCCACTTATAGTCATGATTTATTATCAAAGAATTATATCAAAATATTTGAAATACCATATTATTATCTTTCCACCCACTCAAATCTCATTTTCCTCACTCTACCCACAATCATCTACTTTACTGTACAATATATACTCTCAATGCGCCTTACAATATAAAATAAAAATAACTCAATAATACGATTACTCAATTACTTACTGTTCTCTCTCAAAAGAAAAAAAGAAAAACAAGAAAAAGATACTGCAAAAATAGAATTTTAACATCCAAATAAATTTATACATATTATGTTTATAACATGACCTCCCCCCCCCCCCCCCCCCACACACACACACCCTTCGCATCGTTATCCCAAGGGTCTTGAAACGATTTCAAGAATTCCCTGATGTATTGAAAAGGATTATCAACTCATACAAATATCCGTACAGATATATATGTATATGTATATGATTGAGATGCGAAGAAATAGAGTGGAAAATCGAGAGAAATGTCACTAATGTCGTTAAATGTCACCAGGAACTTACTCGTAAATTTACTTACAGATACGAGATGTGAAAATGGACGTGTATAATCAAGAGATTTAGCTTGACTTAGCTGAGATAACATTGAGAAAGAGAATGATGTGGACGGTGGATAAATTGAAATGAGATCGAATGCAAGGGTCTAATGTTCAATGTCTATATCGAATTACTCAAATTCACTTGAGTCACACACACACACATACACACACACACACACACACGCAAAATACACAATATACGAAACGTAAATATCTCTGAGGAAAATTAATTTAGAATAAAATTAATATCCAGGACTTATTTTATTTATGAATAAATAAAAAATTTATACAAAAATTAAAAATGAATTTTTTCCTGTCTGTCATATACATTATATATATATATATATATATGTGTGTGTGTGTGTGTGTCTTGAAACAATTTGGCATGTATACATATGTATACATACCGCGATAGCTCTGTGAATGGCATTCAACTAATTCCAGGCTCCAAGCGTTCCATTAAAGATTCAGCATGTAATTGCGGACGATCGTGTGGTGGCGCGCGCACGGCGGTAGGGAAGACACAGAAAGAAAGGGACAGAGAAAAAGAGGAATAAAAGAAAAAAGAAAAAAAATAATAAGGCGAGATAATAAAGAGACGGAAGGAGACAGTGAGTAAAATTGTGGTGGTGAGTAAGAGTGCAAAGACACAAAAGTGCATTCAACATATCTGATTTGTTTTTTTTTTTTTTTTTTTTTTTTTTTTTTTGTAGAGTTGAAATATCATCGTGATCGCGATTGAGAATGTAAGAGAAATGAAGTGGAGAGAAAGAGGTGGAATTTCTCTTTGTAGATGAAACGTGAGTCAATTATCACAGGAAAATTTCATCGTCTCATATATTATTTATATTATTTTTATTATTTATTATCTATCTATATATTACAAAAAAATTTTTTTTTATTTTTTCATTTATTATTCATCGAATTGGGATGTATTGGAATATATAATATACTTAATTACTACTGTACAGGGTACAAGAGACATTTTACAATGGAATCATGTTCCTTTGTCTTTAGAATTATTTTATTTTTTTTTTTTCCTCTTTTTTTACTCAAAACTCGTCCCATTCTCTATCGACCACACTCACTTTCCTACAATCACGTATGACAATCACACATTATTTTCATCATTCTTATTTATTTTTTAATTACATTATTTATATTGTTTTTTTTTTTTTTGTCATTGAATTTTGCCACACCATTGATTTCTCGACAATTTTTCCACTTTACTTTTATTCCTTTACAACATTTAATTATTATTAATTTTTTTTTTTTTTTTTTTTTTTTTTTCTAATAAATATATATAAATATGTAGTATTATTTTACAGATATGGACATTGTTGAAAGTACACGCAATCAATAAAGTCGTCACGATCAGTAGCAAGCAAGCGTGGACACTTTTACCACTGTGTCCGTTCATGTTAATGAGCTATTAATATTCCTGAGCGTTTTAGCGACAAGCGTCTGTGGCACCACATCAACACAGAAAAAAAAAGAAAAAAAAAAAAAAAAAAAAAAAGAAAAACAATGCGCGTAAATCGCGTGAATCTATATATTCAAGCGGGTAAAAGAGAAGTTTCATTTTCTTCTGAGTATAATTCATATGCCACACAATTGATGTGAAATAAAAATTTTACAAAAAACTACAAAAAAAAAAAAAATAATTATTATTATTATTATTATTATAAAAAGTGATTTGAAAAAATAGTTGAGATGATGAGCCGTTGACATGAGAATATTTAAAATCCAGAAAAAAAAAATGAAATATTTAAATATAAAAAAAAAAAAAAATAAAAAAATTTTTAAATTTATAAAATATGTATATAATATATTATTTATATAAATAGATAAATATTATATACATATAACTACAGAACGGTTTATAGGCTTAAGCGTAAGGGTTTCCGATATCATTAATAATAATTATACAATTATATATCGGTACGTGGTGTATATCGGACGTAGTTTAGTGCCATGTTATTATCCTGCTTCGACGCTATGCGAACCGGAGCAACCTTCTATATATATATATATATATATATTATTCTCTCTCTCTCTCTCTCTCTCTCTCTGCCACTCTCTCTATCTCATTTTCTCTCCCTCTCCCTCTCCCTCTCTCACCCTTACTCATTCTCTCTCACCCCCATCTATATAGATATATGTTATTACTTATAATATTTCATCTTCGGAATTGGCGGTTGCGCTTTTGTTTATGCCATGGGAAAATCGACGCGCACACATACACACACACATATATATAGATATATATTTTTGTTTCAACGTATTGATGTTCTGATGTGTCTATACTTTGTTTTTTTTTTTTCCTTATATTCATCATATCCCCCTTTAATTTATTGTGAAATATAAAAAGAGGAAAGAGAAAAAAATTGAGAGTATATGATAAAAATAAAATGAAAAAATAATTATTACAGCTTCATAAAATTGGGTATATTTCAAATTATTTTGACGATTATAAAAATATATATATATAAAACTGTGATTATTTATTTATCAGTTTGTAATTATAAATAATTATGAATATTGAAAACAAAAAAAAAAAAATATATCAAGTGATAATATATTCATTTAATTTATCAGTTAATCTAAATGAAATATTGATTTTAAAATAAGGTATTGAATGAGATATTATAATTATTATAATAATAATAATTATTATTATTAGATATAAATATGTACCTTAACTATTGCGGCATACATCAACATTGTTGGTACACACGTGATGATGCACGCAGTGAATTAGGTCAGTTTATTCAACTAATGGGGAAATATAAAGTCACATACAAATACGAGTGTAAATTAAATTCACCGGGACGACGGTGATATCGGATAATTTACTGTTGTATGTTTTTGTTATATGCATATAATACATATACATATATATAAGAAAAAAATTTACATGCATATATATTAAAGTTGTGTTATAACAACTTGGAAGTAATAAAATGACTCGAGTCACAATAACATTTGTATAATATACTCCAGTATTTTTTTTTTTTTTTTTTTTTTTTCTTTCTTCTATTCATCTACAATTTATTATTTATTTACTTATTTATTTTATTTTGTTATTTTTTTTATTCTAACCCCACCTTCCACATAGTTTTTATTATTCATTTATTTATTATTATTATTATTATTATTTTCTATATATTTATTTCTCAGACGATATCCGATACATCAATATATAATGTAATACGATGTGTAATAATAATTCATTAATTACAATTCTAAACGAGAATTATGAAATAATAATAATTGAATATAAATTAAAATTGTAAATAATTTTTCCTCGTATATTTATTTGATATTTTTAATTTATTCATCTGAAAATTATTACTCGGAAAATTTTCAAATATTATATAATTAATTTTATTTATTATTAATAATATTTTAACGATAAAAATACAAATTCATATGAATATTTTGGTGGTTTTTTTTTTTTTTTTTTTTTTGTATTTTTGAACGTTGTACAGTGGACGGTTGACAGCTAACAATAATATTCACACGAAAATTATTATGATAACGTCCGTCGTGTGTTGTTTTACTGATAAAATACCATACTCAATGATTGTTACGGTGGTAATGCGAATGATGGAAATATTCATCACGTCATACATATATGTATATATTTATATATAATATTATTGAATGAACGAAAGCCGCGAGAATGTACGATCGATTTTCTCATGTATCTCTTAACATTGACTTTATGTCGAGTTTAAAATGATAAATGAAAAAATTACAATAAATAAAATTTACGAATAGAAATAGAATAGATAAATTTTAAAAAATATGTATAAATTTAAATAAACTATACATGTATTTTTATACATGTTTATGTTTGTGTATGTGTTGGAGTGGTAGTAGAAAATGAGGAAAGAAGAGAGAGAGAGAGAGAGACGGAGAAAGCGAGGAAGAGAAGAAGAAAGGGAATGATAATAAATTTTTGTTATCCAAGACGACATTGAACAAACTTTTGTCGGTTCAATGAAAGGGGAGAAAAACAAAAAAAAAATGAGTGAAGAAAAAATAATAAACAAAGTAAAAAATAAAATAATATAAAATAATAACAACAACAACAACAACAACAAAATACGAATAAGAGAAAAATGAAATTATAACAAAAAAAAGAATAATAAAGCAGAAATAATATATTTCCTGGAAAAATTATAAAAGGTATAGTGTATATGATAATAAACAAAAGAAACAGATAAATGGAAGTGAAAAAAAAAAAAAAAAAAAAAAAAAAATGAAAAAATTGCAATAAAAAAAAAAGAATAATAATAATGATGGAAAAAACAAAGAGAAACAAAAAGAAAATTCTCACTGTGAAATCGATTTGACTCGACGGACGGAATAAAATTGGAAACGGTTGCATAATAAACTTTGCATTGTTCGCGAAGTCATGCGACTCTCAACTCTTCACTTGTGCTCAGTTAAACACAAACAAATACATATATATCTATTTATCAAAATTATATATATATATACTGTAAACATATAAAAGCAAAACAAAGAGAACATACGATATAATACAGATGTACAATACAATATTTCTCAATGTGTATTTGCCCCAAGTCGTAAATCGTAAATGATTCTATTAAATTTCCATTTCATCGAATATATATTGCATGTACATATATTTATCGTTTATATATAAAGGATGTCATGGAAATGGGCCCGGGGATGAAGGAATTGTGGGTGGATTGAGAGGGTAAATGAGAAATAAAGGGATAATAGATTGAGACACGGTGAATAATAATGCGCGGCTGCTTTTTGCACATCAATACATAACGTACGTGAAGAAATAAATGAGTTAATATCATCGAATACAAAAGACAATAAGTGTAAAAAGAAACAATTCAATATTTCAAATTTCCTATATTATAACATTTTAATTATTTTATTGTTTCTTTCTTTTTATTTATTCAAGATAAATCTGGATAAATCTAGATAATTTTTTAATATTAATTTATTTATTTATTTATATGTCTGACATAGATTTGATGCTGTTTTTTTTTTTTTTTTTTTTCAATTCATTCGTTGTGAATTTTCATAATTAATACATGAATAATAACAGAAAAACAATGGATAAAATGAATTATTATTAATGTATCAGTCGCGTCAGTACAACAATAAATTTTAAAAATTACAATTAATTTTCATTTGAATAATTTGATTTTGAATTATTTGTCACTTCATCATATAAATACGTTTGAAATATTCAATATGAAGAAACAATAAAAATAAATTTATTATTAATATTATTGAAAAATTATAACTAATATTAATAACAGTAGTATAAAATAAAAATGACAGACAAATTAAATTGAATTGGTATATCCACAAGATAGGATTTTTCAAGTGTCTCACTTTAAATTAAAATTCTCAATAATATATGAACGTAATAAATCTCATAATACGATAAAAATATTCAAATTATTTTGTAATTTTTTTTTTTTTTTTTTTTTTTTTTTTCAAAAAATAAAATTTCAAAAAATAAAAAAATATATATATGTAAACCTAAATCCAACTCAAAATGATAATTCATCCCTACTATACTATTTTTCTTTTTAATTTCATCTCAATTTTATCCTCTTCAAAAATATCTCTCACCCCTTTCATATCTCTCTCTCTCACTTTCTCCCACTCGCCCCCTTGGTTTTGCTCTTTCATTCTGGTGAATTTTTTTTTTCTTTCTTTTTTTCATGCATATATATACATATGTTTATATATTTCTCTTTAAACGACTATATACATCACTTATTTGCATATTTATAAGAGAGAATGTAATCGCAGACTCGCGAGTTTTCGTTTGCTTATATTTTTTAACTGTTACTCGCAAGATAAAAGCACAACGTGGCCAATGGTGGATGCGCATTGTGTCTCAATACGCGAGTAAAAGAGACAGCGATAACAAAAAAAAAAAAAAAAATCAACAAGAACGTAAGAGTACAAAAAAATTGAAGTAAAAATAAAAATCATGACCGTGAGGAAGAGAAAAAAAAAATGATAAAAATGAGGAGATTGAAGGAGAAAAGCAAAAGGTGAAACAAACAAAAAATGAAAAAAAAAAATAAATAAATAAAAAATAAAAAAGAAAATGGAGAAGTGCAATGTGGTAGCGGTATATAAAGAGGCGCGATGGTAAATGAGATGCTATATAGATCTGTTCAGAATGTGGAAGGAGTTTGTGAAGGAACAAGGGATAAGAGGAGGGAAGGGGAGGTGGGAAAGAGTGAGGGAGTGTGAGAGAGATAAAAAAAACATGCGGGGCCAAGATGGCGGAGAGATTCGTGGCAGACATGCGATCCCGATTTCTCATAACGTATCATCACCCGCCAGCGCCACTATGAGAAACAATTTATTATCTTACTTTGGAATAAAAAAAAAAAAAATAAATAAATAAAAGCGAGAGAAGCGCACGCGGATCGATCAACGATTCGATCGAAGAATCGCCTGAGAAATGCTACCGTTCGCTATATCAATTTTATTTTCATATATTTATATGTGTTGATATGTGTGTGCGTGTGTATATGGATTTTGTTTTAAATTTTCATTCCATTCTTTCAAATTACAAGTTTCATGAATATAATTTTTATTTTTTTTTAATTTTTATTTTTTATCTGATATAAATTCACGTGTTTTTTTTTTTTTTTTTTTTTTTTTGTTTTTTTCACATTCACTCCCATCCATTTTCAAATATAAAAATTATATTTATAAACTGTTTTAAATAATTCATTGTAATTCAATTAAATAATTCACACGGTACACAATCACTTTAATAATTGACAATCCAAAAATTAATAGAGAAAAATCGAAAAAGAGCGGGCAAAAAATAAATAAATAAATAAATAAATAAATAAATAACAATGACAAAAATAATAAAAACCAACACTCTTGTTTTTTCACGCACGACAAAATTTATCCGTAAACAAAAAAAATATATATATATATAAAACAAACTCTCCCTCATTTTTTTCAATCCACCCACCCCCATCATCGATAGATTTTTCATAACTATTATTATTATTATTTATTCATTTTTTTTTTTTTCATTTTCTTTTCCCTATTGATATTTATATTTTGTTGAAAAATAAAAAATTCATATAAAATTAAATAAAAAAAATATAGAAAAATAATAATATTAGTAAATAAATAAATAAATATACCAACAAGTAAAATGATATACCGAGTGTTCAGTAGAGGCCAACGAATTGTGTGATGGGCGTTCTTCACGCAAAACGTAAAAGACTACTACACACACACACACACACATATATATATATATATATGTATATAATATATAAAAGTATATAATATATAATATGCGGTATATACACAACTGACGAATAAGCTACTGTACAAAGAGGCAAGTCACGATCGGCTTGTTATGATCATTCGGTAAGTGAAGTATAGAAAAGAAAAAAAAAAAGAAAAAAAAAATGGATGGAAAAGAGGGAAGCGAAAAAAGAAAAATATAAAAATGACAGAAGGGGAGGAGTATGAGTATGAGTATGAGTATGTGCATGTGCATGTGTGTGTGTATGTGTGTGTAGGTGGATAGAAAGATAACGATGCTATAAAATCGTATATATAAATAAAATAGAAGTGTAGGCATAAGATTGTAAGAGGGTGGGAGAGTGAATTGAGTGAGACAGAGGGTAAAGGATAAATTCTCTTGTGAATTTACTGTGCGCGGAATCATTGGATAATCGCAAAATCATCTGTACAAGGCTAAATTATATAGATATATATGTATATATGTATGAATATACTTGGGTTTATTCTCCGCACCATCGCCATTTGATGACGATCATGCTGCTTAGCGTACGGTTATTCCATAGCCGTGGGTAAATTTATTCGATGAGAAATGTGTGTGAGAAAAACCTTACGAAAATTCAATATCAACGCATTATAAAAATATCATATACATCGTATTATATGAAATTAAAACGAAACAAAAAAATTACAAGGGCTTTATTTATTACAAATATACACCCATAATTATTGTGTATAATGAAATAAAATAAAAAATTTATATTATTTCAAAGAAAAAAAAAACAAAAAAAAAATGATAAGGGAAAAAAAAAAAATTTTTTTCCTTCTTTTTCTTGGTGATGTATCAAATGAAGTGAGAAAATAATATATGAGAAAAAATTTTTTTAAAAAAACATTAAGGGATAAAAATACGCTTTGGAATATAGGTAAAATAGGGGGATATTAGAGATGTACGAGATGTGGAGAAAATGCTAGTGGTGGACAATAATTTTGGTACCACGTGGCGAGATAATTGGCACGTAATGGATTAGATATTCGTGTCCCGTATGTATATGAAATATATGATGCAATGTGGATGAAATGAAAAAGGAATGGGATGAGAATGATGTGAGGGTGACAAGTATAGAATATGCGAGGAAAAGAGAGGAAGAGTAGAGGGGAACGAGAGTATATAATGGTGTGTGAGTGAATAGATGGAGGGCGTATACGAGGACGCGCTCAATTCGTGTGATCGGAAATGAAATTTTGATTGACAAGAGAATCTCATTTTACTATTGCCAAATCTAACCTGCAATTTACAATCATCACTAATTATCAATTGAAAATATTTTAAACTGACAAATATCATATATTTCAATATTTTACATTGAAAATAATAATAATAATAATAATAATAATAGATAAATAAATAAATAATTTTTCATTAATTGGATAGTAAAATTTTTCTTCTTAAATTTTTTTTTTTCTTTTTTCCTGATTTTATTTCACTTTCAAATATTATTAATAAAAAATAAAAAATTACGATATTGAGTGTATATATATATATATTTGTGTAATGTAAATCATAATTCTTGCAAGTAGAAGACATTCAAAAGTCACGGACGATAATCGTGCAATGGAATCTCTCACGTTTGTCACGATTTATCAAGTGAAAGAGAAATTTTTATTTTTTCTTCTTTTCTTTACCGTCTTTCAGTTAGACGCCGAACTCCAGTGAAAGTAGAAAGGATAAAAAAAAAGAAAATAAGATGAAAAAAAAAAAAAAAAAAAAAAAAAAAAAAACTTTTTCAATGAATTTCTTCATCAACTTAATTTAATAGTTTACAATTGATTATAAAAATAAACAAAAAAATCAACTACAAAATTTTTTTTAAAAATGTTATTTATTAATATCTTGATATTATTATTATTATTATCATTTTTATTTTGATAACTAAATGTATATTGTATTTATAAATTCATTCGAACAATCACAACGGGAGACATTAATTGTTCACTCTATGGGTGTGTGGCTACCACAGGGGGTTATTATATATACGCAAAGTTAAGAGCGTGATTACAATATCCATCCCTAAACTAATAAACTCAAGTGACGAGAAGTGAATTTTTATTTGTGCAAAGAGAAATTGAAAAAAAAAAAATAATAATAATAATAATAAAATAAAAAAAGGAGGAAATGAGTGGAGGTGGATGAATTAAAAAAAAACAACGAAATAAAGAAAGAAATACGAAGAAGTAGAGAAAAAAATATATAAAAAAATTGAAATACTTTACAAGAGGGGGTGAAGAAAACAACTTGAATTAACACACCACTTGTCACATAAAAATATATTCAAATACTTAGCATCTGTTAAATTATCAAGAGAAAATAATAAAAAAAAAAAAAAATTTTTAAAACTAAATATATAATAATAAAGTAATGAAAAATAACATAAATTGATAGTACGACTTAAATAACATATATTTTATATTTTTTTATTTTATAAATTAAATTTCACAGTGGTGACAAAATACACATACGTTTAACATTCGTTTGACAAACTTATAAAGTAGGTTACACATTTACGAGGTGGAACAAATTGATGATTGAAGAATGAAAGAGTGAAGTGAGAAAAATAAAATAAAAAAATAAAAATAAAATTTTTTTATTTTTTTTTTTTTTAAAACAACAAGAGGGAGAGAATGAGTGAAAGAGAACAAACCCCAACACAGTGCAAGTGAATCTAATCGGCCATAATCGACCCTTTACTTCAGCCTCAATTCATGACCCTTTTGTCTACCCAACAATTTTTCCCCATTTTTCTACAAACTCATCTTTCGTTTTATTCTCATCACTTCCCTCTTACCGAAAAGAAAAAAAAAAAAAAAAAGAAAAAAAAAAAACATTGAAATTTCATCATGACAAAATGACCTGATGAAATAGGTCAAATAATAAAAAAATAAAAGAGGGAAGAACAACATGTGAGGATGCAAAAAAGTGTATTGTACTTGACACCACATGCACACAAAATTTATACATTTAATACACATAAACAAATGTTTAATGAATCGTGTAGCCACGAATTAACCTCGTCTTATTGAAGCGAGAACACTTTTATTAACGTTTATTCGTTTTTTTTTTTTTTGCTTCATCTGCGTCGTTATTCATCTCTTCATCTCGATTTATAATATTTTTAAAATTTTTTCACACCTAAAATTCTCATGAACTAAAAAATATAAATATTAATATTATTAAAATAGTCTGGTTTACTTGCAACAAACACATACACACACACACACACACACTTCTCTGTCTTTCTCATTCGGTGTCACTTTAATTTAATTTATCGTAAAGTTCCAGACAATACGAATTATAATTTATTAATTCATATTATAGTTATGATAATTATATATATTTTTTTTTCAATATAAATATATAATTATATAACTTGAAATAGAATCTGAATAACATTTTTCAATTAAATTTTTATGACATTTTTTATACATTTCTCCAGTTATATATAGGAATTATATTAATTATTAATAAAAAAGAAAATTATTATTTATTTATATTTAACTGTCAATATGAATTTGATATTTCTATTAGTTGAAAATGAATGAAATATTATCGATAAATGTTTATTTACATTTAAAATTATGAAAAAAAAAAAAATTTAATTAATAACTTAATTTATATAATATTGGTGATATTTTCGATTTTTCACTTCGGTTGGCACTCAATTCATCGTCTTTATATACATATATATATGTAGATGTAAACACAGTAATATGACGATCAGAGAGACGGATGATATTGCGCCCCTGACTGAAAAGTCTAATCGCGTGTAAACCAAAATGCACATGTATGACCTGATGGGGTGAATTTAAAAAAAAAATCCCTCACGCAATATTCAAACATACTCAATATAACCACAACCACATACCACTAAAATCAATGAGCAATTAAAAAAAGAATAGAAAAAAAAAAAAAAAATATTCGAGTTTTGAAAATAAAAGTGAAAAAGTGAATTTATAAAAATTAAAATTTGATAGTAAAAAAAAAATAAATAAAATGGATGAAAACAAAAAAATAAAAATAAAAATGAAAACTTGAGGAATTTATCTAGCGAATTATCTAGACGACATTTATTACGATTGAGTTGTGACTTATATATAAATATTAATATAATAGGACAGATTGCAATTGATCGAATACAAAATAATATGCAGAACTGGACGGACGAATTTATATATAGATATAAATGTTAAAGCAATATAATATTGGATAGCGTATAATACTCGGATACTCGGGACACGTCCGGGAGCAATTCAATGACACGTCGACGATTGTAGTGGGTGACGATATAAAATAGAGGGATGAACGGGGAGGCAGGGAGGGAGAGAGAGAGCAAGAGCGAAATGAGATTGGAGAAATGAGAACGAGGTAGAGTTGATAAAACACAATATGATATAGAAGAGGAAATGAAAGCTCATATCGATGCCAGATTTGTGGTGTGTGTGTATGTGTGCGAGTGTATTTTCAATGGAACAATTATACACTCGTCGTATTAAATATACACGCTGATTTGTCACTCATCAATTGTCACCTGACTTTGTGATAGTGTTCATTTTCATACAATTGATTAATTTTTATATCACTCACCATTGTCATATATTTTTTTCTATATTTTTATTTATTTATTTTTTTAAATTATTTTTGTTGATGATTTAATAATTAAATGATTGAAACTACTTGAATTATTTAAATAATTGATGTAATTTTAGTATTTCAAAAATTTCGTGTTAATTAGATATTATGAAAAAATTATTGATTCTAAATTAAATGAAATTTAATTTTTTTCATTTTTCGCATTTTTTTTATTATGAATAATAAAATGAAAGAAAAAAAAAAAAACATTTATAATATTTATATTTTCCACTAAAAACTTTATATTGTTCTTGAATTATTAAAATATATATCAGGAATTCTTTTTTTTTTTCCGTTTTTCCTTCTCTTTGTTTCACGTGAATTTATTAATGAATGCCAAAACAATTTTTTAATTTTTTTTTTTTTTTTGTGTTTCGTTTTGTTTATTATTTTGTGATATAGTAGTAGTAATAAAACGATCAATTGTACTTCTATTACGGATGTTTTTACAGGAGAAATCGTAATTATACAATGTGAAAGAATTCAATCGCTTTTTATAAACATTTAATACATATACCACACGTTATATTTTTTTCATTTTACTTTTTTTTCTTTTTTTTTTTATTCTTTCTCTCCTTCACAGATTTATAATTATATGTATATATATATATATCTACCTATATAATACTAAAGAACCTCAACGTCTTATCGTATATACACACACAAAGACGTTTATATGCACGCCAAGTGCCTCGAGTTCTTATATTTTATAAACTAATATTCAACTGTGCGTACCACACAATTTATTATTTTTTTTTTATCTTGTATTTTTTTTTTTTTTTTTTTTTTTTTTCATATATTTATTTATTTATTTATTTAAGTAAACGAATCGTGTGAATATGTAAAATGATAAAAGTATTGTTATTATTATTATCATTATTATTATTATTATTTTTTTGCTCTATTCCGATGTGTCACTGTCAATTGATCAGACAGAAAAAAATTGAACTATACCCATATTAAAAACAATAAAATAAAAAGAAAAATATATTGTTTTTTATTATTAATTTTTTATTCTGTCCGTTTGGGGCTTTCTCCCGTCCCCTCCTAGAATTTTTGTTTCATTTCAACTTCAATTCCAATGATAAATTTCCAAAGTAATAAATTTTTTTAATTGACAATTTATTGATTATATTTTGTAATACACACACCCACTATACTCATATTCATTTCTATTGACATCTACATATATATAAATATATATGAATACATATATATATATATATATATATTGAAATGAAATACAACTCACCAAGTGTAAACTTAATTATTTTTCAATTTTATACACAACAAAAACATAATATATGTATACACACGGTATAACAAAGATGGATGGAATACACAATTTTGCGATACGATGAAATATAACATAAAATATAGAAAAATACATATATCTATAGATTGATAAATATATATGTACATATGTGTGTAGTGACCACAGTATATTTGCAAAAAAAAAAAAAATTATGCACGTTTGTTTTTTTTTGTTTTTTTTGTTTTTTTTTTCACGTGGATGGGAAAGATTCTGTTGAGCGAAACTCGAGGCGGCAGTTTTACCACCGTCGAAGCTGTAGTTATATACTAGAAATACTAGTAATACCGATAGCAGTAGAAATAGTATCAGCAGCAGTAGTACTAGTAGTAGGAATAGTTGTTGTGCATAGTCAAGATCCAACTATTAAATATTTCATGTATGACGTAAATAAAAAAAAAAAAATAATAATTTCTTTTTTTTTCACATAGTCAATACCGTGAAACATGAATTGGAATGTAGAGATATGAGAAGAAAAAAAAAAAAAAATGCAACAAAAAGTAGGAAAAAAATGAAATCAATTGTAAACGATTAAAAATAATAAATAATAATAATTTATTCTCCAATGTATTAAATAAAAATGAAAAATAAAAAATATATAAATGTAAAAAGTTTGAGAAAGAGAGACGAAAGAAGAAAAAAAAAAAAAATCCCCAGAGGAAAAGAGACAATGCAAATCGATTGTGCCAACATTAATGTAGAGGAATAAAAAAGAAAAAGATGAATTGAATAAAAAAAAATGAATAAAGAAGAAAAGGCAATAAAAAAAGATAGAGAGGAGAAAGAGGGGGAAAGCGAATAAAGATAAAGAAAAAACAGTAATTTACTTAGTAAAACATAAAGCCGCGGCGATGGACGACGAAGGAAGGCAAACACATTAAACATTTAGAGAGTATAATAACCCGCAGCTCCACATGTATAGAGTACCACTACCGGCGCCCTTTTCACTGATGCCGATGAATAATGTACATATACATTATATATATATATATATGTGACGCGGTTAACATTATTTTTTTTCTCAACGTCCATATATTTGTCATGTATTAATAGATAATAGTAGAATAATATTCAATTAATATTTTATTTGCGGTCGGTTGTGATAAAAATTTTACAAAATTAAATTTAGAGACGAACTAAAATGAAAAAACAACACAAAATTTATTTATTTATTTATTTTGTTTATATGTAATTGAGATATTACTGTTGTATTATTTTAATTTATTTGTTATTTTGTTGATAATGATGATAAAATAAATAAAATGAATGAATTTGTCTGTTGTTCGAAAAAATGTATAAAAGTTATGAAATTTATAACAGCGACATATTGGCGCAAAAAAAAAAACGGCACAGAAAATTAAGACTAGTAAAACATTCAACTCTGACACATTCCCCTTATTTCCATTTTCTTGATTATTCTTATTTTCTCCCTTTTATTTTTTCTTAACCAAAGCCCATATATTTAATACGCCACAAAAAATATTCACGATATATATATATATATATACATTGCCAAAAATATAAAGTACTTGTTACCACAATAATATATTTGTTTGTGTCAAAGTTTTTTTTTTTTGTTTTTTTCTCCTCTTTTTTTTTATTGTACGTTAAATCACAAAATTCAATATTAAATTTTTGTATTGTAATATTGGCTTTGTTAATTTTTTATCGCCGCGACATTTGATATTATTTCAAAATGAAAAATTTAATATTTAATAACGCGCAACCCATCTAAATTACAAACAAGACAATAAATATTATTTTTATTTTCGCTCATATTTTCTTTTTTATCGTTTGAATTTTCACGTTGAAATTACATTATCGTCATGGGATAAAACAGAAGAGTAAAACGAACATTGGAATTACAGCATTGTATGACATCTCGCGGTGATGGACACAACCAATAAATTTTCCATCCAACTAAAGATATACACACACACACACACACATACACATACACGTAATTATATCAATTTATGATATAAAAATATATAAATAAAACTATTCAATGGAACTATCATTTTCTTCTTGATATAAAAATTAATTCCATCGTGTACTTATCCAAAAAATAATCCAATACAATTGATAATTAGTTATCAATAAAATAAATTCAACATACAGATATTATTAAAAAATAATTGAAAAATTGTTGAGACTCACCCAAAATAAGAGAGAAGAAATATAATGGTGATATACAAAATGAATTCAATATCTGTAACAAATTTATTTATTTAAAAACATTTATCATTGATGAATTATTAAAATCAATAATTATATGATATTGAATAATTTGCCAAAAATTTTTAATATATATATATGTTATTGTATGGGCGTCACGACGACAATGGGTCATCTACAGATATGTCTCATATACACAATACAACGAGACAGCGAACGAACGAACGAACGAACGAACCAACCAAACAACCACTTGTGGATTGTCGTCGCGCACTCTCAAACACGTTTTTTCTCTCAACTCAGCGAAAAAATCTTGATACAAAAAACAAATAAAAATTCGCAAATATCATTTTGACATTATGATAATTTTCAATGAACAAATGACTCATCATATTTTGCATATCGTGTTAAGAATTCATTCAATCATATGTTGACAAAGTCGAGTGTCTTTTTTATAAATGAAAAAAAAAAAACAAAAAACAAAAAACAAAAACAAAAAAAAAGAGGGAAAAATAACAAGAAAAAAAAAACGAAACATTTTCAGACGTGTATAAGCAAGGTAGATACACATACACAAACACATACATATTATTAATCGTACCATGTCAAATTATATTTGCGTTGTTTAATATGAAAATAGATAATAAATTCATTAGTTTACCTTTTAATATTTTTGTAACAATTATTGAAAAATATTCAATACAAATAATATATCATTTATCACAAATAAAATCACAACATAAACTCGCACAAAACTATTTTTCGGCGTGATGATATTTGGCATGAGGACAACTGCATGTACACATTGACTGCAGTGCCGTTTCACACGGTTAAATTGATAACTTATAAAAAAAATTAGTCACGCGGTCAGACATCTCTATCGGTAAGTCATATTTTTGTTTTATCAATAACGGATAAGTAAATTTTGTAGATAATTTTTTTATTTTTTATTTTTTATTTAAAAACCCATATCTATAAAATTAATGAAAATTTAAATTATAATAATTTTAAATAATGTAAAAATTTTTTTATAATTCTTAAAACTTTTATTTTACTATTTTATAATTTATGTTATGCTACTATTAATAATAAAAACCAATCAAAAAAAATAGAAATCAACGAAATATATAAAAATATTTTCGTCATATATCCAATGAAAGGTCCTACCAATGTTGCATCATACTATTCACGTGTCATTTTCTTCTTCTCAAACAAAAACTCACACATTCATATATTGACATTTATATTGATAACCGTTACTCTGGCAGGCATACAGTGACGTAATTGGGGGCTCGACCGCTCTACGTCAGATAACCGGTATCTCCTGCTTTTTTTTTGAACTTGTTTACGTGAGGGTTTCATCGCAGAGACCGTGACTTTACTCAGTAGGCGTGGGCCTATTTCACAATTTTTATTTTTGTTTAGTTAAAAAAAAAATATCAAATAATTTTAAACACCCATACACTTGATATAATATTCTCCGATTATTATTTGAAAGGCGTCAAAACAATTTAAAGTCATTTTTATCGAATAAAAGATAAAAATTTTTTACTGTGTTTATACACTTGTTTTTTCATTTATATATATCATCATTATTCTTTATTTTCAATGATATAAGATGTAATGTGATATTATCTAAGTATAAATGATGCCAACGTATAATAATATTTGATGAGGATAATAATAATAATAATAATAATACTGATCTTTGTACCTTTCGTGAGAATAAAAGTTTTTTTGTTTAAATATAAAAATATAAAAACAAAAAAAATATATATATATTAATATGTAATCAATTTAATCTGTTTAGAATCCAAGAAATTTTTTTACTATTTTTTTTTGTTTTTTCTTACTTTTCTCTATTCCTCTGAAAAATAAAATCACGACTGGGTTATAAAATTGAGCCACCCCACGATGATGATGATTATGTTGATTGATGATTAAAAAATTGGTCTGAGTTTCAATGATTTTATTACAAAACTTGAAGATATAAATTATATATCATTTATGTATATTGTAACCTATGACTTTTTGACATGGCAACGCTTTACACATTGAAATAGTATTTAAACAAAAAAACAAAAAAATATCACGCTAAATTATTTATCATTTATAATAATAATACAAATTGTAATCAATTGCCGTTGTCAATGTGTTTTTTATAAATTCCTCAAACCAAAAAAATTCACATAAATTTTATAATGAATATCGAGAAAAGAAAAATTTGTATCCAATTATAACTATAAAAATATTGTTTCATTTTTGTTTATTCGTCTATAATAATATGAAAAATTATAATAAACATTAATAATATTGGGTATTAATATAAAATATTAATCATTTAACAAAATTCAAAGGTGAATTTATTATCCAATCATTGTATTTACATTCATTTGTTGTTTTATCAAGTATATAATATTTTTATTTTTATTTTAATTCTATTTTTGATAAGTTAATCGATAAAATCAGCTGTTGGGACTTAAGTACATTTTATACACACGCTCACGGGACTCTGAAACATGATAAACTTTTAATGTAACAGAGTACAGTGATCGTTGTCACTCATGATGTAAAAAATTATTTATCAACTGCATCCAACTCGTTTCATCGTGATTTTTCCTTCTGTTATATTTACATGTATCCATCCATAAGTTCAAGATGAGAAATAGGAAAAAAAAAAAAAAAAACAAACAAACGAAAAAAGAACAAAATGTCAATATGATTATAGATATTAAGAAATTATTGCAGATAAAACATTTATAGTTGAGCAATTTCTCGAGACACACTAACAAAACCTATCAGTTGATTCTATTTTTTTGTGTGGACACTCCAATATGACAATCGTAATTTTTGTATACAAAAGAAAAAAAATTTAATTGTTCAATAAAAAAATATTTTACACTTATACTATATAATTATTATTTATATTTTATTTTTTTTTAATTTTTTTTTTATTGATTAGAATTAAATGCGCGTATATAACATTTTGTTTGTTTGTGTCACGCATTGTGAACAAATAAGGAAAAACAAAAACAAAAATAAAAATAAAAATAAAAATGATTCAGAGAAATATAAAAAAGAAATTCCAACAAAGTGAGATCTCTTTATTATTATTATTATTATTATTATTATTATTTATTTCTTTAGAGTGACAATTCAGTTCAGTGTATAAGTCCACGATCTTTTGTTCCATTATATTTGTAATCAATATACCGTAAATATATATATATATAAATGTCTAGGTCGACTCATATCGACGATAAGAAAATTCCTATCAACAATCCAAAGCTCTAGAAATATGAAAAAAAAAATAAAAATAAAAAGAAAATTTATAAACACGTTTTCATTATGGCAATACAAAACTATCGTTTTATTAGGCATGACCTTATGTCACCTATGCGATTAATTAAAGTTGTTACATTCTATTTATTATTATTATTATTATTATTTTTTTTTTTTTTTCTTTTTTTTATGTCTTGAAGTCAATTAATTGCAATTTATCTTGAAAGTACTTCGTAATATGTACATTGATAACAGACAGTGAATACTTATCCACAACCGGAATTTCACAAAATTATTATATATATTTGCAAACTGTATCAAAGTCCAGTTAAAAAAAAAAAAAACAAAAACAAAAACAAAAAAATTAATAAATAAACAAAGATCAGAAGAAATTTTTTTTTTATTTTTATTTTATTTGTTTAAATAAAAAATAAAGAACAGCTTCATAACATATATTTTTTTATATTTAGAAAAAAAAATAATATTAACAGAAAAAGAAGAAAAAAAGAGTAGGTAAATTTATGTAACGTGCGTGAATTCGGGATTTTACGATGAAACATTTTTATTTATATATAATTGTAAATTTATTATCGACATTGTTGGCTTTTGTTTTATCACAAATGAGAAATAAAAAAAAAAATAAACAAATAAATGAGGCGAAGGAGGAAATGAAGACGAAGAAAACGAAAACGAAAACGAAGACAAAATTATCAAGTCCAGACTTCAGACATTAATTGGACTATGACCAACAATTATCAATAAAATATTTATTTAAATACGTAATAATTTCAATACAAGTGTATTTGATTGATGAATCGGACTCCGAGTAGTAATAGCACAGAAGACATAATACATTTGTGCTATTGCTTGTATTGAATGAAAATATATAATAAAGTAAAGTAATAATTACTCATATGTAATATAACACATTTTTAATAAAAAATAAAATTATATTATGCATGATTTTTCTTTTATTTATTTTTTCTTATCTCAAATATAAATTAGATTGGCAATTGTATAAACTATTATTATTATTTTATTTTTTCATTTTTTTTTTTTTTTTGCATTGATATTAATAAAACGATATGAATTTTTTTGTTTATCATAAAATTTTTTTCATTAATTTCCTGAATAAATTTCACTAATGGCACAACCAATTTTCTATTTGATCAGTGGCAAATTAATCATAACAGCATCTATATAACTAATAATAAATTTTCCATCAACAATATAATATATATATTATTGATTTCATTATTTCTCAATAAATATTATTAGAGCGGTATCATCGATGACAATTTTTATCTCTATACAATAGCAATTAAAAAAAAATAAAAATAAAAATAAACGAAATTTATAAAATCATTACAATCGAATTCACTATATATAAAATTTTGTTTGTTATTTTTTATAGTTTTTCTCTCCATCTGTACGTGTTCACACGTATATCTAATAAAATCTGTTTTTGATGTCTGTTCAAACGTATACGTGACAAATACTACGCGTATTTATATATAAATTACGTATCTAATAGATTAATATCTCTATTCCAACGACGCAGTTTATTAAATTTATTCAATAATATTTTATATCTCGTGTATAAAAAAAAAAGAAAAAAAAAAAAAAAAAACAAATTATTAAACGTAATACAATCAATATAAAATTATACATTGATAAAATAACATCAGTATAATACGTAAAATTATTAATTTCTTTATTTATTTCAATTTTATTATCATTATTATTATCTTTTTTTTTTTTTTTCACCATTTATAAAATATTTATTGTAAAATAAATAAAATATTAAATTGACAATCTGATTCAATGTTGAGTGAGAGTTCGTACATCCATATAAGCGATGTCTATACAGTTTTTTTAAGTGTGTATGTGTTATATATATATATTTTTTCACAAACGAAAGAGAGAGTTGGATGGTGATACAAGATTTATCACAAAACGAGCGTATGGATGTTGGAATAACGACAATATTTGTTGTCGGTGACAGTGTAAATTATATATACGTATATATTTATAAATGTAACATACAGGGGGAGGAGGGGAGAATCGAAGTTTGTTCATTGCAGCCTGTAAAAATAGAAGTGCACGAGGGGTCCAACGAGTTTTGTATATATATAAAACCGGAGTGGCGCAACCAATACTTATTTTATTATACTTCGCAGTTGATTAAAGTGCCAACTAAAACAGCTTTTACTCTCCCTGTGTCATTCATTCAATTGAATACTGTGCAACATCAAGACCAAGTGACGAAAAAAAAATAAAAAATAAATAAATAAAAACAAACAAACAAAATATATATTTTTTTGTTTATAAAAAAATAATACAAGTGAATAGAAGAGAAAAAAAATTTTCATTTCATTCAATAGTAATTGAAATAAAATTCATAGACCCTTTATAAAAACGTGACGCATCGTTCCAACGTCGAAATAACTGGATTGTATTACATCAGTTGAAACCCCTCCACAAACTAATTGCAATATAATATACATGGAAAACGAAAAATACTCATAAAGTTCTCCAAGATATATTTAATAGACATATTCATAAGGCAATAATATATGAATACAATAGTCCCCACTCTACGAAATTTATAATAATAATTATTTTCTTTATACTGTAACGGAAGTTACAAAGTTTTGTGACAGATACAGTGCACAAGACGGAGAAAAAAAAAGATAGAAAAAGAGAGAGAGAGACAGTACGTGATCCAATCAGATTTTGTTGATTTCCTCAAGTCTCAAGAGGAAGGGGACAACTTGACGTATCGTCAACGTTGGGGTTTTTCCTATATAAATCGAAACTGAACGTTCCAAGTGTTATGATGATCATTAGTTGGAATATTACCAGACAATCAGTGTTACATGGTGTTAACAGTAATCCAATTGTTATTGGAAATAATTTAAAGTATTATTCAATATTACAAAGAAAAATTGGATATGATAAATATACAAAATTAAATTATCGTATGAAAAATTATATGAATAATATCAGTGTTTTTGAATTAAATCAAAATAACAATAAAAAATTTTCTATATTTACAAAACGTGGTAGAATTAAATACAGTGCAATTATGCCTTATGGACGTGACATGTATTATCCTGGGTAAAGTATAGGAAAAAATAGATAAAAAAATTATTCTTCATTATCTATCTAATTTTTTTATATATTCATTATTTTTAATATTAAATTATTAACATTATCAATAATTTATTACAATTGAATGTAAAGTCAATAGCAAAATTGTTTTCCTCCACTACCTCATTTTCCTTGCCAATAATTTTACAAGTCCTACATATAATTATATATAAAGATGAAAAATAAAGTAAATAAATTTGTGATTTCATTTGACTTTCTCTTTGGTAAATGTCTGGAATATAAATGTGTACTGATAATTGAAAATTTAATGATGGAAGTTGAGCAAACAACTTTTACTTTTATTTTGTATTTTATTATGAATTTGTTTTGTTCTTTTTTTTTTTTTTTTTTTCTCGTTATATTAAATCTAATTATTAATTTTATTTTCAGTGCTGGATGCCTAATGGCGACTCAGGTGGTAAAAAATAAGAGTTCAATTAACGATGTATGTGATAATATTGCGGGAACGCAAGTAATATCAAAACGGACATTACCATTAGCACCAAAAGTTCGTAATTATATTGAAGAATGCGTGAAAATTTGTAAACCCGATGGGATTTATATCTGTGATGGTAGCGATATAGAGAATGTCGCAATGCTGGAATTATTGGAAAAATCTGGAGCAATTAAACGACTATCCAAATATGAAAATTGGTAAAATATATTTATTCTGATGAATAAATATTGTATATTGTTGTGATTGTATTTTATATTTCATGTGTTTACTATCAACAGTTGGTTGGCAAGAACTAATCCAGCGGACGTTGCAAGAGTAGAGAGTCGGACATTTATTTGCACTGAGTCCATGAACGAAACGATACCAACACCAAGAAATGGCGTGAAAGGTTCACTTGGCAATTGGATAAGTCCCAATGACATGGACACTGCAATACTCCAAAGATTTCCCGGATGTATGAAAGGTAAATAAACAAACAAACAAATATATATCTTATAAATATAATATGAACTTTACATATATATGTTCATTATATTTAATTAGTCATTTACATTGTTATAAATTAGGTCGTACCATGTACGTAATTCCATTCAGTATGGGTCCAGTTGATTCACCATTATCTAAAATTGGAATTGAAATAACCGACTCACCCTATGTCGTTTGTTCAATGAGAATAATGACACGTATTGGGTCACGTGTTTTAAATACATTGGGTACAAATGATTTTGTTAAATGCTTACATTCAGTTGGTGTGCCCAATAAAGATTCAAAAATAAAAATTGATAATTTATGGCCGTGCGATCCTGAGAGAACAATTATCCTCCATAAACCAGCAAAAAATGAAATTGTTTCTTATGGCAGTGGTTACGGTGGCAATTCATTGTTGGGTAAAAAATGTTTTGCATTGAGAATTGGCTCGACAATTGCAAAGCGAGAAGGATGGTTGGCCGAACATATGTTGGTATGTTTTTTTTTTTCAATTATTTATAATAGTAACACGTAAAATGAATAAAATGAAAATGTATAAAAATTAATGTTCCTATTAAATATTAATTTTATTAGATATTGGGAATTACAAATCCACAAGGGAAAAAACGTTACATTGCCGCGGCATTTCCAAGCGCGTGTGGCAAAACAAATTTAGCAATGATGCAACCATCATTACCAGGATTTAAAGTTGAATGTGTTGGGGATGATATTGCATGGATGAGATTTGATAAAAATGGAAAATTACGTGCCATTAATCCGGAAAATGGATTTTTCGGTGTTGCACCCGGCACAGCATCAAATACGAATCCAAATGCAATGAAAACAATATTTAAAAATACAATATTTACAAATGTCGCAATGACCTCAGACGGTGGTGTGTTTTGGGAGGGAATGGAAGATGAAATTGATAATAATATTGATATAATTGATTGGTATGGTAATTCGTGGAAGAGAAATTCAAAAACACCAGCGGCACATCCCAATTCAAGATTTTGCACACCAGCCAAACAATGTCCAATTATTGATCCAGCATGGGAAGATCCGGATGGCGTGCCCATTGACGCTATTCTCTTTGGTGGACGTAGACCTGAAGGTGTTCCTTTAATTTATCAAGCGAGAAATTGGCAACATGGAGTATTTATTGGTGCTACAATGAGATCTGAAGCCACAGCTGCTGCAGAACACAAAGTAAGTTTATAATTCCAACACAATTTTTCATATCATTGATAAATATGTGAAATAAATTATTTAATTTTTTTTTTTTTTTTCTCTTTAAACAGTCAAAAGTAATAATGAATGATCCATTCGCGA
The DNA here is from genome assembly GCA_963920625.1 of Dinocampus coccinellae. Taxonomy (NCBI): domain Eukaryota; kingdom Metazoa; phylum Arthropoda; class Insecta; order Hymenoptera; family Braconidae; genus Dinocampus; species Dinocampus coccinellae. The sequence goes on from OY987185.1 coordinate 809,891, forward strand.
TGCGACCATTTTTCGGCTATAATTTTGGCCATTATCTTGAGCATTGGTTGAGTATGGCGAAAAATAAAAATGCCCAATTGCCACTAATCTTTCACGTAAATTGGTTTAGAAAAGGCCCTGATAATAAATTTCTTTGGCCGGGTTTCGGTGAAAATTCACGTGTACTTGATTGGATATTACGTAGAATCGATGGCGAAGACATTGCCATTGATACACCAATTGGATTAATACCAAAAGAAAATTCATTAAATTTACATGGTCTCAAAGATAATATTAACATTTCAGAATTGTTTAAAATTCCAAAAGATTTTTGGCAACGTGAGGTTACAGAATTAAAAGAATATCTTGATAATCAAGTTGGTGATGATCTTCCAAAAACAATAATTGATGAATTAGAGACACTTGAGAAAAATATTACGAAATTAAATTGATCTAGAATTCATGATGATATAAAATAAAACGGAAGAAAAACGAAACTAAAAAATTAATCATCACACGTAACTTTATCTCATTAATTTATCATTCTCGTATTACGATCTGAAATTATCATTTAATCGGAAAATTAACATTTAATCATAACCATAGAAAAAAAAAAAATTTATAAAAATTAATTTGACGATGGGTACAGAAGAATTTAGTTCAATTGAAATTTTACGTGTTGTTTAACTGAATTTTCAATTTATCTGAATTTTTCTATCCCAATTATATTAAGATTTTATATTGACTAAAATGAAAACAGTTCAAAAATAATTTTTTTTTTTTCAAATATTCAAAAATAATTTTACATAAATATTAGGTACAGAAAAAAAAAATTGTGTCGGTAATTATTATAAATTATACTGCAATTCGAAAATTTACTTGAATTTTAATGATAATAATCCAAACATTCCATTTGGATAATTATAATGAAGAATTATATATATATTTTTCATTTATATGTGTATTTGTTGATAGTATTATTAAACAATGTATATTCATCGGTAACTCTGTTTTACAAAAAAAGAAGGAAAATTAATATTGTCGAATATTTATACAATATATATTTTTAAAAATAATAAATAAAAAAAAAACAATTCTGCTTGAATTATGCTTAAAATATTTAAAATTTTATTATGAATGATGGCCTCCACACGTTTTGCCTGGCTACAGTTGATTTAACTTTGATGAGAGATTTTAGATGATCTTTGCGACTTATGCACTGTTGATTTGTTAGGAAATGAGCTTTAGCTTCCATATCATAATGTTCTTTAATGAGAAAATCGTGTGGGAGTTGAGAGGATAGATAAGTTATTTTCACGTGTTGATAATGCTTATGATATGTTTCAAAAGAGTCGCACCCCCTCCCCGTGTGTGGGAAGAGCGGTTGAGCATCCAGGACAAGCAGTATGCATGTCCAGAACGTGCTGCCATCAACCCGTGAGAAAATGAATAATTGAAAATGGGTTGAATATTTAACACTAATGCATATGGTACATCACCGATCATGACTAATTCACTTCTATACAATACAATAAATCACTAACTTACCAACAACTGTTAATCAGAATTATATACTCATATTTAAAAAAAAATCTTCATTGCTAGATGGCGCTATAAATTCCAATACAGTAATTTTCAGACCCTTCCAATAATAAATCAAATTCATTTTTACATGAAAAAAAAAAAATTTCCCTTATCAAAAATACAAAAATTGAAACAAAAAAAAAAAATTCATCTCTGAATCATTATTTCTACGTTTCACCATAAATTTACCCAAAATGCAAAACATTTACAAATAATTACTTGTAAATATATACAAAAATACATATCAAATCATTGGATAAATGATGCGGGCACGAAATCGCGTTACAACTTTCTTTCTTTTTCTTGCACGTGCATACACGCATCGTTCACACACGTGTACACATAATCATTATATATACATACACATATACTACATATATATATTAAACATGGATGAAGTATAACCGTGTATTGCAGCTGCACCGGGAAGTATTTAAACATTCACAGCGCGAGTATGATCGCGCGGGCTTACATACAGACAACCAAGTACATACACTGAAATAAAGTGAAGAAAAAAAAAAAAAAAAAAAAAAAAAAAACATTAAAGAAGAAAGATGAGAGTATATTTAGTCGAGAGAAAAACTGAGTAAAACAAGTGGCCAGAATATGAGGTAACTATATGTACATAGTACAATGTGTGTGTGTGTGTGTGTGTGTGTGTGTGTGTGTGTTTTCAGCGATGGTGGGTCGAGTCAGATCGACGATTTACGATTCAAGAGAAATTCTCCTACTCTTCAACACACAACTACAATTATACATCAACCAACACACAAAACTCTCATCGTGTTTCGCTCCGTCAATCCGTTATAATTTCTCCGCTAATAGAATCCAAGATTTCGTCGCGCGTCGTGCGTGCAATGCATTTTATGACAAATACTCACACACACACACACACACACACACACATAAATATATACATATACATATATATACAAATTTCTCTATATGTAAACCCAGGAAATTATATTGCTCAATTATAATTAGATTATAATGAAATACAAACAAAAATTGAGAAAAAAATATTTTTTTTTGTTCTTGTTTTTTTAACTTTAAATAATTTAATTTGTAATGGATAAATGATAATATTATTGTTGAACTGCTAACGTTAATATATCGTTTGGTCAGTAGTGCAATGGGTACATATGTATATAATAATAGTATAAATAGAGAGCGAGAGACACACAGTGTAAACTACAATACAATACAGTTGTTAGTGTATATTCATGCATATACATAGCACTTGAGTTTGTATATCTTTTTCCCTGCACAAATGTTTCTTACCTCTGGCGCGCGTTTTGTTGTCTACATGCGACCACGCGTGGGAGCGAACATATCACACGCTCGCATGAATATATATATACATATTTGAGTGTATGTGTATATACAATGTTCACTGGTATGATAATAGTATTGTCAAATTGTAAGAATAAATTCATCGATATTAGTGTAAATGAGAAGAGGAATAAAATAAAAGATAAAAACAATAAATATATTTAAATACATGATATATATATATATATATATATATTTATTTTTATTTCGTTTTATTTATAAAATAAAAATTGCAATGATAGCCAAAATATATTGAGAGTGAAATTTAATTTTTTTTTTTAATTCTGTATTATTTAAATTGAATTACGAAATTGGTTTTTTTTTTTCTATTATATTGTGGGTGAAAGAGAGTGTTGAGAATTGATGGCATGCGACTGTTGTTGTATCGAATATTAATTGCAGTAAAAAAAAACTTTGTGTAATTTTATTTCCCTTTTTTTTTTCTTTTTTTTTTTTTTCTCTATCTAATATTGACGTTAAAACATTTTCAATTGCATCATAAAAATGGAAAATAAATTTCTTTTGATTTCTTTTTTCACATTATCACACTCTTTCACACGTAATTTTTATACAATTCCGTATCAATTACATTTATCTTCGTTTTTCTTTTTTTCTTTTTTTTTTTAATTTTATTTATTTTGGTTTAAATTTATTCTCACATCAATTTGTTTATTCTTTTTATCTATACACGTGTTGATTATTTGCTCACGTGTTGCAGTCAAATCAATATTTATTTATCAAAAAGACAAATTTTTGGAATAAATTAATAACAATATACATTGTATGTATTGAATGGATAAATTTAGTTGAGACTTTGTATCAAAATCACTAAGCACTCACAAAAAAAAAAAAAAAAAAAAAAATCCATGTACAGTAATTATTATATTAAAAAATTGAAAAATATTAAAATCATCAACGTGCACCAAAATTACTGACAGTCTTGAAAAAAAAAAAAAAAAAAAAAAAAAAAGAATTCACACGATTCCAATACTTTTCTTATCACTACGCAAATGAAAAGTGAAAAAAAAAAAAAAAATTATTACAATAATAATAAAATAGTATATAAAAAAAAAAGCTCATGATACAACCTGTTCCAACGCATTCATTTATAACTAAACATACATGTATTTATATGATAGATTATATATCAACGTTTTCGCATATGGTGTCGCAGACAGACTTTATTGTCTGTACACTTTTTGCAGTATATATATACATATATCTCATGATGGCTTACCGTCAAAATCCGCCTGGCCATAATCGGCCATACAAAAAAATCATATCGTTTCAGTCACGTTTATTTTATTTTTTTTATATATCTTATTATAATATATACAATACCATTGATGATGTGCATATTTGTCATTGGTGTTGATAGGATATAGAATCATCTTTAAAACTTTATACCAAGTGCGCCCAAGTTTGGCGATGCGACCGCACATGAAACAATAATATGCCAGTCGCATTCGTAAAGAGAATATAATATATTTGTCGTTGTGTACGTATATGTATATATATTTTTTTTATTCACACATCAATTGGACTCTCAACAATTGCATCTTTTTTTTTTCCGCCTTCATCGTATACATATTTATTTATTCATTGAATATGACTCAAGTGTTTTAACCCCCCTTTGGTATTTTCCCACCCATTTTAATATTATTAACACAAAACAATTCAACTCTAACCAGACAAAAAATAGAAAAACAAAAAAAAAAAAATTTCATACTCACGCGATCGTTCATAACTTCTTGTAGACTAATTTAACCCTGTAAATATATAAATGTTTTTTATTTGTCAGATTCTCCCTCACATTTTCATATGTTTACACGTATTCCTACGGCTCAATGCATAGCCGAGAGAGTAATTCAAAATACAGGTAAAAAAATAAATTTTACTCTACACTTTTTTCTTTTTTTTCGTTTTAGTATCTTCGTATTCATTTCAAGTTTGTACATCTTCATGAATACGTTTGCTTAAATCTGCCAATAGAAAATGAAATATAACAGATTTGAATGTACAGCGAAATGTTTGAAATAAATCGTTTGACAAATTGAATATCGTCGTGAATGTGACACAGATTCACCTCGAGGTATATTATACCTACATCGATGAAGAAATCGTTTGGGGAATAAAAAACACCTTGGTATTTCACAGGTCGATCTTGTACTATATACAAATTATATATATATATATATACATACACACATACACAACAAATAAATATAATATATATCGATAACGTGTGCACAGAGTGCGCTTGAACCAGCAAACAAACGACAACCCATCGACGTTATACCAGTCCCAAGAAGAGAAGATGTTACGTGCCCGCAACTCAAAACGTGATTTGAATTATCAATAAATCCACAATGTCTTATATGTATGATATGACTTCGGTGTCTCTCTCTCTCTCTGTATTTCTTCATTGAACGTAAAAAATTTCTCTCTTATTTACAACAGTAGCAGTATCAATTGTATCACCAAATCACTAAACAAAAAAAAACAAATTAATCTTGACTTGTATATTTTCTTTTTTTTTTTATTTTTATTTAAGGTTAATATCTATACAATTGTTTTCAACTCATTTCGACAAGACTTTATACATATATATATATTTGAATGTATTATTGTGTATAATTATATAAGTGTAGGTATACATATATACAGTAATACATATACTACCTACATTAAATCACGCGGCGTCTTATATTCAAACGATTGGTGGACACGTACAATCCTGTCGTGTGTCCCCATACACGTAGCCATTGCGTGAGCATCCTAAGTACCCGTGCCATTATATATATATAAAATTATATATGAACGAGTCATCAACACCTACCGCAGCTTCTTCATTTTTTGGGATGACACATTTCAATATCTTTTATATTGAACTCCAGCTGCATACAGATTAATTTTTTTTTTCTCTTTTTACTTCTATAAATTACTGGGTTTTTTTTTTTTTTTTTTTTTTTTTTTTTTTTTTTTTTTTTCTTCTTTAAATTAAATAATTCTAATTATTGAAAGGTAGAGTTGATGATGTATAAATTTATTTTATATATTTGTATTGTATATTTATTTATTTATTTAATTTAATTTTTTATTTTTATGATGAATCTGAGTATCTGTCCGGATGTGAAATCTCAGTAAAAAAAAAAAGAACGCGCGATTTCTCCAGACGATCGACTGGACATCCGCTTTGGGATGGATCCACGCTTGTCGCTTCAACCATATCACGCACACCTACATATATATGTTATATATATATTTATATATTTTTTTTTCAACATCCTGTCAACTCTTTGTATGTATAAAAAATGCACGACATGTACCGTATGTAACTGTATGCGCACACAATATTTTATACAATAAGTAAGACTGAGACAGTGGAATAACGATAAATTAAATTAAATAAAGCTATCTATATTATTCAATTCACAGTGATTAATAAAATTTAATGTGGTGTAATTTTATAAATATTATTTTTCTCTGTTTCTTTTGACTCTTCAGATGAAAAAAAAAAGAAAAATCTTACCAGACACATCATTGAATGGAGGACGGGTAGTGATTTGGTTTGCAGCTGGACCGTGACTTTGTTATACTTTTATTTTGTGGTTGATGAGATATATATATATATATATATGTTTAAGTGCACGAAGAGAAGGCGCGTGCCAAAGGTTTTCAAGGATCATCGGATGTGGCCAGCTGTTGCTATAAAACAAGATCTGGTTGCTTGGAATTGAGGCCACTCGCCGCAACCCTAACACAAATTTGTGAGTATAAATATGCATAAATAAAAAAAAAATTTATATATATATATATATATAAGTAATATATAAATATTCATTTGATTATGTATGATAAAAGAAAAATATATAAATAAATAATTATCACACACTACAATTGATTAATCAAACGATAATTCAATAATTGTCAAATTATCAAAAGAAAATTGATAATAGACCGCAACGAATAAAATTAATAAATTCAAACAGATTCATCAAACAATCATTTAATATCCAAATTAAATATACAAATATATTCACAAATATATATCGAAATAATTGTATCCACATACACACAAGTATATAACACATACACATTTATAAAAAAGAGAAGGGGATGTGGTTTGCGGTATATATCGGTCGAGTTAACACGGCCCCAACGGCAAGTGACACATTATAGCTATCGGATATTCAAACCATGATGATGATGATGATGATGATGATAATGATGATGATGACGAGGACGATCATTCCACGATGTCCGTGTAAAGCGCGTGTGATGTTTATGTGGTGTAAGCATCCAGTGGATGTACTCGAGAGTCTTGATTCACTCGTGATGTTCTTCACACTTTTTTTTTTTTCCTCTTTCTCTCTCCCACCCTTTGTTCCACTATATTTTTCTACCTCCCTATTTCTATCTATCTTCCTCGCTCACGCTATTTCTCCCAGATCAATCGAGCATTCGACTCAGGTGCACGCTGAATTCTTATGCTAATGCGAGAAAGGAACCGAGAAAACAATACATCGCATATACACAGTATCACATCACCACAACGCGACATTATATTTGTCTTCTTTTCTTTTTTTTTTTTTTTTTTCTCCTCTCTACCCTCCTCCTCTCCCTGACCCTCGTTCCTCTTTCATGCCAGTCAATCCTTTTTTTTTTTTTTTTTTTTCGTTTTTATTCAAAAATTATTTTTATTCGTTTACTCATTTTATTCTCTACCATCTTCCCTTATTTTATTGTATTTTCTCTTCTCGTTTACAAAAATCGTGTTTTGTATTTTGTGTGTATGTAAATTCTGTATTCCATGCAGTCTATGGAAATAAAAAAAAAAAATGTATTTAATCTTAGTAACATGAAGATGAATATAAGTCGTGATTTGAGCTCGCAATTACTTTTTATTGTAGATTTTTTTTTTTTTTTTTTTTTTTTTTTTTTTTCGTTGAGTAAGAGCAGGAGAACTAATATTTTGCTCTTTCTTTTTAATAGTTGGTATTTATATTTATATAATTCAGTTGAAATTTCCGGTGGGATTTTATTTTATCTAATCAACAGTGTTATTTTTTGAATAATATTTCCTTGGATTTTATCATTAAATATAGAATAATAGTTGTGGGTATTTAAATAATTTAAAATGTAGAAGAATCGTGTGTGTGTGTGTGTGTGTGTGTGTGTTTTTTTTTTCTATCTCATTTATATATTTGTGTATATTTGATATTTTATTTTATTTATTTTTTATTTATTATTTTTTTTTTTCTGTTTTGTTTTGTTTGATTTGAATCAATAGAAGAAAATTGTGTCACAGTGAAAGAAAAATATAATGAAATTTCTCTATATAACAATCGGACCATGATTATATTAATATTATTATTTTTATTTTATTTTATTTTATTTTATTTTATAATTTTTTTTTTTTTTTTTTTCTTCTTCTTTCTCTCTATTTTACATTGAGAGAAATGTCATTTTGATGAGATAGAAGAAATATAATTGTCGAAGAAAATTGTACGCGACGTAACGGATCCGTTCTGCCTGGCCACAATACATGAGTGTAGCATTTCCCATATATTTTTTTCATCATATATAACTATCAACTAAATATAAATGACAATCGAGTACCATCAGTAACTATCAATTGAATTGACAATGTAGGGAAAAAGAAAAAAAAAATAAAATAAAACAAATCAAAAGGAAAGGAAAATCTCTCTTTCTCATTAATAAAAAATACAAAATAGAAAAAAAATTTTTTTTTCCTCAAATTTATTCAACAATTATCTTTGATTATTTAATTTAAAAATAAAATATAGGAATCACATGATGAAATGATGTTTCAATTTAATTAATGATTGAAAATAAAAAAAAAAAAAAAAAAAAATGATTTTATTAATTTTTTGAAATATTAAATATTTGAATGAGAACCTTTAAACATTGGAAACACATATCAAACACATGTGTACAATAATGATGTGAAATATGGAGAATTGACATGAAAGAAGACGCAGTTGAAACGTATGAGTGAACAGAAGCTCTGTAGGCGGGTTTAACGAGTCTCCTCAGTTTCTTCTGATATCCACAAACGCAACGTTTATGTGTATATGTATATTTAAAAATTATACATTTCATATAAATTCATGTAAAGAGTGATACATACATATATACAGTAGAATATTTCTTTGTATATAAATACATGAATACATATATATCTAGTGTAGCATAAAAATAATTTAAAAGAAAAAAAAAAAATAATAATAACGCAATAACAATTGAGACATCAATGAGATTGATAATTTCTAAAAGTTAATTTCTATTTTTTTTTTTCTTTTTTTTTTTGTAATAATAATAATTGATTGAATATAATAAAGAAAAAATTCTGCAATTATTAATATTTGTTTTTTAAAATTTTTTTTTTGAATTAATTTTTTTTCTATGAAATATTACATTTGATTAAAATGATCATTACAATTAAATTATCAAATTTTTTCTATTCAGTAATAAATAAATACATATGTATTTGCATTTATATAAATGTTTGTATATATATATATATATACGAGAATATATATGATGAGAAGAGTAAGAGAGAGTTGAGATGCCAGAGAGGTGAATACTAATTCCACACTGGGACTGGGTATATGCAACGAGAGGTTTCCCACCTTTTACGGTTTCCCTTCATATATATGCACACACATACACACGCAAATACGTTCGTTCTTCTGTTAGTTTTACTTGTTCATTTCTGTAATACAAAAATACTGGCATACACATCCGTTAATGTATACCAATAATTCGACCTTGTCACACAAATATCTTTCATTACAAAAATAAGACAAAATTATCAAATATATTTCATCATTTATTTATTTATTTTAATTCCTAAATAAACAAAAAAAAAAAAATAAAAATAAAAATATATCAATCTAATTTTATACTAAACTGCACAATTGCTCATCTCAATATATTTATACAAGTTTGAAATTATAATTTTTAATACAAAATTGAGATAAAAAAAAAATTCAGAATTTTTTATTTCTATAATGGAGTATATATATGTAGAATATGTTTTAATGAATTATATACTTATAGGTGTGCATTATGTGTCAGTATATGAGCAAGAAGGTTTCAGTGAGAAAGAGGGAATAAAGAGCGAGGGTATGAGAGAGGATGCACAGTCTGACGATCTCTTCATCCGATTAACTTCCACCGGCCTCTTCTCCCATATGTATAACACGTAAAGAGATAAATATGTAATATATTCATATATATATATTTAACAAGAATAAATACACGCGCTTATGCATCTATCGTGCTTCTTGCGTGTGCAATCAACTTCACTTATCCAAAATGTCCTTCAAACTTTATTATTTTCATTACTTTGTTTTATACACACAAATTATTTCTCATTTTGTAATAAACTCTTTATATTTATATTCTGGTATTTTATATTGCAGTTGTAAGTGAACGAGTATATAGACTAGAATTTATTTTTATTTATTTATTTTACTTACACATAATTTTTTTGAAATTTTTTAAAACTTTATTGTTTTTTTGTTCAGTGAATAGACAAACAACGATAAAAAAAAAATTGATACATGAAACGAATATTTTTATAAATAATTCATTTATCTGTAGATAATAAATAATTGATCTATTATTTCTCATAGACAATTTATTCTCCGACATTTTTTTTTCTTTTTTTTTTTTCCTTCCACATAAATACATAAACTTTTTTTTTTTTGTGATAATATTTTATCCATGAAATATCGCAACTTCTTTTTTTTTCACATGTCTCATAACAAACTTTTTACCAACTACGGATATTTTCATTTATATTTCCAAAAGTTTTTTTCCTTATTCATACACACGTGCACACACACACACACACACACACACACACACACACACACATGAACTTATCAACTTTATAATATTTCATTATTTATTATCTGTAAAAAAAAGTGTTCAAGTACTTTCATACATAAAAAATACTCATCTCTGAGTTTCAAATGACTTTAAAAAAAAATAATAGTAAATAAATAATTTTATTTTTTATTTTTTAAAATTTTTTCACGTCATTTGAAACTTATCAATAATCGCAATTATTACCGTTACGCGACTGTTTCACACAAAAATATCGACAATATATACATATATGGCAGGTGTTATATACATACACAAACAGGCATAGGCGTCGCTCTATCGCCCTCTGTGTCCAACGCGCCATATACGCAGGTGATATGAAAAGTGGCGGTAAAGAGTGCGACGATACAGGAGAAAAGGGGGGGTAGCGATGTGAACCGGTGGATGTAAATATATATCTATAAAGAGTCGTATTCGCGAGTCAGGAGGGAGGAAAATAAATGAATAAAAAAACAAACAAAAAAAAAAGGAAGAACAAAATGAGAATTGAGAGACAAAATTGAGGGAAAAAGTAAAGAAAAAAAAAAAAAATAATAAATAAATAAATAATAATAAAAGAGAATAAAGAAACAAAACGTACAAATGAAAGAGGAAGGGTGAAAGTGTGAGGGGTTGAGGTATATTTATATATATATATATATATAAGTGTACGTAAAAATGTTTAAGTTTGTATTTGTGTGTGTGAGTTTGTGCGTGCACGAAGGGGACAAACCGACAGAGATAAAGAGCGTTTCCGGACAAAACGTGTCCAGGGAGAGTTCCAAGGTTCGTGTGTATCTATCGCTACGGCGCAGTGTGTGATGAGTACAGAAGGAGGTAAAGGTGGTGGTGGTGGTGGTGATGATGATGATGATGATGATGATGATGATGATGACGAAGGTGGAAAGACGTGGAAGAATAAGAGGGATAGCAAATGAGAGAGACAAAATAACCCACGGGGGAGAGTCACACCCGAGTGCCCACGCTTCCTCTTATCCGTTCCCTGCCTTCTGTCTCTCGCTCTTTACTCTGCCATCCTAACATTGGTCCCTCACACATATATACCAACTCACATATATATATATATATATATAAACTATATTTTCTCCCCTTCCACTTACTCAATTCACTCTTTTACCTCTCACTGTTTCATTCTCTCTCACACTTATCCTCGTTGTCTACTTTTTATTATATTTTTTTCTTTTCATCTCTTACTTTTGCTTTTGTCTCTCCTCCTCCTTTTTTTTTTTTTTTCAGTATGTATCTATCTCACTAACATATTTATTATGTACTTTTTATATATACACCGCCTCTTCTCCATAAAATATCCTTGAAGAACCATCAAGTTGATGTGCGTTTAAGGTCAACTGATGTTTAAAATGGGGAAAGAATGAGAATAAAAGAGGAAAAAAAAAAAAATAAAAGAAAGATAAATATAATAATAAACAACAAATGTTAATGATAATAATGAGAGATAGAAAAAAAAAATAAAAATAAAAATAAAAATCTTTCACGCTCAACGCTTTGCATTGTCGCATACGAGAGAGAGAAAGAGGAAGAATCAAACGCATCCTCTTTTATCTATTATCGTTGAGATTGATGTGAAAAATTATAAAAACGAAAAATAAAAAAATAATAATAATAAATTAATAAATAAATAAAAAAATATTGCGAATGATTTTTTTTTTTTTTTTCTTAAAGTTTTTCTTATAAGCTCACGCTTTGACTCTGACTTTTCCTTCTCTCTTTCTTTACTTTATTTTATTTTATCTTGTTTTCACTCACTCACTCACATTCATTCCGGACGTAATTCGCTTTAATCGAAGGAGGATGTGGAGTCGGTTAAACCGAAGTCAGTCGCAGTCTCATTCGGACGTCAGCTGCCCGGATGTCTCCCCCATCTGTGTGAGACTCGTGTTGCAGAGGGAACAAGCGAAGCACCCATGTGAGACACCTTCTCCACCTTTGGTTATATTACTATATACGTATACTATATAGAAATATACGCGAGCGTAAAAACTATGCGTACTCAAGTCCTGCTCACTCAGGTGGACCCACACGCGTTTGCTCCGTCTCGTCGTGCGTGTACCAACTTGTGCATCTGCACTTATGCCAATACACGTATATAACTTGCTAGTTAAATTTATTATTTCCTCACGTTTTGTATCATGAAAAATCAATATATTAATTAATCAATTAATTTTCTTTTAAATTAAATATTTATGATATATATATATATATATATATTTTTTTTTTTTTATTATTTACATAATTTTTATTTCACAGGCTGGCAGTGAAATTAAATTTTATCTTCAAGTTTCTTTTTATAAATTTATTCAATCTCATTATTATTATTATTATTATTTTTTTTTTTTTCTTCTTACAGTTTCATTGAACGTTGCGAAAAATGATATGTGTGTTTTTGATCTTCTCGTTGGCATAACCAGACGTTTATTCAACATATGAGATTATAGTTGATGAATATGATAAATTCAAGATGAAAAAAAAATGGTAGAACCAAATACAGATATATATATATATATATATATGTATATAATTGTTAGTGTATGAGTTTGTATAAATTGATGACGAACAATCTCTTCCTGAAATATGAGAATTACGTCGACCTTGCAAACAATCTTGTGATCCATTCTCTTGTGTCGTTGAATTATAAAAAGAAAAATTCTCAGTATTGATATTGGAGATGAAAGTGGAAGAATAAATTAAAATATATTTTCTATCATTTTCAATGACAAATATAATTCCATAAATAATTTATATATATATATAATTTTTAACTTCCAGAATTTTTTTTTTTTTTGCAAAAAAAAAAAAATCAAGTCATGAGGATTTATCAGTTGCAAATTTTATCACACACAAATTCACCAATGACTATATATATATATATATATATTACAACTATATAAAGTAAAGTCATCAATTTTAACTCTTGACACGTCGTATTTCAACTAGTCTACCCATTATCATTTTTTTTTTCTCAGTAGCATTCATTTTATTATATATATATAGTTTTTTCTCTTTCATTCTTTCTACGTCTCCACTTTCCCTCTCTCTCCCTGTCTCTATCTCTATCTCTGTCTCGCATTCCACCATCATCCTCATGTACAATGTGCATGAATTCGTCGTTACAATTTTGTGCTATCATGAACAAATGGTAATAAAACGTTGTCGGAAATTTACATGATGAAAGCAAAGACAATCATTTCAAACAAAAAAAAAAAAGGTGCACGATAGAAAAAAAATTATAGATAAAATAGAATATGTAAGAGGAAGATGACGAGTTACGTTAGACAAGTCCATGCATGTTTCATGTATATATTCTGGATGATGGCCGACAAGGTGACGCCGTCAGAGTGGCGTCGACGAGAGGTCGAAACAATATATAGCAAATATATATATGTATACAGAAGTGAGAAAATTCGAGTGGGGATTTATTCCCTATAACTAAGAGACAGCGACTACTGCGCGTTAGTTCTTATGTATGTGCGTGTGTGTGGGTGGATGTAATAGCAATGGTATTGGTGGTAGATGGATGAATGGTGGAGGTGGAGAAGGAGGAGCATGTCCTGTCAGCAGCACCATTTCGAGTTCAACGATCTTGAAATGCTCACACCGTGGCATTTTTAAATAAATATATGTGCAAGAGTGTGTGTATGTGTGGGCGAAAAATTAATTTAATTTCAAAGAATTATTATTATTTTTTTTTTTCATTGAATTTTATATATATATAAAGATGTCAATTGCGAAAGTTATATATGCATAATAATTATTTGAAGACAAGTACAATTGATTTAGAGAAAGTGAAAATGTCTGTACGTATGGGCATTTTATTCATTCTGATTTCACTCTAATCACTAATATCAAGAGGGGAAAAAAAAATATATAGATATATATGTTTATTTTAATAAATAATCATTTGAAAAATGTAAAAATAGATTGAAATATTTCATATGACATAATTGTCGTATAAATCTTGTTTTAATGAGATTCTGAGTGACTTTATGATATATGTGGATTAAACTGATTGTAAAGGAATTATTTGGGATAAATGCATATGAAAAATATGTAATGAATATGTCATTAGTTATATGAAAATTTAGGATAAAATCTATAGGTAAATTAATTTTTTATAATAGAAAAATGTATATACATATAAATTTTATTTTTTAAATTATCATTTATCTAATTATTCAAAATATTTTTATCGATAAGGAGAATATATATTATTTATTACATATAAGTTTATGTATTATATTCTATTATTCAACAGTATCTTTTATTAAAATAATTATTACAATTTAAATTTGAACAAATACATTTATAAAATACAAACACACGTGGTAATAAATTTATCGATAGAAATTTTGTATTACTACACAAAATGGCGACCCATAAATAAATATAATCGTTTTTTTTCTTTTTTCCTAGAAAAAATAAAAAAGGAAAATAATCAAATAAATTTGTGTTTCATAAAAAAAAAAAAATTTTTTTTTTAGTATCCATACAAAAATATACAAGAATATTACACGATTTCGTGCAAACGATAAAAAAAAATTCAATCTCATTCGAATTACACATTGCTCATAAAAATTAAATAAAAATAGTAAATAATTATTGAAAAATTATCAGAATTTATACAATAAATGAAAAAAAAAAAACAAGTATACATTTGTTGATTTCATAAATATTTTTTTATCAAAAATTTATAAATTAATTATATAATGATAATTTTTTTTTTTATTCCAAAAAAGAAAAAAATTTTAAAAAATTTACAACCAATCAAAACTATTTTAATATTTTTCAATATACACATAAATTATTTTCACAGTAAATCTATAAATATAAAAATATTGAAAAAAAAAAAAAAAAAAGTCTCATAATCACTCGTCTTCTCTTTTTCTCTCCCTTTCCCACTCTCACACCATTACATTTGCCGGATGAGGGTGAATTTTTTTCCGTTTTTTTTTCTCAAAGGTAGGAGCGTTCAGGTGGCTTCCGCGCTCGCGAACGAAAGCGCACATTTCCCCTCTACTCTGCAGTCCCTGAAAAAAAAAATATATATATATATATATATCTAATATCTATATACACCCACATATACCAATACACGCGTGTGTGTGTGTGTGTGTAAATATACATGTTGATATACATATGGAATTGAACGCCACTGGTGGCTGGACAACGACGACGAGACTGCGGCGGTTCTTCGGACGACTGGTCGAACTAATATGTACGTGTATGTGTGTGTGTGTGTTTGAGTATATAGAATGAGAAAAGGGGTGGGTGACGAGAGTGACGTGATGACTGTAAGGGGTGGCGTGCACGATGTCTGGGAGGGAGTGACTGGGACAGACGTGAATATGCGAGAGACAGGGTGAAAAGAGAGGATATTAGAGAGAAACAAAGAAAATATAAAACTCTCTCACTTTATATATTTATATATACTCATGTATATAAGGTAAAAGTGAGGGGAGTTGGTGGAGATTGTGTGGAAAAAGGGAAAAAGGAAGAAGGGAGACAACTCTGGTGACGCGCTGGTTTCCAATTTGATGCAGTGAGAGGCAAAAAGCCGAGGGAACCCGCACCAGCAGGTATTGACCCGTTAGACTCCCTATATAGAGTGGTAACCTGGCAACCGTTTGCACCCAACACACCTACTACATGAAAACCTTGGAGATCTGACTTTAGCACCCACCCATTTGCCTCCACATATACACACACCTACCCCTTAGACGTGATCCTAATATATAATTCGTGGAACACGTGTGCACCAGTGTATATATGATGAAAATGGGGTGAATTGGAGTGAGGGAAGACGAAGTAAAACGAAAAAAAAAAAAAAAAATGATAAATAATAATAATAAGAAAGACAAAAAAAGCGGATTAGTCTGACGGTTTTTTTTTTTTTTTTTTTTTTTTTTTTTTCGTCTTGAAGAATTTACAAATTTACGTTCAATTGAATTTAATTCGAGGAAATTCGTTATTTTTACCGTATAATTTAATTTTATTTGTAATATTATTCTTTTCTCCTTATTCAATTTATATTATAAATAAAATATTTACAAATTAAATATTTGTATTGTTTATGCGTGATAGTTTTGAAATGTATTGGCTTCTCTGATTTATTATTAATAAATTTATGAATTTTTTCTTCTTCTTCATCTTCTTCCATCACTTTCATTCTCTTGAAAATTCCAATATTCCACACTGTATTTTCTCTCTTGTCACTCTCACTGCACATCAAAAATTCATCATCAATGCCATTAATTTTATTTATCAAAAATATTTTATATCATCTAATTGAATATTAAATATAAATATCAAATTGAATGAATGAAATATAAAGAGGAAGAAAAATTGTAATAATAAAATAAAGTCAAGGTTGTTCACGACTGTGAGTAAGTCAGATAATAAGAGCAATTAATTTAATCAAAACGTATACACAATTAATTCATATAAATATCAATACATATATATAAAATGCAAATATGAACTTGTGTAATTTCGATATTTTTTACAATTTTACCAATCAATCAATACAACGCAAGTAATTAAAATTATCATTATTAATAATAATAATAATAAATAATACGTAATATTGTAAAATATAAATGTAAAAATGACTTTGAGTCGCATCGTAAAAGATAAAATTATTAAATACATGAATAGTAAATTGACTAATCGAGGGGTGCGGTTGTGTGTGGCTGGAGTTGGCCGAGGTTGCTTAGTTACAAAAACTATATACATACACATACATAAACAGTACGATCAGTTGTGGCCTAGAGAATATGAACAAGAGATAGAACAAATGTCGTAGACTTGAGAAAGACAAAGAACGGGGATAAACTAAAGGGTGGGAGAAACGAGAGAATAATATAGTTGTGTGTGTGTGTGTGTGTGTGAGGGGAGAGAGAGGGGTTGTGAAGAAAGAGACAACGAGTGAGTATAAAACAAAATGTAGGAGGATAAATCGTTTCACCTGGACTGGAGAACAAGAGGGAGAAAAGTGACTTTGTATTTGTGCGGGCGTTCCCAAACTATTTCATTTGTATGTGTTTGTGTGTATCTTCCGCCCACCACGTATCCAATACACAGACTGGCCTGGTCCTCCTCTGTATTTCCACGCTCTCTCTCTCTCTCTTACTCACTTGCTCTCTTTTTATCTTTCTGTGTATGTATATATATATAGATAGTTCTATTTTACTGTGGAAATAAAATCAGCCTGACCAGCAAAGTAAAAGCCCAACTGTATGTGCTCAAGCGATCAATACTCGTGTCGTTGTTAGAGACTAACTCTCGCAATCTCACGTGCATTCTCGCGCCCTCTCTCGCGTCCATCCTCTCCCACCTTTATATTCCATCTTTACTCCTTTCCTTTTTTTTTTTTTTTTTTTTTTTCTTACCTTTTTATTTCTCTGTTTCTCCCATTTTCTCTTGTTTCCCCTTGCGTTCACTCGCCCTCGATAGTTGCATATTATGCCGGTATGCACTAGACCTTCCCTACTGTTCTTTGTCTTTTACCAAGCGAAATTTATGGAATGAAAAAAAAAAATTGTTTTTTTTTTTAAATTTTTCTCCAATGAAAAAACAATATAAATAAATAAATGGAGTTTTTGAATAAAATAAACGGAGTTATATTACTCTCTGTCGAAAATTACCAATTTATTTATTTATTTATTTATTTATTCACTTATTTATTTATTGTGAGATTGTGATGTTCACCAGGTCTCGATATAAATTGTCTGATAACATGTCAGATACGCATTGCGGTCTCATGTCACATTTTTTCACGCTTATATTCGATATGACGCACGCACTTTAAATAAATTTATTTTACAAATATTAAATTTATATAAACTTATAATAATTATTATTATTAATATTATTGACGAAATAATTTTATTTATTTACGATGAAATTTCTTATATATATACACTATTCTTCTCTCCCATTTTTATATTCATTCATCTTTCTCTTATTACTTATCGCTGTACAATGATAAGAAAAATATTTTCTATTTTTAATATTAATTTTTTTTTGTTTTTTTTTTTTTTTTAAATTTCACCTCAGTAATTTAAAATTGTATTATACACCATTTTCTCTTTCTCCAGATATATCTCTATCTTGTCGTTAGTCAGTAATTATAAATGGACGATAAGATGGGGGAAAAAAAAAAACGAAATTTTTCATATTTTTCGGAGAAAAATGAGATTGAAAATAATGATAAAATCCACTATTTTATCAAAATTTCATTTTATTTGTATTTAATCACGTGTTATACGAAAAAATTATGGAATTTATTAAATGATATTATGATTAAGAAGAGAAGAAAAAAAGAAAAAAAAAAAAATCCTAATTACCATTGAATAAAATTCAATTCAATAATCAATAAAGAAAAAAAAAAAAAATATTACGAAAAATATTGAAATACAAAATACGATTATCAGATTAAACAAGTGCGTGTATATTCAATAAATTATATAGTGATGAACACACACAAACTATATATATACATATTTTTTGAATCAATATATGTATAAATAAGTAGTAGTAAAACCGTTACAATGAATTCGCGTGTGCAAGATCGTGGGAACTGGTCTAGTGTATCTACGACGAGAGAGCGCGCGTGGGTTAGCAGAATTAGTATTTATTCCATGGCAGGAACAATGCGAAGGACTACAACGTGTATGAGTATTATACATATATATATATACATATACATAGGTGTACATAGATGTACCTTATGTTTTTGTTCCACCTCGCTGGCTTCAAGATCATCTTCACTAACGTATCGTATCTACACGGAGATTTATAAACTAATTCACTTTATGATGATGCTGATGATGATAATAATAATAATAATAATAATTATTATTATTATTATTATTATTTATATCAACGGATGTGTATTCCTGTTAACATTAAAATCATTTTTCATTCGCTTAATTTATATAGGAAAAAAAAAAAAAAGTAAAAGATGAGTAAAATAAAAAATAAAATTTTATTTATTTATTTTTTCTTTTTTTTTTTTTCTTTTGTGATTTTGCTTTAATTTTTTTAAGATGAAAAATATCGAAATCATCTACACTGTATTTGTGTATGTAAATACACGAATAGGGTGGATATATTTAAATGATGAAAAGTCGCGAGAAACTCTTTTATACAAACCGACAACTCATTAGCGACATTCCGCATGGTTACACCTGAGTCATCAGTTAATACTCGAGTTATAAATACATATATATATATATTCATGACGTTTTTCTTACCGAGTTTCTTATTCTTCATGACGTTTGACGAAGGCCGCAGTGTCATTTTGTGTGTACGTAGAAATTTTTCATTATGTTTTATCATCTTGAATAGAAAAAAAAAAAAACAAAAAACAAACAAATAAAAATGATAATAAAAAAAAATTTTTATCCACAAAATTATCAACAAAATATATAAATAAAAATCTCGATCACATAAATTTTTTAGATAAATTAATAAAAAATAAAAAATATATGAAAGAAAAAACCGAAAAAAAAAAAAAAAATAAAAAAACGTAAAGAGAAAGAGGAATAAATGACAGTACAAAAATGTGTTTTATAAAATGTAACGTGATCATTTTGTAATATCACGATGGCAAAAGACAAGAAAAAGAGAGAGGAAAAAAAAAATAAAGATATTGTTAGTTTGGCATATAAACGACATCGTTGTTATGATTTTCAACGATTTCAAAGATACACACTCACACATAAATACAAATATGCATTTAAAAATAAATATATATATATATATATATATTACTGTATATATAGATATATAATACATCAGTAGGGCAAATAACAGGATATACGGTGTCCAATGCACATCCTCTTTCGTCTACTAGTTCTCCATATATAACTTTATCCATATACACAAACATTAATATACATATATGAATACTACTCATTATATACATATATTTTTTTTTTCTTACTCCTTCTTTCATTCATTTTCTTTCATCCGTCCGTTATCGACCACACTCATATATACATATATATAACTATACATAATGTACGAACATACCTATGCGTACCTGTTCGAAAAAAGTATATAGATATATATATATATATATAAGACGAGTATGAATGCGTGACACTTTTTGTGACAATTGACGCAGCATGAAGGAGCGGCGGTGTTGTATATTTCAAGAATAGAAAAATCAACAGAAAAAAAATAATAATAATAATAATAATAATAATAAAATAAAAAATAAGCAAATAAAAATCATCACATACATGTGAATATCATGATGAATATATTCACCATCATCACCAATACAAAAAATTCTATTATCATAAAATAAATTATTGGGGGTGCAAAAACAAAAAAAATTATTTTACCATTAATTATTTAATGCAAATAAACAGAGAAAAAAAAAAAAAAACAAGAAAAAAAAAAGTAATAATAAATAAATAATTATTACGACAAATTACCGGTAAATGTCAACACAATATCGCACAAAAGTCCCACGGGAAGTCCCAATATAATGTGTACAAATCAAATAGAAAATTAAAAATGATAATAATAATAATAACAATAATAATAGAAATAATAACAATAAGGAAGAGCGGTGAGAGAAAAACCGAAGGATATGAAAGAGTCAGTGGAGAGTGGATCCCCTCCGATCACCACGACACGATACTTGACACGCGTGTTATACATGATATTAATATACACCAACACATATATATATATATATATATACACATGTAAAAAATAAGTTTATTATATTATATATCAGTCTATTAGTGGGATGCTGTCACGACATTTAAACGCGTGTGGCATTTAACTTGCCGCCCTTGTCATTAAACAAACTCATCCCTTGTGTGATACACACAATTATTATTGTTATTATTATATATATATATCCATACACTGTTTCATTATTTTTGTCTTTCTCTTGCTCAATGTAGTTTGTTTTTTTCCCTATTATTTTAGTCACTAACCGTCTCTGTTCACTCCCTGTCTTCCATTATTACTCCTCTTTCCCCGATGCAATTTCCTATCTGATGATCAACCGGATCCTGTAAAATATCTCCCGTCTTTCCGGAGCGACATTATATACCACAACGGATCTCGTTCCCTCACACGGTGGTGTACATATACATCCACTCTTCCCACAGTGTGATATCTCATCGCTTCGTGGAACCTTTAGACTTTATATATATATAAAGAGAGAAGGGGAAAAAAAAAGTGTAAGAGAAAAAGGTGAAACTAAATGAGATGAAAGTTTTGCTCCACAGTGATGTTGACAATGAGTAATAAAAAAAATACAATGATAATAATTAAATAGAAGAAGAGTGACGATGAAAATGTAGACATTACACTGTAAATATTTGTATTTATTAGATACGTTGATTATTTGTTTAATGGTAGAGACAAAATTGAATCCAACATATAGTGACACCTTTTTCTTCTACTGATCCTATTTCTTATTTACATTTTTGATTCTAATTCAATTACACATTATATTTATAATTAATTTTGAATCATTATAATCTATAGATGAAATATGAAATCAAATGAAAAATATTATACATACTTGGAATTTAGTATAAAATATAAATTAAAAAAAAAAATAAGAAAGAAAAAAGAAAAAAGGTAGGGCTATATTGTCAGCTGTGTACGTACTTTCATGTTTCTCTGATAATAAATATCCATTAAATAGTTACATATATATACGATATAGAATTTATATATTGTGTATAGGGGATGCTAAAGAGGGGATGGTTATCAACGTCACGCCAACATAGAGCAGATGACTCGAGTGACTATCAGCTGCCCACATTGGGGTCGCTGTGATGATAGCCATTTTCGGCTTATAATATTTTTATTTCTATTTCACTTTCTTCCTTTTTTATTGTTATTTTTTTTTTTTTTTTTTTTTTTTTTTTTTGTCTTCCATTATGTATCATGAATATAAAACACATTCTCTCACCTTTGACCTAAACAGCCAAACCAAAAACAAAAATAACGAGGGACGTGGATCGATTAAATTATTGTCAACTAGAAGAGATCCAAAAAAAAAAATCGAAACAAATATTTTTATTTATTCAATTAATTTTTTTTATTATAAATTTTATATCACATTGATAGTGAAATAATTCAAATTTATCTGTATGTAAAATTTAATAATTAATTATTGGAAAGTCATTATAATTTTTATGAATTATATCTCATCATAATTATTATCATTAATTTATACATCCAATAATTGAAGTGGATTGCGAATTTAATGAGAAAATTTCACTTCATTTATCAACTTTGAAAAATGTGCCTCACAAAAACGAAAAGGACCACTTTTATTTTTAACTTCTTTGAAGTCATTCTTTTTTTTTCACTCTCAATTTTTTTTCTCCTTTCCCCTCATTTATTATCTTATATATATATAGATCCAGAAACGAGTATACTGATGCTGATGCAAGTCTAAAATGTATACAGCTCGTGCCTCAATGAGTGGATCGGTAGCAGGTGCCAGGCTAAAACTCGCAACGGCGCGTGCTCTCTCAACATCCATATATATTTCATCGGACGAAACAGGTATTCCACACTCGCAAGATGTTGCACGAGAGATTAAAAGCCGCCAGAGTAGAAGAAGAAAGGGAAGACAATGACGACAGAGGTTCAGATAAAAAAAAAAGAAAAAAAAAAAAAATTAACCATAGATTACGAATAAAATGATGATAATGATGATGATGATGATGTTTTGAAAAAAAAAATGAAGAATACAACAAATTAGTGTATTCAATGAATCCATGGCTGTATCAACCGTGTGTGCGCTGTGAATACCAGTCTCCCTCCAACGCAAACGTCTTCGCCCTGGCAACATCTTTGAGATCATGCACCTGCTTCAAGACAAGTCGCATTCGTGAGTATTCCTCTATCTTATATATATTTTTTCCCCTATATACATATTGATATATCCACACTAAAATATCAATCGATATCATTTTATTATTTTTCTTCCTGATAATGAATCTTTATACAATTATTACAAGGTCTTACGATAATGACTCGAGTATATTCACTTTTATTACACTGTAAAATAAGATAATAAAAAAAATAATTATTATATTTACGTGTGTGAGTGTAATGATTTTAAATAATTTGAAAATTAAGCGATTAATAAATCGAGGTATTCAAAGTACGATTACACATATGTGTATATTTATGTAAAATTTATTTATTATTTTTTTTTTTTTTTAAGAGAATTTTTGTTATACATGCGTGTTATTATTCAATTGCAAATATTTAAATAATTATTGCAACAGTGATATTATATTTATTTATACCAATGAATATTTGTGATGAATAATCGTATTAATAATTAAACACGTAGGAAAAAATTTCATAATCGAGAATCTTCAGTATTTTTTTCTTACTATTATTTTTTAATTATTATTATTATTATTATTATTATTATTATTATTATTATTTAAATATTAAAAGATAAATTTTTATAAATATAAATATAAATATTATTTGTATAAATATCTACACGCACCAATGTCAAGAGTTTTAAATATCGATTGTGGTAAGAGAAAAAAAATAAAAAATAAAAAATTTCCCGGCGTATAATTAATTTTTTTATATCCTTTTTATTTATCAGACGGGAGCAATGACCAAACGATATAGGTAAAAGATATCTATCAACACACATACACATGTATATGTATATACACTACATATGTAAATATATTCTCATCTGTTTTAGAAAGCCTGAAGGCAATGGCACGCGTCTGCATTCAAGGTGTGTCTTCTTTTTTTTTTTTTCTCTCTTATTCATCAAAATATATAAATTTAGCTTTTTCCATCATTTATTCCCCCGTTGATTGAAAAATCTTATGTATTTATAATCTTCACATTAACTTGTACAATATTTATGACAAATAAAAAAATATATTCACATATTTTTGCACTGTACATACATGTATATTGTATATTTATCCATTTATATCCATGAATTGTGTATCTATAGCATATGTGTACTTTAAAAAAATTTTATATATATATATATTTTTATGTGGAAGATGGGCATCAGGCTCTACAATAACCAACGCGAGTTGAGATGGGAGCAGCTGTTTAGCCGCTGTGGAAGAGCGAACGCGAGCGGCGCGTGCCACCAGGTACCTATAATATAAAAAGGAGATAATGTCGGGGTGCTCTCTCTGTATGTAATACACAACACCGAGGTGAAATACAAGCGCCAATATAAAGGTTTGTATTTATATATAAATGTGCGTGTGTGTGTGTGTGTGTTAGGGAGAAGAACATCAAGGGAGAATACATAAAAAAAGCAAAAAAAAAAAAAAGGAAGAAAAGAAAAGGAGTAAAAAGAGGAGGGAAGACGTCAAGAGAACGAAAACCAGCTATCGATTTTTTTTTTCCTCTTACTCTTTCAGACTCTTTTATCCCATATATTTTGTGTAGCAAAGAAAAAAAAAAAAGAAAGAAAAATTGAGAAAAAAAAAAAAAAGAACAAAAAGTTACAAGAAATAATTCACACAGGACATGTGTGTGTGTGGTTAAATAATATTTTAATCCATTTAAGTTTAATTCGATAATTCCAATAGGAATTTCTCAAGTGACAATGCAGCAAAAGAAAAAAAAAAAAATATTTTAAAAAATGAAATATTTACTTTTTGCTTTTTTTTTCTTTTTTTTTTTAATTTAAAATTATTCATATGAAATTCAATTAATTTAATTGAATTTCATTGATGATAAAATTGATAAAAAAAAAAAATAAATAATAATAATAATAATAAATAAATAAAATGAATCCAAGGGGGAAATTGTATATCTATGAGGTCTACTCCCTTCTATGAGAGATAATAAAAAATAAAAAAAAAATATGGGGATTATATATCAAACGTGATGGTGAGAGTAATAATCTTAACGCGCATCCCTAATAGTGACTTTTGACATCATCCCAAACAATCATGGATTAATTATCTAATGCCACATATAAACATCTGTCATCAATTATATTTGTGATGAGACCAAGTATCTTGTATTGTACATGTATTGTATACAATATATGTGTGGGTATATAAAGATATAAATGGGCGTGGGTGCAACCATTTAGTCTCATCCACTCATCTCGTAGACACCCTAAACAAACAAAAAAAAAAATACGATTCATTCATTCCCTCTACCCCTGCAGTGAAAGGGAACAAAAAAAAAAATACATCAATATATAAAAAACTTACAATACATATCCGTCTATATCCGCCTTTTTTTTCAAACTTTAATAAAGTAATCGCTTTTGTCATTTCATGTCAGCAACGTCATTGTATCCCCCATCAATACACATATACATAATCCAAGAATATATTCGTATATGCACGTACAGATAGGTTTTGAGTTGAAAAAAAAAAAAAAAAAAAAAAAAAAATTAAAAAAAGACATTTGATGTGACCGAGAGTTACACGAAGGAGGTGAAAGAGTTTTGTTCGTGTTTATCCATCAAGACAACGTTAGATAAATAAATTGGCAAAACTGTCACGTGCATCCTGTCGTCGGTCGTGTCTCTCGCTCTCTCGGCCCACTCTCTAAAACATACACAAACAAATCACACATACATACGACTCGCCATTAGATTGACCGATCGAGAAGACAATGTGAAAGAATAAATGTGAATAAATACATGGATTGGCCTTTAAATCCCGTTAGATTTCTTTTCATTATTTTTTTTTTTTATTTTCATTTTTATTTTATTTATATATTTAATTTTTTTCTAACGTTTTTTTTTCTTTTCTTCTCTCTCACTCTCTCTTTCTCTCATTGTTTAATTTTGTCCACACGTATATAATACCAATACCCAAACACCCGGATATGATGTGTATCACTGTAGTGCGTTTCCGGTTAAATGAACTGAGTGCGCTAGTGTAGTGCATACAGACGCCATATTAATTTTTATCTCATCTCGCATTTTAATATCGCAATTATTCACGTAAAATTCACGATAGAGAATTTTACAAAGTGCCAAATAATTCTTTGGCATGGCAAGCAACATTTACAATGGTTGCTGTCTTTAAAATAGTATATTCGCGCGAACGCGAACGCGCATTCAACCAACCGTTGACATATATATATATATATATAAAGTATGCGGTATGGTGGTTGAAGAGACAGTCAAAGAGTCGAGCGAATATGCAGCAGACAAGCGAGCGGTGGCAAGCGCAATGGGACAGGTGCACCAGCGGCGTATAGATGTGCACACGTTGCCTAAGGACTGAAACAGCTGTCGTCCTGCCCTACCCTGGCTGCAGGCGCACGCGCCAACCGCACCCACATTTACGTTACGTTACCTTTCTCCTACGGACGCGGCTTTAATCGCTAGGCTCCCTCATGGTAACGGTCAACGATCTCGTGCACGGATGAGAATGAATTTTTTTTGTTTCTTTCTTTCTTTCTTTACCATTTTTGTTTCTTCGCATCTATTCTTTATTTGAATTTAAAACAACACACACATACACACACTCACACATTCTCTCTGTGTATTAGCATTAAAGGTTTGAATAAAATGTGAATACAATATTAATTTCCTCATAAAATACGTCTTATATGCATTAGTGTTTTTTTTTTTTTTCTTGTAATTAGGGAAAATTTTCGGACCTTACTTGTAGAATTCTCTTTTTATATATGGTATACAATAGCTGAGAATTTAGGCGTGGTCTATAAATAGATTTGGGATTTTACTATTAGCCTTACACGGGGGTAATCGTAGTCCCACCCATGGATTTCATGATTTCCCTCCTTTCCACATTTGCACGAAAGTGATAGTAACAATAAGGGGAAGAATAGACTCGTCCCACGATGTGTTTATAGTTGAATTATTTTTGCTTGACAAATTGACAATTAATAATATTACACATTGAGTGAAATGTATAATGAGAAAGAGAGAGCACAAGTCATATTCATCGATTGATATTAAAAATCAAAATAGATAAATAGATAGAAATATAACATAACAATTTTTTAATTTTTTTTTTCTCTTTTTTTTTTATTATCTTGTTTAGCATTTATTTGTGTGTTTTAATTAAAATATAATTTATAACACGATGTTTAAATTGTTGTATTACAAAAACGAAATAATTCATCGTTATATAGGAAAAATTTCGAGAGAGTTGCTATTTTTCAATTCACAATTCTTTTATATATACAGTCTTGGGAAATTTTCTATTCTCGCAAATTGAGAGGTAATAAATATGAGAAAGGCTGTGAGGATAAATTATGCAATCTAACGTGCAAACGTAATTTTAAGAGCGTAGTAAGAAAAATTAATGTGGGGAGGGAGAAAGCGAGAGAGTCAATAATATATACATATATATAAACAATTTTAACTAACGTATAAAAGAAAACAAAAGACCAATAACCAGTGGTGTCTAGAAAAATGTAAAAACAGCAAAAAAAAAAAAAGAGGGGGGATGGGAGTGACAAAAAATAGAGTGAGAGAGGAAAAGCGGGAAAGAGGGAAAGAAGAAGAGGAGATAACACAGTTATCGTTATCATGAGAATTGTTTTTTTTTTTTTACCTCCACGTAATATACCTGTGTTTTCCTCTCTCACTTCCCCTCGTTCACGGTGAACACGAAACTGTCAAATGAGAATATGCATGTACACGTACGTACACACACACATACACACACACAATACACATATTGGTCATATCAGCGTCCGCAACGGAGCGCGTTCATCACCATACGATTGTCACGCCAACGTTGCGGTCATTGGCGAATGAAGAAAGAGAAAGAGGGAACGAGAGAGAGAGAGAGAAAGAGAGAATAGGAGGGAGAAAAATGGATATGTGATAAAAACATTGGTAACATGAGAATAAATTTTTTTTTTTACATTTGTAAATGATGATAGGAAATGTAAAAAAATATATTCATTTTTTTCTTTGTTTCATTTAATTAATGAATATATGAACTAACACGTATGTATGTGTGTGTGTGTGTGTGTAAAATATATACAATGTACGTTGGATATAGATGATGTTGTAGAGAAAATGCAGATAAATCAGGAAAAATTGGATGAGATGCAGACAAAGTCGATCTTTTGCGTGCATCCGGTTGTAATTAGTTCCGCGGACGGTTATGGAAAAAAAAGTGTAGTAAAGTCGCGTAAGTGAAAGTGTACATGCACTTATATTTATATATAGATATATATGTGGTAATGTATATATGTGATGTACATTGAATTAGCTTTTACGATATGTATCACTATAGAAATTATGACCAAAGTAAAGTGTTGGCACGAGAGATGCAACACAACCACACAATTCATAAATACATATTTTTAAAACTATATAATAAATCTGTGTAAATAAACTTTTGATTATCACTGAAAAAAAATAAATAAATAAATAAATATATAAAAAAAAATTTGGAAAAAAAAAAAAATCTGAAATTACGAAAAAAAAAAAAAAAAAAAAATTTAATTCTAATTATAGAATAAAAAATAATATATAATTAAATAATTTTGAATTATATGCATAATATGTATGACGTATTTTATATGGGATAAATATTGTGAAGAATTCACACAAGATGAGTGAAATAAAATAACCAAGACGAGGAGAGAAGTGAAGGGGAAAAAGAAAAAAAAAAAAAAAAAAAAAAAGAAGAGGAAAAAAAATAATAATAATAAATAAATAACAAAAACAAAAAGAGGATATTGACAGTCATTGTCGCGCGAGGACATACTGGTATTTTTTCGCGTCCCTGCGCGTCTGTAACCGCAAGTACGGCCATATTTACATAACAATCGCGTATCACGTAACCGTCTTTGCGCGACACGACGTGTTTGAGCGCGCTCGCGAGTATTCTCTCATTTCTCATGTATACTCAATCACATACAATTTTGCCTTCCACATCCTCTTTATCATATATATATATTGTTTCCCCACACTCCCTATACATACATATACATATATATTTAATTCAATGTCCATCATATACACAAGAGTGTGTCAAAGAACAGAAAAAAAAATTTATTATTATTATTATTATTTTTTTTTTTTCTAACAATCTAATCCTGAGAAATGACGAATCATCGAAGAAGTTTGTCGAGCGCAATGGCCGGAAGTGACGAGACAAATGTCTTAAAAAAAAAAAAAAAAAAAAAAAAATACAGAACACATGTACAAATGTATATGTGTACTCAATATATATAATATAAATGTGTGGATATGTATAGATGAAGGTGGGAGTTGAAGCAATCGATCGTTATTCTATATAGAGTGACACGATTTTCAGGATAACATGAATATATTTATAAATGAAGAGAGAAACAGAGAGAGAGAGAGAGAGTGAGACCAGATGTATCATGTGTATTTTCGAATATAAAATTTAGATGATAATTTTTTTTTTTTCAATTAAAAATTAATTGTATAATAAAATAATATAACACGTGATTTTTATTTGTAATTAATGAATGAATTGATATAATATTTATTTGATAAATATTTCAGATGTTTGTACAATCGAATTTTTTTTTTTTTTTTTTTTTTTTTTTTGTCCATATGCCACACAAACACAATCATCTTTCTCAACATAACAATTGTGTATATATGTAAAATTGATTCTCACGGGGCCATCAATGGCGCCAAATGGTCAAAATGATTTTCATGTTGTGACGCTAAATCACGATGGCAACCAATACGGTATCCATGGGCAACGACAGTGGGTTCTATGTCAGCAGCGCGTCATTTCTATATACCCACTCTATACATAAATATATATTTTTCATGCGTATGCGTGTGTGCATACGTGTCTACATGATGACACCCTCTCTCGCTACGTAGTAATTTCTAAAAAAGAATACAGTGATAATTCACCGGACACATCGCCATCCCCCCCTCATTAAAAACAAAAAAGAAAAAAAAAATAAAAATAAAAAAGGGAAAAAAAAAAAAAAAAAAAAAAAAAAAGAATGAGGTCGAATATTTTTACCTTAGTGTCATTAAAGAATTCATTTAGATTACGCAGATACACCGACGATGATGATAAAATAATTCTCGTGTTATTATTTTTCATTTAAATTTTATCAATATCACACAAAAAATTTAAAAATAAAACAAATGAAGACGAGAATTTTTTTATTTTTTTATCATAAATCGCCACAATTTTTTTATATTTTCGTATCATCGAGTCGTGATGTGTTTCTCCACAGAGTTACTATGGCAACAAACTCTTTCAAGATCTGCGTCATACCTATATGTGACTATAGTTGGGTATGTATATATATATATATATACATTATATTTACATGTGTAGGTATATTTTTGAGGATACTTTGTATATACTGACAATTTCCGACAAATTATTAATGGAATACGATAAACAGCGATGAACGTCGGGACGCCACGCGTCTCGCAGTGGCATTGGCATTACAACATAGTGTGTATTCTCTCCCACGCTGTATTGAAGCACCTGCGAGCTGTTGAAAAACTCTTGTCGCGACACACACACACACACACACATGTTGTTAGTTAAACTGAAAAGAATAAGAGGGGAAATTACTATTGGCCATGGAATTGCTATCAACTTATTACACACATAACAATTATATAGGTATATATACAGAATATAATCAACTATATCTCCGACACATGGTCATTTATTATTTATTACTTTTCCTCTTGTATTTAGATGTATTACATTTTTTTTTTTTTTTTTTCTTTTTTTTTTAAATTTATTATTTACATCATCATTTATTTATTTACAATTGTTTGATATTATTTTTAAAAAGTATTTTTCAATTTCACAATTGGCAACTAAAAAGTAAATTTTTTTTTTTTTTTTTTTTTTCTCAAATTTATTTATTTTACCACATTCATACAGTAATATTTATAAACAAATATATGACATATATATTATAAAACCATATATGTTGACATTGAAAATAATCACACGTAAAAAATTAATAAAAAAAAAAAAAAAAAAAAATCTGCGGATTAATTGCAGAATCAAATTGAAATATATTACAATGTGCCCAAGTACGGCGCGATGATTACATGAAAATACAAAAAAAAAAAAATTGATAATCGAAATGATAAAAAAAATAAATAATAATAATAATAGTAATAATAATGAACAAGACGTGTACGCGGTACTGCGCAACTTTATCATTTGTGACAGAAGAGTTTGGCTCGGCCTTTCCCACACATTGGAATTGTTTATAATGATCTCTGACCTACACGCACCCCACGCGCATCCTCATCATTTCTGTTGCGCATATTGTTGCATTCACGCAAATGAAAATAAGTCACAATGCATTTTGATATACAGACATTACTTATATTATATACATAGATATATACAAATGAAACGATGAAAATCACATGCATTTATTTTATATTGTTATCATTTATACAAATATATATATATATATATATACGTGTTGTGTTGATCCTCTATATTGCGAGGTCTGGCAGAGTCGCTCACAAGCTTAAAATTATAAATATTCAACAGATATATATATATATATCCAATGGTTGATCATTCATTTGATCCTTGGGGTCACATACGAATGCTGGCCCCGTCATCCGCAACGTGATACACTCACAGTACATATAATAAATACATAAATACATATATTTATATATTTACCACGATGCATTTTATATAAACAGATATGTATCACTTTGATTAAAATTATTCTCCTCTTACTCTAAAAAAAAAAAAAAAAAAACTTATTTTATTGAAGTATCATTAACCTATCAGGTTATCTTGATCATTAATTTTTTTTTTTTTTTTTTTCTTTTTATTTTTCATTTTGGAAAAAAAATTTTTATTTATTCTTGAGACAGATGCTGGGGTTTATATTGAAATTATTCGTAAATAATTAAATTTTTATACACACATATATTATCTTAAAAGCTTTTAAAGTTTGAAAATTAAGTGAGGATATGTTAATTCAAGGAGAATTAACGATGCGGATGGCCACTGACAGTGAGACCGGACGTTTTTGTCTGTAAATGTATGCTAATTGAAATGTATCAGTACTCATACATACCTATATGTAGACAGAGAGAGAGAGAGAGAGAGAGAGAGAAAGGAGGAGGAGGAGGAGGAGGAGAGAGGAAGCGAGAGCATTTATATACATGTGACAATATACATATCTTAAACGGAGTGGAAAGAAAAGAAAAAAAAAATAGTAACAATAAATTGAAGCAAATGCAATCGTCGTGGTTTGAATATCATCGTCATTGTGCGAAAAATTTACGTTCACAATTTCACATTCTACATTTTACATCTGTATTTGTATATATAAATATATTATTAACGTATAAATTCAAGGTGATATAAAGAGAAACACGTCTTGATTGGGTTTGAGAGTCTAGTGAATTAACCTTACAGGTCATTCAATGGCTGTCGTCAATGAATGACTGTCAACACAATATTAAATGCATCAGTAAAACAATCGAGAAAATAATTGAATTGAATTAAATTTTTCATAATATATATTTTATTTATTTGAAAATAATTTATTGTAATGTAATATCAACTTGAAATGTTGGAATAAATTTAAGTGGATCGTTCTCTGTGCTCTAGTTTCCCATGGATTCCCATTGTGGATATGAATTTTTTTTTTTTTTTTTTTTTTTTTTCAGATTTAGAACCCACGGATCCTTGAGTGATGGACCTGCATGGCCATTTAAAAATGCCTCACCGCAAAGTTTCCAACTGATCCACATTGGGATATTCTAATTTTTCTATCATTCACATGATGACGATGACCATAAATATAAAGGTTGGTATAAAGGTAAAATGTACTTTTCCCATGGATGGCAATGGCCATCCAAAAACTAACGGGATACCTGGACAGTATCTTAAATTTTTTTTTTCCTTTTTTATTCTTCATTTGATTCTCTGCCATGGGACCATCGTACATATTGCATAACCCTCATATTCTCACTTGGGATGGTCATCATTGACCATGGGACATTTTAAGGAAGGTGAAATTACCTGGACGATGTCCGCCAACCCATCACTACATTTCATACACTACCTATATTTATATAACAATATAACTAGAGGTTCTATTTAAATCAAAGATGAGGAAAAAAATTACATTGGATAGTACGGGTGATGGTTTATATTGGTATTGTGATACTTACTAAAGACCCATGGGAAAGTATTTAGATATAAATGAGTGTGATGATGTTGATGATGAGGATGAGGATGATCATTGTCGAATATTTTTAAAATTTATTCTCACGAGAGCAGATTGAAAAAAAAAAATTAAAAATCAAAAAATCAATAAAATCCAAATTTTTATTTATTACTGTCTTTAATTTTATTTATCTTCATATCAAAGTGAATAAAAATTTTTCACTTTCTCATTAAAAACCAACGGAAACAAAAAAAAACAAAAACAAAAAATTTTTACCTCTTTCTTCACGTATTTATTGACACCTGAGATGTTGCTTTATATAAATAAAAATAACTGCCACTAACATTCCCCACCATCAGCTATTTAATGTGTACACGTACGATTAACTCGATGATTATTCAACGACAGTGACACGGTAGTGATGAAAATGCATGAATGTGTGCATTAAAACACGATTTTTCGTATAATGGCGACCATCAACAAACAGTACACTGGTATATAACTTACCTGGTAGCTCTTAAATAAATTTTACAGTATGAAAAAAAAAAAAAAAAAAAAAAAAATATTTTCACAGCGATAAATAAGTAGAGCAACGGATTTTTTTCCCCCACTACCATAACAAAATTGACCACTAAGAACATGACTAGAGAATGTTATATATATATAGATCATGTACGATCAAGTTGACTCACTTCTCCCTCTACTCTCAATCACATATTGTTATACTCATACCCATACGTTTGAAAAACTTAATAAATATTGTCTGAGCCCTGGGCCCTTTATTTCATTGGCATTCAAATTCCTTCAAGACCATTTTTAACGTCCAATGAGAATTCATTGCACCTTCACTCAAATTTTGCATTTAATACCAACAAAACTGGTCTAGTTTTTCATCATTGTCCTTTTTTCTTCTTCTTTTTCTTCTTTTTCTTCTTCCTCTTCGTTTTCTTCTCCTTTTTTTAACCGTTCAAAAAACCGTTTTTATGACCACAGGTCACTAAATATAACAATTTTAAATTAACATTATTTTATTTAATAAATTCAACAAATGTTTTTGTTATTTCATAATCTCATCGAAAAAATCACAATCAATTACAAACAAAATAAACAAATAAAGTAAAAAATAATTAAAAAATTAAAAAATAAATAAATAAATAATAAATAATAAATATCTACATATTTATACGACAGACGAGGGAAATTCTTTATTTATTACTCATCTTTTTTATTTATAAATTTTTTTTTTCTTTTCTCTTTTCTTCTTCTTCTTCATACGTAAACAGTCATGATGGATTACATTCATCTCCTCACGTATATATAATCCAACTCAACGACCGTTATACCATCGTACACCCTATCAAGGTGTGGCAAAAATATATCCCAAATTATCCTATGACTCGTCCACACACGGCACAAACCATCGCCCAATGTCCAGTCTGTACACACAAATTGTGTAGACACATTTTCATTTATACCATCTCTACATATCCACATCTATCTGTGATATTTTATCCACGAGTCCACACACACACACACACACAAACATATTTAATATTTTATTTAAAATACGGGGCATTTAAATGCAGCTCATGGTTAGGGTTATGTACCTGTGTGACCCTTTGCCCATCGACCATTCACCCATCGGCCCATTATGACCCTCATTCTATCTCCTACCAACGTCAATGACAATCCCTTACATCTTTCAATCTAGTTTTATTATTATTATTATTATTATTATTATATATTTTTTTGTTTGCTGTTGTACCTATGAAATCAGGTTTTTCATTTGAGAAGGGGAAATTTCACACATCGCAGCACCAGTTTTGAGGGTTTAGGGTGAGCATCCGAACACACCTCGGCTCATACCAGTTCGCTGTATTGTGGACCTGACACTCACGCGTGCGCAGGTGATCGGTCCACGAGACAAACGAGCACAGTGCAGGTATACGGCCTACTAGTAATTCAATTTATATATATACATACATATACATGTGCCTTTTGATGACCAAACAGCTCCTGTCATCCACTGACCTCATATATAAACGAGAAGATTTTTTTTTTTCTTTTTTTTTTTTTTATGTACACACGTCATGTCGAAGCTTTAATTTTATAACATTAATATACAGAAATATTAATTTTTCTTTGTTTATAATTTATATTATTATTGTTTTTTTTTTTTTTTTTTTAATAATTAATCCAATTTTTATTTATATGAATGATAATTATTATTTATTGATGATAAATTATTCTTGATGGAATAGAAATAAAAATTATTTTTAATAAATTTTTATAAAATAATTGACAATGTTTATTCGTTTTTTCTAAGTGATTAAATCAGATGGCAGAGTTGAGTAGTAGATGTAATAAAGAGAAATAAGTGAGAGAAAAAAAAGAGAGAAAAGAGTGTGGGTCGATTGGAGGCTGCGCAAGCGTTGGATGCATGCTCGCCATTGGTGTCTCAACATTGGCCAATCATCAATGCCACTTCCCTTCTCCATCTGCATCTCATACACATGTATATATATATATGTAAATATTTATCTATATATAACGTATGCATTTAAAACTCATCTCTACTTGATGAGAAGAAAAAAAATTAAAACATGAAAATTTCCATGCTCTAAAACTCATGAAATTACTAAACACAAAAAAAAAAAAATTAAATTAATTTCGTTTTAATACGTCAAATTATTTAGATAATTCAAGATGTACGTACGTCAGCAAGAGTAAGCACAGATAAATTCGTTGATAATTAGTATCAAAAATGAGGAGGGAGAGGGAATTGAAAAAGATAAATTATAAATAATAGAAAAATGTTTATTTATTATATATATATATATATATATTTTATTTTTGTTTTTTTTTTAAAGATATCAAGAGTTATTATCACTAATACTAATGACGCATGGAAAAAAAAAAAAAAATGAATAATGAAAACAGAACAAAAAAAAAAAAATTATGAGAAAAGTCAATGTCATATTAACCGTGAGCAACAGATAATTCAACAATTATATTGAGACGATATGTGTATATTCACGTATATACAATATATATTTACTCTAGTAATTAAGAAAATAATAATAATAATAAATATAAAACAAATAAATAAATAAAAATAAAGATATAAATGCATGAATATAATTTTTTATAGTTTCTTTTATTTCTTGATACGGTCTATCAACAAAATATTTATCTAAAATTATACTAAAATAAACCATCGACATTGAATAAAATAATAATAATAATAATAATAATAATAATAATGATAAATGAGTGAGTAAAAAAAAAATTGAATGACTGAAGTAATTTGAGTGATTTTTTTCTTTTATTGTCACTACAATTTTAACTGCTCGATTTACTGATGTGATGAATTAATCAAAATCTAAATATATATATGTAATTTATATATTCGCGTGGATGTAAACAGAAAACAATAAGTGGGGATTGCTTGCCCAGAGAGTTTAGTCCATTATTGATGAGTGCCAGAAGGCCGAAGACTTTGGAGTAGTGAGAATAGCCAATAGGACTACAGTCAATAGGAGTAATATCGCTCATCAGATACACACACACACACACACACACATGTATATAAGTATAACACATGGTAATTCAGTGTATAGTCATACTTATTTTGCTTGTCGTAATGCAAATTAAAAATGGGGCTGAGACACGTCGGTACCCGCAGGACGATAAATATATTACCTTTTCCTTATGACTCTTTTTAACATTCACCTACAAGTATACCTATACAC
Source organism: Dinocampus coccinellae (assembly GCA_963920625.1). Lineage (NCBI taxonomy): Eukaryota > Metazoa > Arthropoda > Insecta > Hymenoptera > Braconidae > Dinocampus > Dinocampus coccinellae. The sequence continues at coordinate 847,606 of OY987185.1, forward strand.
ATATTCACTCTGGTACTTCTCATTTTTTTTTTTCTTCCTGTCTTTCTTAGAATTGCGTTATCACTGATGGAATAAATGAGGTGTACACTATCGACAACTGTGAATAGCATTAAAAAAAAAAAAAAAAAAACGAACGAACGAACGAACGAACAGAAAATAAAAAGGTGATAAAACGAAAATGTTGCAAAGAGAAAAAAAAAATATCTCAAGTCAAAATATATTATTTTTCCTCGATATATTTTCTCTTTGTTTCGTTTTCTTTTTTAATATTTTTTTTTTTGTTTTTGTTTACCTTTCAAGGCAATCGTAACATTGACCATCGCGTATCATTTTTTTTTTTAAATTGATTATTATGCAATAATTATGAGAGTAGTAAATTTATGTAAAATAAATTATCAATTATCAATTATAAAAAATAATAATCTGTATAAGATATAAATATAACGTTGTAACTTCACATTTGAATACAAATTTAACTATTAAAAATAATTAATTTAATCACAAATTTTTTTTTTTTTTTTTTTTTTTTTTTCTTCAAATTTCATTAGTAATTATTATACAATTAATATTGTAGACACTATTATACCGCACAATTATTCAATTAATTTTTATATTATATAAATTCCGATTGCTTCATACTTTAAAATAGTCCGTGATATTGAAGAAAGAAAAAAAAAAAAAAAAAAAAAAAAAAAACAAACACGATTTAGTTATTACCAGTTTAACGGTCATTCAACGATATAATACAACACTCGACACACTGATTCATATATTTCATTTTATATTTTCTCCGTTCCCTTCGTTTATTCATCAGAAAAAAAAAAAAAAAAAAAAAAAATTATTATTTTTCTCTTTTTTCTTTTTATAGCAACCAGAAGTGAGTAAAATGGTAGTGGGCTCGATAGTATTAGTTGAATAGAGGGTTGGTCTTCTGCACAACCCTCTCACAAAAGCTTAACCCAGATTTAAAGACGCCATCCTACCGACTATATATATATATATACACTTTGAAGATTCTTCCTATTGGTCGATAAACTGGAACACGAAGCAGAAAAGTGGGGATTCCATTCTACAAATGATTTTTTTTTTTTTTTTTCTTTTTATACATATCCTCTCTGTTCATTTATTTTCTTTACCGTTTTTTTCTTCTTACATTCCAACATCTCCCCTGTATCTTTGTCTCTTTCGCTCTAGATATGATTGGATGTTTGATGGTACGATGGTGGGAATTGATCTCGTGAAGCATCTGCGACAAATTATTGCTCTGTGACGAGTCAGACATCACACGGCAGTTCGTCAAATATCATCCAAAGTGTCTGCAGATATATATTCACATGTTTAATCTCAATTGTAAGATAAAGAAAAAAGTTTTGTGTCACTCCGAAAATTTACCAAGAATTTTTTTTTTTTTTTTCTTCTTCTTCTTTTTTTCCTTTGACAACAAGACAAATTTTTTTCAACTAATATCCACTATCATCATATCAGTGAGTAAATATTCAATTTATATTTATTTATTTAGTTGATATTTCAATGAATAATTATTATAGAGAAAGAAAAAATAATTTTTTTTTTTTTTTTTTTTTTTTCAATTAATCTCAATCTCAATATTGAGATAATAATTATTATGGAGATTTATAATAACAAAAGAATAATGATTATTTTAAATCTGATTTAATATATTATTGTTAAATAGACGATTTAAAAAATTCGTTAGGTTCTGCAAATAGAAATATATTGATGATAAAAATTGTGATGGATCTGGTTTTAACGAGAAAAAAAAAAAAAGAGATAAATTTGTATTGAAAATACGTACATTTGAGATCTGCAAAGCAGTTTTTTTTTATCATACTAAATATATATACATTATGATTGATAATGATTTGTGATGTTGAGAATTGGGAAATCCCAAATTTTATACGTACAATCCTGTGTCTGAAAATAATTTTTTTTTTAAATTTTATTAACATGAATTATTTAATTTTGGATATATTTTCGTTATTACTATTGCAATAAACTTTGTATACTTTCAAACACGTGATTATATTGAAAAATAATTTGTATACACACACACACACACAACGTGCAACAATAGTGAACAAAAAAAAAAATTATCTGTGTTCGATTGAATAACAGGAACAAATATCATTATCACACAGTCATAAAGAAAATTGAGAATAAAAAACGCCTAGAGGTAAAAAGAAACAAAAAAAAAGAAGTAGGCTCACACACGTCAGATGCTTTGATCCCAACTGTATCTAGTCCATATATAAAAGCTCAGGTGTACCTTATAATCTTCAATACCACATCATCTTATCATCGAGGTTACACACACACACACACACACATATATATATATATACATAGCGCTGATTAATTCCCCAATTCTCTTCTCGATCCATTCAAAAATGCCACACGTATCATATTTAAGCTCCACTAAATTGACGCGGATAAGAATATAAAAGAATAAAAAAATCCAAATTTTTTTTTTTTTATTTACTTTTCAAGGTTACTGAGATACATATCACCAACAGGTATATATAATATTTACTTTTATCTTCTTACACGTGTCGTCCCAATCGTCACATGATTCATACTCAAACGTATGACTATTTATATATATTCGTAGATATGGACATGATTTTAGATCAAGGCAAAATGTCAAATATTTTTGTTTCAATGCAGATAAAATATCGAAAAATTTCACCTATTTCTAATAATCAAAAAAATTAATAATTACAACAATAATAATAATAATAATAATAATAAAAGTCAGGTAGACAGACAATTTATATCTGGATTTCTGTTCACATATTTGATAAAGTGAAAATTTTATACTCATTCAATTTTTTATTTGATTATTTATTGATATTATTATTTATGTTTATTTCAATATCAAAATTTATCAAATAATTTGACTTACAATTTCTATTTTTTTTTTGTTTTTGTTTTTTTTTTTTGTTTTTCTTTGTGGTATTGTATATGTAAATACATTTGCAATTATAACTTGCAGTGCATATACGTGTATGCATTTGTTCTGGTTAGTTGTGAAGAGAGCAAGTACAACAATGCGCGCATTTCTCTCTGCAATGTTCACTGTCCAGTATTTACTACCCAGTTTGTTACGTAAAAACTTCAGTTGCGGTGTTTATTGCACGCGGTAGCAAACTTTTGCTAATTAGTGCGAGAGAAAACGATGACCAACAAGCCGAGATATATATAAAAGATTATTCCTCCTCTTTGCTTTTCTATTTTTTATTATTATTATATATATACATATATATATATTTTTTTTTCCTTTCCTTTCCTTTCATTTGCTCAAGCAAATTTATATTCACTCAATATTTCATAATTTTATAATTTTATTATTTTTTTTATTTGTTGATATTTTCATATTATCAACTAATGTCAAAAGAAAAAAGTAAAATTATAATAAATTTTATTTTTTTCTGCCCTGACTTTTTTTCCTTTTTTTTTTTGTTTCTTTTTTTCAACTGATAAAATTTTTTCTGTAATTTCATCGATAAAGTTTATTTATTTATTTATTTATTTATTTATTATTATTTTTTTCTTTTATTTTTTTATTTTTTTAGTGCGTTTATGTAATGTAGGATATTTCAACTTAGCCATGAAGTCGAGATGGTGAACGGCACGCAGGGTGGTTCATCGGAGGGGAACAATATAGGAAAGTTCTCTCTCCTCTAAAAAAAAATATATATATATATACATAAATATCTAGAAGTAATATTTAATGATTTATTATTTTTTTTTTTCCTCTTCAGATGCATCCGCATTGCACAACACAATTAATTGCCGTCAGTAATTGAAATAGCCAAAGCTAATAAAAGAAAAAAGAAAAAAAAATCAAGATCTATTTGATTATATAAAAAAAAAAAAATATTTTTTTGATCATTTTATTAATTATTATTTTTTTATATCGATTTATTATTTAACTTCGCTCTAGTTCGTTTTTTTTTCTCATTTCTGATCGTGTATAAATGAAGAATAAAAAAAATATATGTTTAAAAAGTGAATATTTTTTAGTGGTAAAGGTAGAGACGATGACAGATAAGAGTAAAAAATATCCAAGTCAAGTTTCTTTATTGTCACGAATGCCCGCAGATTTTTTTTTTTTTCGTCTCCTGCAAAGGTTTAATTGAATGCCAAAACTGACACGTTGCCTATATGAAAATCTCACGCTCTAGAATTTGACACTGGTCCTCAAAGACCTCGAGACATCAGGTACCCATATATAATACCCTACCGTACATCAACCAACAGACAAAAAATAAATATAAAAAATAATAAAGCACTCGTGAACTCGTTCAACGCAAATTATTATTACATTGAACCCAAAAAAAAAAAAAAGATAAAATATCATGATAAAAATAAAATATCTCTGGTGTATTTACATAAAAAAAAAATATCATTACTTGATAAAAAATTTTATTTCCGCCAAATAGTATATATATTTATTATTAATTATTTCTTTTTTTTTTCATTATATTTTTCATCGGAAATTCGTACTCAATCAAAATTAATTTTTAATTGTGTAATAAAAATTAATATATAAATTAAATGTCAATTTCGATTAAAATATTTCACTTCAATATTTCGTCCATATTTTCCGTCATGTCAGCAGTAATACACCCATACATATATATATATATATTATATAAATGAAAAAAAAAACAAAAAAAAAACAAAACAAAAAAAAAACAAACAAACAAAAAAATAAAATAAATTTCGATTGCGTGCGCGATTGATGCACTCGATCTGCTTTCACGCGTTCAAGATATAAATATCAGCGTTTCGTTGTGTGTCAAATGCACACCACGTCATACAACTACACACATATATATATATATTTAATACTACGTCACAATATAGATGTTTGAATTTATTCCGCAACGCGAATTCCTCGTGTCAACGATCCCCCAATAAATATATATATACATATTCATTGTCTTGCACATTTTTTTTTTCCTTCCTCTCCTTCTTACATTTTCGTTACCTGATGCTACAGAATTTTATCAGTACTTCGTACATGACTATGCACGCACACCTGACTCTATCAAATATTTTTTTTCTATTTATAGCGTCAACATTGATAATACTCAAACAAAAATAAAAATATATAAAAAAAAAAAAAATTAAAAATAGATCAAGAAAATTAATTCACGATGATATTTATTATATTATTTTATTCACACTAACAGTTTTAATATAATTAAATTGAAAAAAAAAAAAAAAAAAAATTAATAATAATAGTATTGAAAAAAGGATTTTATTAATTTTCATATTAAATTGCAACACTTGACCTCAGGATTGCATTGACAATGATTTTATTTTTTACAATCTTGTTGTGTGTGTGTGTGTGTGTGTGTCTCAATTTGAGGGTCTGTGACCACTATCTGTCTCTCTTTCTTTAATTTTTTTTTGTTTTCTCATTTGATTTCGTGAGATCAGAGGTTGTCAGGTCGGCCAATGCCTCCGTCCGTTGTCGTTGAACACGTGTCGTTTGACCACTTGGTACCGCCAGGCATAAGCCACTTCCTGTTCTCCCCCAAAGTTCTCTTGTCACACATATAACACACATACACATATATACACACAGGTACACACATATATATAAAATTCACAGACAATCTTGCTCAATGTATCTTCTTATTTATTATTATTATTTGTTTCTTTCTTTTTCTTCTTTATTTTTTTACTCATTCTCTTATTCTTTCTTATTCTTTTCTTGTTAATCATTCTCTTCTTCAGTATTTTTTACTTCTCATGTGTAACTTTGTATAGTGACAACGAGAGAAAACTCATAAGAAAAAGGAAATGACGTTCTGTGCATAACAAGACGTGAGTTAAGTGCGGTCTGTGGATCACGCATCTTCAATATACCATACACACACGCGCATAAATACATTTATATATATACAGTCAATATGGGTCTGAGATTGTTTTTGAAAAGAAAGAAAAAAAAAAAAAAAAGAAAACAAATCCTTATGCCATTGACCCTAAACAATATAAATATGCAAAAATGACGTACAATTGATATTTGAAAAGTGAAAATTAATTTTTTCTTTTCTTTTTTTTTCTCGTGATTATATACAAAATCATTTTATATCCGAGTCAATTTCATTCATTTATTTATTACTTTTTTTTCTGACACATTATTATGTATTAGATAACAATATTAATTAAATTTTTGTATTTTTTTTTTTTTTTTTTTTTTTTCGTTGTTACTGTGACGACACGATGGCGTACACGTGTAATTATAAATTAGAAATTTTTATATCATATAAAAAAAATTGTGTCAATAAAAAAAAAAAAAAAAAAAAAAACAAAAGAATATCTCTATTATTATTTATTTGTTTGTTTGTTTGTTCGTAGTATTATATTGAAATTTATTAATTTAAATGTCAATTGTTTTGTTTACACTTGTGTATATATACTCGGGTGAGAGATTATTCTTTTTTATTTATAAACTAAACAATTATTACTATTTTAATTTATATTTATTATTTATATATACAATACACGTATATACATGAATGTTTTTTTAATAATCAATGATATGATATTTATCTGAGTTCACCGGAAGTCAACTCGGGATACATGTAACACATGTATATATGAATATATATATATCGCGAATAAGCGCACGCGCGAATTGTACGAGTCAAATAACATTTTAAATAATATCCCTCCGGAAGTCGAAAGATATACCTATTCGGCTTCTTATCAGTTTTTTCACAATTATATACTATCAATGACACAGATGAATTGTAATTATTAATTCATTCAATATTATCTCATAAAAAATAATAATTGAAATTAAATTTAAAAAAAAAAAAAAAATTCAATTTACTCCAAGATATTAATTTATTTCAAGAGATGAATTTTAAATAATGAATGAAAAAAAAAAAAAAAAATGAAAAAAAAAAACATTATCAAGTGCCATCCGTTAGATCGGTATTTATTATTGTCTCAAATTATATGTCATTGAGTTGAAAAAAAAAAAAAAAAAAAAAAAAATTGTTGTGAGAGAAAACATTTATATATATATAAATAAGTATGTGCTGACGATGAGAATAAGATGTGCATCGTTGACCGTTCTCTTGTTGAGATATCCAAGAGGCAAGGACGACTTTGAAACAAGAGAGATTTTGCAAACATCAAAGAAAATAGATAGAACTCGCTTGAGAGAAACATAAAAAAATAATAGAGTATTTTTAACTGTTAATATGAATTTTCTTTTTTTTTTTTTTTTTCAATCGAAAAGTCGATTATTTGAAATATTTATTTGTCACTCTCAATTGAATTAATTTATCTGAGAAAAAAGAATAAAGAAAAAAAACTTATCATTACATCCTTTTATCAAATTTTTTTTTATCCAATTACAATAGCAAACTACATGAGAAAATAAATAAATAAATAAATAAATAAACAATACATATATCAATTTCTTCTCTTTCTCTTCCCATATATAATTCTCAATGATACGGTTTTTTTTTTTTACTTTTTCTTATATGCACTGGAGAAATTTAATCCAAGAATCACTTTCGATTCTTCTCCATTCGCTTTAAGGCCTCAAATTTCTATGCAAACCTTCTCTACACATACATAAAATTGACACTGTGCAAGACATAAATGAGGTCGTATTCAAGTGTCAGATTTTTTTCATCATCAGAATTTGTCATCACTTCGACTAAAAAAAAAAAAAAAAAAAAGTATAATAATAAACAAGAAAAGAAAAGAAAAAGAAGAAAAAAAAGTAATTCACTTTTTTTTTATCTCTTATTCTTATTTTTAAATACAATTTTATTAATTTTTATATGCAAACTGCGCAAATTATATGTCAATGACTTTTCCGTTTTCTCATTATTATTTTATATATAAAATATTTATAGACATATTAATATTTATATTCTCATCGTGAGATTAATATCATAGATAGATGAGTATAACAGATGTAAAAGATATAAAAAATATTTAATGATAAGAATTTATCGATCAACGTGTTCATCGTACAATAGCGAGAAAAAAAAAATAAAGAATAAAAAGGTAGAAGACGTAGAAGAAGAAGAAGAATAAAAAAAAAATAAGAAAGAAAAAATGTATAGTGGAGAAGAAAAAATCAATAAAGAAGAGAAAAAGAGAAAAAAAAAAAAAAAGTAAAAGAAAATGAGAAGATAATATATAATGATCGAATGAACATCACTATCATTGTCATATTGTGATGCATTATATCGTCTCACTTTATAATATGCTCTCTGGTTTCTTCTATAACATCCCACCTTTTCACACACACACACACACCCACGCACACGCACATACACGTGAGTCCTTCATTATTAATGACTTTTCTTTCTAAATGATACATTCGTATACAAATGAACAAAGGTCGGGGAATTTTGTGTGTGGGGAATTTTATGTGTGGGGAAATTTTGTTGGAAAATATAATCCAAGATTTATGCAACATCTTAAATGACTTAAATGACAATATCATGAAAAAATTTATGAATTATCGCCGTTAAAAAAAAAAAAAAATCAAAATTTGTATATCAGAACAGTAAGACAAAATAGTATAATTTACTTGTTTGTTTTTTTTTTTTTTTTTTTTTGAGGAGAAGAGAAGGAATAAAAATTATGAATGCATGGGTTCGTTGAGTGAACGCGTTTCCCAAGTCTGTATGTGTATATATTTCTCGTGTGGGCTCTCTCAGTGAGTTTTTTTCTTCCAAGGGGAACGAGCGAGCGAACGTGCGCACAAATTATTGCATCTTCACGGTCTGATGGCCGGGCAACAGTCGAGGCCTGAGCTTCGCTCATTGTTCCTGACATACAGTGTGTATATATATATATGTAGTGATCGTTTCACATCTCTAGTTTTCTATGGTCGTGTTGCGTAAACTTCAAATAAATATGACTGTACATTTTTCTTTATTTTTCCCCGACTTCGTCTGCTTCTTCACCTTTCACAATATCATCATCGACCGCAAATACCACATTTATATCAATATTCAAACAACAACAAAAAAAAAAAATTCATGAAATTTTTTTTTTTTTTAATATCTTCATTTCTTTTATTTTTTTCATTATTTTTGTGTTGCCGCAAAAATAATTGATGACGATATTTAGTTGAAACTGCCATTGCGGCACTTTCTTTCTCTACGTGTTGTGCAAGTACACCTATATAATATATATATATTTTTTTTTCATGTATATATGTATATGTGTGTATGTGTGTGTCCGCGGTTGGTCTGCTGGTCGATGACTATGTAGTGTAATGCTGCAGCAGCACCTGTCACCAGGGCAACCTGCTCGCTCGCTCACTTCGCTTTCGACCTTTTATTTTTTATTTTTCATTCCATCATTATATATATATATATATTTTTTTTTTTCTTTCTTTATATTCCGCACGTGCCGCACACGATCGTACATATGACAGTTACACTAAGGATTCTGTCAGTTATCTTTCTTTTATTTTATTATTATTATTTTCTATTTCACTGCATTCATATTTTTACTCGATAATTTTTTTTTTATTCCCTTCCTCCATTTATTTTCAATTTATTGAAACATACTTCAAGTATTGCAAGCCCTAAATAATATAAGAGAATGAATTATTAATTATTTTATTATTTATCCACTGTAAAAATTATAAATATAAATATAAAACAAAAAAAAAAAGTTTATTCATTAATCGTTTTTATTTTTTATTTTTATTAATTTTTATTTTTTATTTCATATATTCTCATCATTATCAATAAATAAAAAAATGATTTTGAAATTGTTCTTATATATATATATATGTGTGTGTGTGTGTGTGTGTATATATTTGTGTTCTTTTTGATCACCAACGCAGCATCTGCGTACAAGCACCTGTGTATATACATACAGCATCGACACACCCATTTATCTTATTCTCGCAGGTTTCTCGCTCGTCTTTGTCATCCGCGATCACTGACATACTCAAATATACAAACACTCAGACACGTATGTATATGCACGCGCGTTATATTTAGATTAAAGATAAAGTTCAAAACCTCGAAAGAAGAAGAAAGAAAAAAAAAACGAATTAAATATTTAAAAAGTAAAAAAAAAAAAAAAAAGAAAAAAACTTTATGAAATAAAAATTCTCATGAAAATATTGAAAATAAATAAATTTTATTTGATATTTTAATTAACAAATAAATAAAAATAAAAATAAAAAAATATATATTAATATTTATAGTAAATTTTAATTAGATATGAATATTATTTTGTTGGTAATGTCAGTAAATTTTTCAAGTCCATTCATCTTCACGTGCATTTGTTGAAATTATACAGGTCGATAAAATCAATTTCTCAGTACTGTCACGTTGAGAGTTATTCAGAAAACTGATAAGATATAGTGTATTCACATCTCACTCACTCTCTATACCACACATATTATTTCCATCTCATTTTTATTCTCCTTCTTACATTAAATCACTCCATCTTTCATTTCTTCATGCAATAATATACAGATATAAATATATTAATAATAGTGAATAAAATGCGTCATGGAATTCTCGTGTGATTCCCGCAATTTCTTGAATTATCTCAAATATAATTTGTACGATAGCTCTATCGTGTCCATCATCATACTAAATTTTATACACAGACGTGAAAAAAAAAATTAAATTTGAAAAATTAAAAAAAATGTATTATAACATCCACATACACGTATATTTAAATACAAACGTTTCACATACACCACATTGACTTATATATATATATATATATGAATTCTGTATATACCATTGAGTACCAACACTACAAATATATATTTGTAACGTACCTATACGCGAAGAGAGAGGAAGCGTGGAAGCAGAGTCGTAAAAGAGCCTATTGTGTACCACCTGCTTCCTCCTCAACTGCGCTGCAGACTCCATCGAGGTAAAAATAAAAGAAAAAAAAAAGAGAAAAAAAACAAAAAAAAACAAAAAAACAAAAATTCCATACATTATTTTCTTTTATAAAAAAATTTCTTTCCTTCTCTCGCACAATATTTTTTTCTTTCTTCTTTATTCTCCTCTTAATGAGTTTCAAATACACATATCTATATATACACAAAATAATTTTACCTCTTTCTCAACATCTAAATCCCTTCCCCTAAATGAAAAAAAAAAAAAAAAAAAAAAAAAAAAAAGAATATAAAAAAACATAATAATAATAATGATAATAATAATAAAATGAATAGATAAATAAATACAAATGACGAATAAGAAGAGGGAGAAATAAAGAAAAGTGATAAAATAGTAATAGAAATCATAAATGACAAAAAGAGAGAAAAAGAAAAAAATGTTATAATAGTGATAACAATAATAAACTATAAGATTTGAATGAGTCGAATAGACGTCATCGCCAGTGTCTTTTATATACACAACAATATATGACATGTACTCAATGTAAATATATATATATATATATATGTGGAAATATTTAATGTGTATGTACGTATACGTGAAGAGTTATAAGAATGAATGTAAAAGTCTTCCATATATATATGTATATGCGTGTGTGTGTGCGTGTGTGTGTGTGTAGATAGTCACGTTGTAATACAATGGGTGGATTCGAACGCCGACCGGAAGTCGAGCTACCTGTCTCTCACGTCCGCAGTACAGCGCCCAGCCTCCCAACGCGATTCACAATGTCTACTATCTCCCACACTCGTTGTCTTTATCTTTTTTAATTTTTTTTTTCTTTTTATGAAAAAAAAAAAAAAAAAAAAAAAAGGTCAAACATCAACTTGTTTACTCATCTATATATGTATATAAATGTGTATAAATATATTTTTTCATTTATGAATATTTGTGTGTAGAAACACATGTATATACTGAGAGTAGACGATTATGAATCGGACGAGACACGTTCAATGTTTAGTATTTACATTTTTTTGTTTTTTGTTTTTTTTTTTTTCCCTATGCTCTGTGAGTTTCTTTATATATATATATTTTTTTTTGTATTTGTTTCTCTGCCTCTCGATCTGTGGGAGAGTTTGGTGCTCGGGTGACTTGACTGTCAATGAGCCTGTATTATATAGGTATACATATATAAATATGTGTATATTTTCTGTTTAGTGGTCCGGAGAAATGTGTAGAAATAAAAGAAGCTGAGATACGACTTGAGGATGAACACAAGTTAATATATTACTTTGAATAAATTTTAAATAATTTAAATAATGAATTTGGAAAAAAAAAAAAAAAAAAAAAACAATAATAATAATAAAATAAAATAAAAACAGAATGATATCAATATCAGAATAGATCATTTTTTTATTTTTTTTTATTGTAATGATAAAGATGATTTTTTTTTTAAATTTTTTTTTCTCTTGCCACACTTAAAATATGAAAGAAAAATTATATATATTTTTACTTTAGATCATAAACCATTAAATTCACGTTAATGAGCATATAATGTATGTTGACAAAAGGAAAATGACTAATATGAATATATAAAGTCAAGTATATATATATATAACTTATAAGTACACATTATACCAACATCTGATACATATAACTGAATATATAGGTTAGCTCATTACGACAAATACTTAAATTCATGAAAAACCTAGGAGAAAACAAAACTAAAGAAAAAAAAAAAAAAGAAAAAAAAAAAGGAACTCAAGTATTTGACTTATATACAGTGATCTTCCAAAAAAAAAAATAAAAAAATAAAAAAAACACCTGGTTCATACAATATCAGATAATGATGAGCACGTGTGCAAGTCATATCCTGAACATTTTTTTTTCTTTTGTATCAATTAATATATGATAATAATAATAAATTTATGTAGAAAAATAATTTTTATTTTTTCATATATTTTCTCATACGTGAATCTTTTGACCGATAAAATTCATATAAAAGGTCGAGGGATAAATATAAAAATAATATCAAAATTATATACCTTGATATACATAGGTATATACATAGATATATATATATATATATATATATATCTTGCAGAACTTATTAAAGTACTACTTTGACATGACAGTTGGCAACGACATTGCACGTCCAATCGTCAAGTGATACTATAACGGATAACCTACATTCATTGCGCGTATATACAAGTGATATATAAGTGGAATGTACATATAAAATGTATGTGTATGTGTGTTTGTGGCCCCGTGAGATACCTATTGGTCTGCTCTTTCGTATGCAACCTTCGTATATGCCGTTCTTCCGCGTGTGTCCATACTATCAGTGATTGTCTGGGCGCGTAAACGTACGTGGATACTTTGTATATATAACGAAACATTTCTCTTGGGTCTTTTTTATATATCACACTTGAGAACTTGGGAAACATAAAAATTCAAGTGGGTCACACAATTATCGCGTCCAATTTGATTTTCATTTGTTCTGAAATAATATAATTTTCATTTTTTTATTATTATTATTTTTTTTTTTCCTCTTTATTTTCATTAAAAATCCTAAAAAATCACAGAGATGAGAGAAAAAAAAATGTATAAATTTTTTTTTTTTCTTCTTTTTTATTTCAAGGAATATCTTTCTCTTAACAAGTTTGTGTTTATTTGAGTGGGGGAAATTTTTATCAGTTAACAGAGCGAGAGAGAGAGAGAGAAAGAGAGGAAAAAAGAGTGCAAGAGGATATGAAATAAAAAAATAGAAAAAAAAAATGATGATGATGAAAAGTACAAAGACACACCGGATGGACCAAAAGAACTCAAATGATACCTGATGTCACTGATCAAACATGGGCGAGGACTTTGGTACAGCACAAAGACAGAGTAAAGAAAAAAAAAAAAAAAAAAAAAAAAACAAAAAAAAATGAGACAAATAAAAAAACGCGATCTAATCTCACATACGCGTGAGTTTATCAGTTCCCCTTGTAGTCAGAGAATTTTTTTTTTTCTTTTTTTTCTCAAGAGTTTATATATTAACACATAAATACACATTTTTATGTTGTGCAGCATCTTTCATATTTACCACGACTCAATACATATGACTCACAATCTTTTATTATTATTATTATTAACATTATTATTTTATTTCCTTTATTTTTTTTATTTTTTATTACATTTCTGTATCACTTGATTTTCAATGTTATTTGAGATAATATAATAATTTTTTTTTCTCATTATTATTATTATTATTATTATTATATATTTTTTTTTTCGTATTCGATTAATATCTTGATAGAATTTCTTTGAAAGTTAAAGTGGATATCAAGGCGTTACATGAAGGTCACGATAATATTACAAATTTGCCATCAAAAAATTCAAAAATAATTATATTAATTAATAGTAATGATAAATAATATTTTTGAATGAAAACGAAAAGAAATAAAACATTCCATGACACAATTATAATTTCGGGATAAGAAAAAAAAAATTAATAATAATAATTATTTGTCAAATTAATAAATAATAATTTTTGTATTTAAAAGATATTTTTGAAATTTTAATTGATCAGTAATGATGTAAAATGCGTTGCTGAACATTCAGACAAAAGTAATTATAAAAATACAAATGAGTATTTATAGCCGTTATTATTATTGTTGTAATTATTGCCCTCTTATATATATATATCGATGTATATAATTGTGAAATGAAGTCACGCATTAACTTATCACTCGCTGATGCTATTATTTTCACCTTCAGAATATTGTGAAGTAACATATATATATATATATATATATATATATATGTATTGCGCATGTGTGGATGTGAATTGTAATGGTGAGCGCAATTTTCTTCTTAATTTTCTCTTCACGAACTTATCAAAAAAATGATAACATTTTTTTTTTTTTTTTTTTTTTTTCCTATCAACGATTCATTATAAACTGTGTTCTCATTTTCAGTGTTTCTTTTCTTTTATATTTTCAATGGATATTCTTAATTATTATTTAATTTTTTGGATTTAAAATAGAAATTTTAGGTTATTTACTTTTTTGTTCATGTTAGTCATTGTGTAACTTATCACGAATATTTTATATATTACGAATCAGTGAGGTTAAAAGCGTGTGGAATATTAGTTTTGTAAAATTAAATAGCAGTTAAAAATGTTCACTTTCACAAAAATCTCATTTAGTAATGTAAATTTCGAGAAAACTCAAAATGAAAAAACGAAAAAAAAATTTAAAAAAATAATAATAATAAAATAAAATAAAATAATAAGTACACTGTAATTATGTATATGAGAATATTCAACTAATATCCTAATAATACTAATTGACTGTTCAAAAAAAATCCGTAAAATTGACGTAAAAATTTCCAAAAGCATCACCCAAATATAATCATAACTAAAATGTAAGTGTCGACATTATGTACGTGGTAATATGAGATACAATCATCTATAACGAGTCATTGACGTGTATGCGAGAGTAAAAATTTTTTTAAACCTGATAAATTTTTATTTTCAAGTAAAATTTCAAATTTAATACGTCAATGTTATCATTTTTGTGGAATACTGCAATTAAGAAATATATTTAAGTGAATTCAAAATGAGTTATGCACTTGAACTGTAATCACACGTAAAGACACAAATACATACATATAACACATCACTATATGAAAGCTTTCACCTTAATGATTTTTATCATTTTATCATTTACAAAATTGACGATGATTTATGTATAAATACCCGATTTAAATATAATTATAATTTCGATTTGGTATAGGAGGCTGCAAGTTATCGTGTATAATTATTTTCTACATTCTTATATCATACATAATTAATACGATAATTTAGAAGGATTACAGGACCATTCATCACTAATGAATTATAAATTATGAATTATGAATGATTTCTTTCTGACAAACAAAATAATCGTGAAAATCAGGGAAGTTTTATACAAATTTTATCATTGAATACAAAAAAAAAAGAAATAAAAGCCATTAAAATTTAATTATATTTCAGATATTACAATGTTTTAAAATTGGATAAATAAATTTTCACATGAATAAAAGAAATTTATTCAATATCATACTGCACTAACGTCTTCCACTACGTATATTATATACGTGTAAAAGTATAGTGACCGTTGAAAAGGTCATCTGTCATACTGGGGATTTTTTTTTTCTTTTTCTTTTTGTTTTCAATTCAATAAGATGAGACATATTATTGTGAAAGGGTTTCCGGACGCGTCCACCACGTGAATATACCCATGCATATACACATGAGACCTGGATGGTCCATCTGCAGACGGTCCAGGTCAATCTCAATTAATATATGCGGGCTATTCCTCTCCTTCGTCCTCTTCATCATCATCATCATCATCGTCAACATTATCATCTTTTTTTTCTTATTTTTATTTTTATTATTATTATTTTTTTTTTTTCTCATCATTTTCATTGATGCGTTGCGTATAAATTTCATCGTCAGGTACACAAAATTAACATAAGTACAAAAAGAACAAATACCGTTTATACATCATGGACACACGTTCAATTCACCAACAACAACAGATGTTGACTTTTATATATTATTATATAAAAATAATCTTTTATATAAGAGTTAAGAAATGCATTAAATATAAAGAAGGTTCAGGTATGTACCTGAGTGGAATAAATGAAGATAAAAATTTAAGTAAAATATAAAATTGTTGAAATAAAAAATATAAATACAGAAAAGGGATGTATAATAATTTATTATTATTATTATTTAATTTATATCAGTATTTAACTGAACAATATAATAATTTCAATTGAGACTTTTGTGGGAAATTTTTATCGTAAAATGAGTGTCATAATTAAATGCACATAAGCGATAAAATTCTCATATGAATTGTATTGTTAATGGGCACTAATAATAATGATAAAATAAAATATCATTTTTTTTTTCCCCTCCACTGCAGCAGTAGCATGTGTGTATATACCTGGATTTTCGTAAATATTGCAATTGTAAAACTATATATTTAACGTTAATTAATGTAACCTTCAATAAATTTAACAAAAAAATAATAATCCAATTTATTGATAAATTTATTATTGATCAACGAAATGATAGACTTTGAATTTTTATAATAATAAAAAAAATGAAAATGACAGCAAAAATGAAAATTTTCTATCATTGATTGATATTTTATCGTTTCAAGTTTAAATAAATTTTTTTTGTTTTTGTTTTTATTTTTTTTTTTTTTGTTTTTTTTTTTTTTTTTTTTCTGATAACATATAACAATTTACTAATTGTAACTGTTCAGTTGTTTTACCGGAAAAATTTTCATCTGTAAAATATACCAATAGTAAATATTTTATATTATCATTACTCAATATATTTATCTATTCACATTTCAAACAAACAAATATTTAACGTTACAACATTAATATCTAATTAGCAGAAAAATGAATAATAATATTTAATCAAATAATAAAGTAAAATGTGTGATATACACATTTTTCATGATGCAAGATAATTATTTATTTATTACATTCATTTGTAAATTGAGGAATGATCATATCACCTCCCTCCCCCGAACCCTTTTCCCTCTACTACTATCCCTCACTGAAAAAATAAATAATAATAATAATAAAGTGTTGTTAGTGTCTCGCGTAAACAGGAATTCCCAGCCCTGTCTGTTATACCCGCGGGTCGATCGTAAAGATGAAAAAGAAATAGAAATTTTTTTATATATATATATATATATATACTTAACTATATATATAGGTAAACATACATATGTACGTTTATGAGAACGGTAGCGATTGGTATATGAGTGGGTTTTACGTGTATTGCTAGCGCCGTTGTACGTGCGCGGTAACACAGAGGTCGACCACCGTCCAATGCTGATGTTGCTGCTGCTGCTGTGCTGCTGCTGTTGCTGCTGCTGCTACTGCTGCTGCTGGTGGATGTGTGGACGGTGGGGCGAAATGAGAGGAAGGGGCACACAAGGATGGACACAGAGTGGAAACGCTTCTACGTGTGTAGATATCGGCGCGGCTAGCGGGGGCGAGAGAGTGAAAGGGAGGCGGGCGCGGGACACGAATGTCTCGCGTCGGTCCTGCTCTTGCGCCGGGAGATTGTTATGAGTGGGGGGAATATAACGACGAGCACGACGACAAGGGGGCTCGTTTCCTCTGCCCTCAAACGTCGCTTGTTCGTTCTGCATTTATTTAAGAGTGGGGATAACCCCGAGAGCAACTGCGATAGACAATGACTGAGTGCGAGGTAGAAATAGAGTGGGGGTGAGATGATGAGGCACCAGGGGCTCAATGCAGGTCGAGAGAAATTGTCAGAGCCAAACTCGAGTCACTTCTCTCCGGAGAGTTCTTAGAGAAGTATCTTAGCTTGACTTATTTCTGTGGTGAATTTTTCATTTTTTCTTTGTATTTTTGGAAATATTATCTATATATATATATATATATATTATATTATTAATACGGGATTTATCAATATATATCTGAATATAAATTAACTTTATAATAGTGCGAAAAAAAAAAAACAAAAAAAAAAATTTATATATACAAAGTCGTGATTGTGATAAAATCTTCAATTTAAAATCTTTTTTTTTTTTTTCCTTTATTTTTTATTCTGCGGATTCTCATATCAAAGAGTACGAGAACTGTGTGCAATTTTTTTTTTTTTTGCGTTCACGCGTCACCGTCTTTTTTTTTTTTTTTTATAATTTAAATTTGGTGTATAGAGAGAAGGAAAAAAAAATCTTGAAGCTGCTGGTAGTAAACGCAATAATAAATAAACAAAAAAAACAAACAAACAAAAAAAGAAACAAGAAACAAGTAAATACGTACAAGTCTCTCTGTGTTTGATATAATTTATTGTGGTAAATTGTGAGATTGATTTTTATCCTTGGGATTTTAATACGCGACATAACAACACAACGTCATTATGGAGGTCATGACTTATTCATGACCACTCGGGATCTCAAAACTGGCATGGATTATTCCACAAAAGGTAAATTTTTAAGATAATATATATACATTTGTGTATGTACTTAATGATGATAATTTCGTTGAAATAAATGAAGACATCATCATGAATAGATTTTTATTTTTATTTTGAGTGGCATACATATATATTAAACATCTCACACACATGCATAGCCATATATATTTATTGATAACAGTATATGATGAGGTGCGATGAGATCAGTTTGTAACTGCGCGTGATTCAGACTCTGACACCTTTATAATTCTATATCTCTTACATCCTCTCACTATATACTCAGATTATAATTAAAAAAAAAATTATTGTCACACATTCTTTGACAAATCAACAATACAAACATTATATATATATTCTAAATGATGAAATCTCGTTACAATTCCGATTTGCACTTTATTCAATAATATTCAAGGAAAAAAAAAAAACAAAAAAAAAAAAATAAATAAATGTAAAAACGCTTAGTAATCATTTTCAATAAATATTGCATTGTATGTATGTCACATTATTATTTTATCCTGTGCTCATCAAAATTTCGAGTGTAAATTAAATGAAGAAAAAAAAAAAAATATATATATATTTGTTGTAGGTCGATTATAAGTACAAATTATTGGTGTTGTTTTTTTTGTTTTTGTTTTTTTTTTTTTCATCATCTTCACTCTATTTTTATTTACAAAAACACGATATATACACACAGATATACACGAGAGGCAAATCAATATCGCGAGATTTCCATCTCCACTGTTAATTTCTTCGAATTTAATATAAATAATATATTATATCTGTATATTTGTATTTGATACACATTGGTCGCTACAAATGTCTCGTTATATCTTGCGATTCCATGAAATTAACAATTCGTGTTCGCTGTCTTACATTAGAATTCTAATAAACAGTATACTATATAAAATAAATACGAGAGTGAGAAAGATGTAAGAGTAACGGAAGAAAAAGAAGGAGAAGACGAGAAGAGAGAATTTATATCGCGTGGTGTGTGTCATCAGAGAGAAACAATTGTAGTAGTCAATATGTTTTGAATATTTATAAAAATAAGAAATCAGTATATGATATCATGTTGCTATTAATATATATATAGATATATAAAACTAAATCTTATATTGCATTTATACGAAGATTTTTTTTCACACACAAAAAAACAAAAAAATATTTTTAATTCACAATTACTTTGTATGTTCATTTTTTTTTTTTTTTTTTTTTTTCTCTTCACTATACATTTTATTTTGTTATATTATTATTTTTTTTAAATTATTATCAAGAAATTATATATTCTCAAGATAACAAATTGGGGTATATTTTTATATACTTGTCTCTATAGATCTTTCAACTGTTTCTATGTTGTCTCTTTATAGGGACGATTGAGTAACAATAAAGTAAAATTCATTGGCGCAAAAATGAATAGATAAATATTTTCATTGACACACATTTCTTTTTTCTTAATAATATTTAAAAATATTGACAACGCATGTACAACAACGAGTGTATATATACATATCTTGAATATTTATATGTATATATTTTTTTTTGTTTCATCTTTTTAAAATTAGTAGACTGATTGATGAAAATAAATTATAGTGCATTTTGACTTTTGATCAAAATGAGAATTTTTTTACATGCAAATATATGAAAAGAAAAATTAAGTGAAAAAAAAAATAATAATAAATAAATGATGAGTATTTAATATTGAAATATAAATACTGTAGAAAAAAATATAAAAATAAAAAAATCTCATGGATTCTCAAATGACAAACAAAATGGATGATACGATAATTTCAAATAATATCAGATACGATAAATTAAAAATTTTAAATGAGAATTTCATAAAACTCGGTCGAACTTAATTGAAAATAATAAGATATTTTTGATGGATATTTTGAGAATGTGTTGACAAAATTCAATACGTGTAAATATCTATAAATAAATTGATAAACATAAATTGAAATGATTCTATATGAGATTTGTCGCTCATCAATGTATTCTTCAAGTAAATCTATAGCCCGTGGGGTTTGAGATATAGAATAATATGTCGACTCTAGGCCAAACAAATGTACATGAACATAAGCACAATCGTACACACAAGTGCATATATGCGGAGAAACTCGGTTGGGCCACGTATTCACATCACTGATGCAATACATAATACACATATATTTTATAAATGCAGTAATATACAAACATCTTTTCTTTCTTTCTTTTTTTTTTTTTTTTTTTTTTTTTTTTACATAGAATTTACAATCCACGAATAACGTATAGCCACATAATAACTTGACTTTTTATTAAAGTCGACGAAATAGATTTAGCAAAACAATTTTACTTATATACCAGCAATTATATTATCTCTTACCCTTCAACTTTTTATTGTACATATTAACTGTGCCATTTCGTCACACCTCAAAACAAACTTTATAAATATTCATATCAATTGAATTATTATAAAAAATGTCGAAAAAAAAAAAGAAAGAAATCAAAAAATTAAAAAGGAAGAAAGAAACTCGAACAAAAGATTTTTTTTTATCAATGAAAAAAAAAAAACAAAAAAAGTCACTGGAAGATAAGTCAATGATTTTTTTATTCCGGGAAGTATTTTATAAAATACGCGTGTCTAACGCTCCAGGCGTATATAAAATATTTATCGTTTATTATTTCTTTTCGCCTTTTTTCATTTCATTCAATAAAAAAAGCGAACGAAAGATTTTTTTTTTTTTTTTTTCTACGACTTTTTTATTGATGCGTTAACATGTCAAAATCTACAATGTCACGTATTTAATTAGTGAGTTAGTGAGAGAGAGTGCGATGATAAAAAGTGAGATAGAGAAAAATTGGAAAAGAGAGGGGGAGTGATTTTATCGGAGGGATGGCTAGAGGTTTACGGGTGGGTAAGTCCAAGGTTGTCAGGGTTACAGCTCTCTAAACACACACAGTCGTACACATACACACGTAATATACAGTATACATAGCGAGTTGAACAGCCATTTTTATTTTTCTCACAGTCAAACTCTCACTGGCTGTAAGACGTGGGTGTAACCAAATGTAGTAAAGGAACATGCACAGAGATGAGGGAATAAAATGAGGAAGAAAAAAAGAAAAAAAAAAACTAAACTAAAGAGAACGAGGGTTGGACGTCCGTGTGGATGAATAACAAAGGGAGAAAAAAAAAATTATTACGAATATATATATATATATAGTTTTGGCTGGTAGATGGTAGGCGGGAGAGTCTGGGCGAGGTCGTTAAAGTGAGAGAGGAAGAAGAGCGTGATTGGTTGCGGAAGGAGATTGGTAGTGAGCGGGAGCGAGTGGAAAGGAAACGAACGAGATAAAAGTTCGAGAGATGAATGTCGACCAATAGTAGACGAGGGGCTACGCTTCTCCCACTACAAATACTTCCGACCGCTATTCTATATATATATATATATATATATATATATATATATATATACATTTTTATTTTCACTTTTTATTTTTTGGCTTCTTCATATATTGATAATTTACATTTATTTCTTTCTATCTTTTTTTTTTTCTCTTCAACATTTATAGTGTCAATTGATTTTGTGCCGTATCCAATTTGAATTTTTATTTTATTAATTTATTTTTTTTCCTTCGTTAAATTTATTTTTCTGAACATTCCTCTCATGATAACGTCGTGTGCGCGTAAGTTATTTAATATATTTAACGTGCATGTGCTCTCTCATGGTCATGTTATTTTATCCCCACTTTACATTATTATAAAAAAACATGTGCGTGTGTGTGTGACGTGTTAAAATGTGAATCATTAAGTGATTTGTATGAATGTACGTACATGAATGTTGATGATTTTGATGAAGATTGATATTAGATTATAAATTTGATATTGAAAAAAAAAAAAAAAAAAAACAAAACAAAACAATACAAAAAAAAAACGAAAAAACAAAAAAAATTATTAATTATAAACAATTAAAAATTTTATAAATTGAATTATATTATTGATAAATATAATCGTAATAACATTATTTATCACATATTTTTCAATAATTAATGAATTTATATGGACACTTGTAAATTAATTGGCAATTAATAATATAAAAAAATTTTCATTAGAAAAAAATACTAATTCGAAAAATTCTATATAGATATATTTTTTTTTTTTTTTTTTTTTATCACATACCAACCTAATTCTCTTTTCTCAAAATCTTATACTCATTGGATTGCGGCACATGTTTTTTATTATTATTATTTTTTTTTTTCTTTCAAAGTATTACGTATGTAATACACGCGCCTTTGAGCTTGTGTAAACTCGTGTGTATAGATGTATTTATATACGAATATATGAACAGCGGATCAAAAATATATTGTGCTTAATGTCAAATGTTATATCTGTTCTATACCTTTAAATACATTCATACGTAAATGCGCATATGTGCACGAGTATTGAGCAGATCTGACTAGATACACTATACTACTCTTTCTATGTATATATATATATCTACATAATCTACTAAACTTGTTTCACATCATTATAATCCGTCGCATGCGCATGAATAAAGTCACCTGCAATGATATATGCATATATATACGGGTTATTACATACATATTTGTAATACAATAATATCCACGTGCCACGTCAAGTGTAAATTATTAAATAATTAATTTAATTTTTTTTTTTTTAATTTTTCGATTTCACACATCACAAAATAATTAGTTAATAATTAACATCCATATTATTATTACTATTATTATTCCAACGAATAAATTTATTTGTAAAAAAAAAAAAAAATTTTTTTTTCATTAGTTAATAATTTTTTTATGATATATAAAATTTTCGATTTCCATAAAAAAAAAAAAAATTATATTCATGTTTATATATCATAAAATTTTAATATATATTATACGTGTATAATTTTTATTTATTTATTTATTTATTTATTTATTTATTATTATTTTTTTTTCTTCTTTCACTAAAATAATCGAGAAAGTCCCGCTTTGTGGTTGCAACAATGTGCCAAGGTCGTTGATAAATATTATTGTTCCACAATCACCATCTCAGTTATGTGTGTGTATGTATATAATGATGTCCGGAATACCACATTAATGTGTGATGATGTTGTTAATTGCCTCATCAAATATAAAATATTTGTATAAATATAATTACATCTGTATATTCTTCGAATATATAAAATGCTTTAGTTTATTGATTATTGATGGGGCCTTTTTTTTTTTTCTAAGTCTTACAAAATATCTTTCAATGATAATCTTATAATTAACGAGAGGAGAACGGGACGAGGGATGGAGAGAAGCGAGAAAAATACCAAAATAATATAGCTCTTATCGTAAAGACATGCGTTATCATTAATGACAATCAATTGGTTATTATGTATCAATACCATATTTTATTTTCGTCCAACGTCATCAAGATTTTCGTGTTCTATATGATTATTTTTGTTTTTTTTGTTTGTTTTTTTTTTTTTTTTTTTTTTTTTTGCCCTCAAGACATTTTTGCCATCACACTCATTGAGACTTAGAAAAATATCGTAAATTCTCCAGAAAATAATATATAAATTTGTAAAATCTTTTTGAAATCTCAGTTATGTGTTTATCATGAAAAAGAAAAAAAAAAAAAAAAAATCGAGATGTCGGTAAAATATAATCTAAACGGAAAAAATATAGCGAGAGAAAAAAAAATATATCACAAATCTTAACCACATCGCATCCTTCCCTCAAACATTACATAACTATTATTATCACGAATATTAATATTCTTATAATCATTTTTTCTTTCGTTCAGATTGTATCTTGTGTGATAATTTATTATGTTAATATGATTTTAGTGACAATTGAGAGCGGGTTAAATCAACGACTTAACAGCCAATGTCAAATTGATGCTGCATCATCATCATCACCACCACCACCACCACCACCACCTTCATCATCATCATTATTGTCATCATCGTCATCGCTATCATCACTGTCAACAACATCATTGTCTCCGGTAATCATTAAAAATAATTGAATAATTTACCGAGTAAGAAAAAAAAATTTTATTTTTCAATTTCAATGAAAAGATAAAATTGAATAGAAAAAAAAAAGAAAAAAAATTATGATAATAATAACAAAAATAAAGTAAAAATAAAAATCAATTAATTAATGAAAAAAATAAAATATTATGTGTGTTAATAGGTTGAGCAATCCGATGGATCATATTCCTGTTCAGTTTGTCAAATTGTGTTAACGACATCACGTGATTTAACAAATCATCTGCGTAGCCACAATTTATCGCCTCGTAGTACTGACAATAGCGGCAACGAGGAGGGATATTGTTGCTCTATTTGCAATAAAATTTTAAGCTCCGCAAGTTCTTTGACACGTCATTCATTTGTACATACCAACGAACGTCCATTCAAGTGTAATTATTGTGCCATGGCATTCACAACAAATGGAAATATGAATCGCCATTTGAGAACGGCACATCGTGAAGTATCACCGCAACAAATTTACACTGATTCTGAATGTACAAGCAGTGATTCTGATAGATTATCCACACAACGCCGTCATATTGAAGAGTATAATAATAATGAAGTATCGAAACGTCATTCACCAGATATCATTGATAAAGAATCATTTCCACCAAAATTACAAATTACAAAACGAAAAAGAGCAAATTACGATAATGATATTGATAATTCAAATCGTAAATATAAAATAATGTTGAATAATTCAAGGAATGAAATTAAAAATATTCAAGTAGAAAATAATGATGTAAAAATTGTGTGTCCAGTGTGTGGAGTAAATGATTTAAATACTGAAGAATTGATGGATAAACATTTGCAAGAAAAACATCCGGATTACACGCCTGATTGTGATTTGTGTAATCAAAAATTTAAAAGTTATCATAATTTAGTACTCCATCAGTATGTAACACACTATTCATCGCATAATTCTACTGTAAATGGTAATGATTTGAAAAATTCTGTTATTGGATTTCCCGATTTAACATTTATGGATTTTTCAGCTGATAAATTTCCAACGGTGGCACGAGTTGTGTGTGAACAATCAATTCATCGACCAGCCACTGGTGAAAGTGCTACATTCCAATGTACAAAATGCTCACGAGCATTCCCATGTCGTTCAGCATTGAATTCACATGAAATAGATTGTGGCAATAGTTCATTCAATAGTTCAGCAATATCAATAGCCACAGCACCAATGGAATCGGATGATAATCAAGATGAAGGTGGTGGTGGTGATGGTGATATTAATATTAATAGTAATAAATTACGGCGTGATCATTTTTTTGCTGGGCTCGATTTACAAAATAAAGCAGCACTTAATGAAGCAAAAGAGGGAAAAGATTTGGCTGATATCCAAAGTATTATTTCCGTAACATCGGGACCAATATTTCCACGCTCAGACGCAAGTACACCAGAACATCAAGTAAGAATAAATCCAAGTATTGGCTCGTCTGGTTCATCTGGCACCGCATCATCTGAATATCACGGCGATGAAGAACCACAAGATCCATGTGCAGCTGAATTTCGCCGGATGAAAGCCAAAGGTGAATTCCCATGTCGACTTTGTTCAGCAATATTTCCTAATTTACGCGCACTCAAAGGCCACAATCGTGCACACACAAATGTACCTACTGGCATGCCATATCCATGCAATATGTGTCCGTATACGTCCACTGATAAACAAACATTAACACGTCATTTGAGACATCACAATGGAGATAGACCATTTCAATGTGCTCTCTGTGGATATCAATTTACAACAAAAGCCAATTGTGAAAGGCATGTGAAAAATCGCCACGGTAGATTAACAAAAGAGGATGTGCGGGATGCCCTGATACAAAAACCATGTGATGAATTTATTGATGATACAAATGATAATAATTCATCGCGCACTGTAAAAGATGATGTTAGAAAATCCCTCATTTATCCCAATGATCGTGATGAATTTCGTCATCATCATCATCATCACCCACGACATCGACTTCGACAAAATCATCAAACAAATCCTTATCAAATATATCCAATGGATCCATCAAGACATCATGAAACAGCAATGTCCGAAGTCACACCAAGATTTCATGATATAATATCACCATTATTAAATAATCCATCAATTAATTTATTTAATCGTAGAAATTTATTATTGCAACACAATGGTGATTCATCAATTGAATCAATAAATCGCAATATATTAGAGGAATCAGAAAATTTAAAAGATACATCATCAATACGACAATCGGATAATAATTCACAATTAAATGACAATGATTCAAGATCATCTGAAGATGGTAGTGTGTCACTAGTCAATGAGACAAATCCATCAGATTCATCGCACCAAAGAATTCAATCTAGTCCGATTGATTTATTACATCAAAATTCAAATGTTAATAATAATAATAATAATAATAATAATATAAATAATAATGAAGATGCACCGCTTGACTTGTCTATGGACGTTTTGGATCTAAGTAAAAAATCACGTGAAAAAAAATCAAATCAGCAATCATTGACTGATAATATTGAAAGGAATAATAATAATAATAATAATGAAGATCTTTATGAAGCTAGAAATAAATTATTATTAACCCAGGCATTATTGAATGCGAGTCAATCGGCGGGTGGTAGCAATGGTAGTACTCCATCACTTGAAGCACTTTATGCTGCTAATGCTCAACTTTTTTATGGTAATTTTGGTGGTTTTCCAAATGCCAGTGGTATATTACCAGCATATATATTCAATCAACATTACTACAATCAAGAAATTGCTATGAGAGATAGGCTACAAAAAGAATTGGTACGTGGATTGCAATTGACTAGTGGTGGAACTTTGGTTGAACCACCACCACCATCAATGAATCATCGTCAATCAACACAGGTTAATTATCCAAAAAATTATTCATCTCCACATGAAATTTTGCCACAAAATATAAAAAATGAACATAATCAGCAACAACAGCAACAGCAACAGGTGCAACAACAACAACAACGCGATTATTCATCACGAATTCCGACAAATATTACCTCAGTGTGTGCACCATCATCGTCATCAACATCACGTGAATTAATTGATAATTCATCGAATGCACCACAAAAATTGGTTATTAAAAATGGTATATTGGTGCCAAAACAAAAACAAAGACGTTATAGAACTGAACGACCATTTAATTGTGGACACTGTTCAGCTAAATTTACACTGAGAAGTAATATGGAACGTCATGTTAAACAGCAACATCCCAAACTTTATATTCACAAATCACGCGGTGGTCACTCAACGCGTGGTCGTCCACCAGCGAATCCATCAACATTATTGCCTAGTATATCACACCATCAACAGCTACAACAATCATATAGAAATATTCAATCAAATACCGAATCGGTAAGTGGTAATAATAGTAATCCCGCAATTTCTGATCAAGTTAAATATGCGATTCTTGCTCAGCAATTGAAAGCTAATAGAAATGATGACAATGACACTGATGAAGAATTAATTATTGATGAAAGTGGTAATAATGTAAATGGTAAAGAGTCCGAGCGTCGAAATGATAATGAAACATCGAGTTTATTGCGTGGAAAATTAGAAGAAAATATCAAGATTGAAAATACATCAAACAATTCACAATCACCAATTGATGATGATAAATTGTCAAATAATAATAATAATAATAACAATGATGAGAAAAATAATTTAATTGAAATTAAAAGTGAACGAGAAGAATTTCCAGAGACTAATAATAATGATATTGATGATAATGATGAGGATGATGATGATGATGATGACAATAATGATGATAATGATGATAATGATGATGGTAAAGATAATGATAATGATATTCATGGTGATGATGGAAAAGACACTGAGACAATAAAAACCGTAGGAAAAGTAAAGAGTGAAGATGGCAATGCAGATCTTGCCAGCGTATCAGAATTATTGGACAATGCATCACAGCAATATCAACAATTTCAACCACCATACATGAGTGATGAAGAAGGACTAGTTGCATCAAATAGTGATTGTAATAATTCCGGAAGTGATGAAAAATCCGATTCAATTAATTCGGGAAATTCTGGAAATTCATCAACATCACAATTAAAAAAGAAACGAAAGAAAATGAAAAAATCAGCGTATTCAATGGCGCCAAATCGCGTTATTTGTCCATATTGCCAACGACCATTTCCATGGACATCATCATTGAGACGTCATATTTTAACACACACTGGACAAAAACCATATCAATGCGTACACTGTCTATTATTATTTACGACAAAATCAAATTGTGATCGTCACTTATTACGTAAACACAAAACAAATTCAACAAAAATGCGTCGTAGAAGAAATACATCATCACCGGAGATTCAAGAATCGTCAACAAAAAGTAATAATAATGTTAATAATAATAATGACACTAGTACTAATAACAATAACAATAACAGCAATGTGGCATTTTTGATGAGGAATGTTCCAGAACGTCCGTACAAATGCAATAAATGTCCCAGTTCGACATTTTCAACATTAGGTAATTTGAGGAAACATCGTTCAACAAAACATTTTTTGTTCGATGAGAAGTTTTCATCACCTGAAAGCCCAGTGAGTGAATCACAATCAGAGCAACATACTAGCCCTATTCCAATTATTAAACAGCAAAATAATGACCAGAGTGATTGTGAAAGTCCGTTATCTAGTGCATCAGAATTAGTAGAATCCACAGTGCAACAAAGAAATAATGGCACAGCGATAAATTCAACGCCAAGTACATCGGCCAATAATTCTAATGGGAAACCAAGGTCACGTAGACCATCACCAAGATCATCACCTGGTCCAAGTGACGCTCCATTCAAGTGTCACTTGTGCGATAGCAGTTTTAGTGAACGTCAAGATTGTTTGAATCACATTAAAAGCAGTCATAAATATTGTTATAAAATGTTAGTGGCTAAAGGGGCATTAAAAATGGACACAGAAAATACGGATGATCCACCAGTGCCACAGCAACATCACAGCGATGGTGATGAAAAACGCGGAAAATTCCCCGATTACAGCAGCCGAAAGGTAATCATCCACAATATATCATCTCTATATTTATAGCAAAAAAAAAAAAACATTTGTTCAATAGTGATAATAACAATAATAGATTCGAGATTAATGAAAATTAATTTTGTTTGTTTGTTTATTTTAGGTTGTTTGTGCATTCTGTATGCGTCGTTTCTGGTCAGCAGAAGATTTAAGACGTCACATGAGAACGCATTCGGGTGAGCGACCATTCAAGTGCGATGTATGCAAACGAGAATTTACATTGAAACACAGTATGCTACGTCATCGTAAAAAACACGAATCCGAAAGTGGTGTAGCATTGTGTGGTGGAACCAGTGGCGAGGAAGAAAGTACACGAACACAGTCGCCAACAATAATCACACCACGTAGTCAGCAACAGCTAATTTATACATCAGCAAGCAATCGCATTGAGAGAAATTCATTACCGACAATGGCAACTGTTGCAACTGGTGATGCTGCACCAAGTGGATTAATGAGATTTAATCCATATGAAAATCTCGCAACAATGACGGGAAAATTGAATCCGTCAAATATCCAATCCAATTCGACACACGATCCAACACCTGATAATGAAAATGATCTTATTTCTAATTTACTTGGTATTAGAGACAGGAGTATTATTGATAGAGTACTTCAGGCATCTGCTGATGATGCGGCTAAACTTCTTGGTGTTAATAGAAATCATGATTAAATATTTTGAATTTAATAATAAAAAAGATTATTTTTAGTTCATTATTTCAATATAGGAATGAACAAAAACTATCTAAAACATTGTACAAAAATATTATTTAATTTCTTTTTACTTATGACACATATATTTATATATATATATATATATATATATATATATATATATATATATATATATATCTATGTTATTATTTAACCGAGGTGAAATTAAATTTACCCATCACGTTCACGTTCGTGCCTTACAGACTCTACTTAAATCCCTACGAGAATAGCGACAAATAATTTGTGTTGCACTCGCATGGGAGACACCTTGGGAATTGCATTTGAAAAATTAAAAAAATAAATAAATAAAGTACGAATGCTAAATGAAAATTGAAAAAGTAAAAAAAATTATAATAATAATCAAATCAAATTAATTTAAATTTATTGTATGAAAATTATAAAATTAGTAGTAGTATATTGTAAAAAAGTAAATTATTACATAATATTGTTAACCGACACAAAACGCTTACATGTACATTTCACACGCGATTTTATCCTCTCTCTTAAAACAATAATTTATCACTTTCTCATGTACTTCTCCCTCATTTTCTCTCGCTGATTTTTCATTTTTTTTTTTTTTTAATTTTCTCTACGTTTCTTCTTTTAGCAAAAAACTATATATTTTTTTTTTGCGTGAAGAAGAAAAAAATATTTAATAATATCAAATGCAGTGACTAGGGAGATAGAGGGAGAATTCTATGTGTGCTATACATTAACAGAATTAATTTAATTTTATGTCGGAGTTGTGCCTAATTAATTTTTATTCAACTTACATATAATTTATTGAAAACAAAAAAAAAAAAAAAAAGTCACAAGAAATATGTGACAATGATACGAAGATTGATTTATGTAAATAATATTCGAATTATAGGTGTGTCGCGTAAAAATCGTATGTAGAACTTATGTATCATTAATTAAATATAAATGCAACTATACCAAATAATAATCGAGCGCATGATTAAGCTTGATTGACTGGAAATGTATCTCCATAAAAAAATAACGAAAAAAAAAAAAAAAAAAAAAAAAAATTAAATAACGTTCAACATAATTATAGCAATGAATGTAATGTTAAAAAGAACGGACTGAGAATATCAGTCGAAAAGATGAAAAAAAAAAAAAGTAGGTTTGTCAATTTGTTCTTGTACGTATTTTTATCAATAACTATCTCTCTGTATTTTTCATATTTTTTCTTTTTTTTTTTTTTTTTTTTGTCCGGTTTATTCTCAATCGTTGTTTTCATGTAATATATGGTAAAGTTCATCATAAAAAAAAAATAAAAAATAAAAAAAAAAAGACAAGAATGAGAAAACGAAAATGATATTTAGAAAATAAATAAATTAATTAATTAATAATATTAATATAATATTGAAAAAAATAATAGTAATAAATTGATTCAATAGGGCTATGAAATAATTATAATATAGCACCAATAAAAATCATTGCATTGTATTATTGTTTAAATTTTAATTTAAATAATATAATTGTGCGACCTGTATATCAAATAAACTTTTCATGCAACTTCAATTGTTCCAATTTTCAATATATATATGTATATTTTTTTTTTCTTCAAATATATATTTGTTATTTATATGTACGTAATATTTATGTGAATATGTATTCGATGCTGAGAACATTTGATATGCGAATAGGCCACAAGCAAATGTCAACAAATAGAGATTTGGTTTTAAAAAATTTAAAGCATCGTAATTATGGAATTGTGCGAAATGTGAAATTTAATATTCAATGACAAATAAAATTGATTTAAAATAAATCAATATGAATTCATATCGTGATTTCAATATAAAATAAAAATTAATAAAAATCTCTTTCTATATATTATACAAGAAATTAACAAAAAAAAAAAAAATGGAAAATAATCTAATTAATATTTACAATCATCCAGACATCACTTCAATATCAGAATTTATAAAAGATAAATTTTATTTTGCGGTTATTATACCAGAAATACGTAAGCCAAAATCACTTAAAGATATATATTTTTTTAGCATTGATGATGAATTGATTTATAATAATTTCTATAATGACTTTGGACCATTAAATCTTGGCTGCCTGTACAAGTAATTTTGAATTAACAAATTCATTACACGTATAATTATATATTAAAGTAAATTATTTTTTAATATAAAAAAAAATATATATGTGGATATTATTTATCGCAGATATTGTTGGAAGGTTAATAAAATTCGTAACAATATTGATAATCGTCATAAACAAATAGTTCATTATACTCGTAATGATGAAGAAAAAAAAGCTAATGCAGCATATTTGATATCGGCATATGCCATTTTATACTTAAATAAAAATCCTAAAGACGCTCATAGATTATTGAACGAAGGAAAAAATCATTCAATCAAACCATTCCAAGATGCTTCATTAGGAATATCCATTTATAATATTCGTTTACACAGTTAATATCATTACTCACCACAGTATTATATTTATTAGTATATATTTATATATTAATATATTAAAATTATTTTTAGATTGTCTAGTTGCCCTGTATAAAGCTCATGCCGTTGGATTTTTCAATTTTTATGATTTTAATTTGTCAGAATATGAAAAGTATGGACAATTACAACATGGCGATTTAAATTGGATTGTACCAGAAAAATTTCTTGCATTCATTGGGCCAAGTTCAAAGCCAGATGATGTGTATCATCCACCGGAACATTATTACGATTATTTTTTAAAAAATAATATTGTTGCAATTATACGATTGAATAACAAAGAATCGTACGATGCTGATCGGTACACTCGCCATCCATTACAATATTTTTATCATTTTCGTGATGAAAAAAAAAATTAATAAGATAATAAAAAGTAATTATGAAAATTTTAGATTCACAAAAATAGGAATTAGACACTATGACATGTTTATGGCTGATGGGAGTACACCATCAAGAAAAATTCTCAATCAATTTTTATATTTAGCTGAAACTATAAATGGACCGATAGCTGTTCATTGTCGGGTATCAATAACAAACAATAATATGGTTATGATTTATCTTATTGAATAAAAATTAATATTCAATTCGATTGCAATACAGGCAGGTCTTGGTCGAACGGGAACGTTGATAGGTGCTTACTTGATAAAACATTATAAAATGGCGGCTCGTGAAGCAATTGCTTGGTTGAGAATTTGTCGTCCAGGTTCAGTGATTGGTCATCAACAAGCTTGGCTAGAAAAAATGCAAATTAAATTGTGGAACAGTGGTCAGCAATATCGTATAAATAATTATGGAAGTAATAATATTCTTATTCGCCATAAATATGGAATTTATTCAGATATACGTAAACTACAAATGAAAAATAAAATCATTTTATCCAAAGACAATTTATCTACAAAACTAGACAGAAAATACGCAGGCATGATATCAGTTTATTTGAATTTTATTAATTTTATTATAGACACATTGAGAAAAAAAAAAACAAAAATCGAATAAAATCAGTTTATTGATATAAAATTCATATTTCGTAGTAAAAAATTATTTTAAAATTACACGTACATATATTGTTGTAATTCAATTCGGTATTTTTAAAAGTTTTTTTTGGTTTTAACAATATTAAAAATATATAAATTTTCAGATGCTCGTGTTATATAAATGAAAATATTTTTTCGAGATTGGTTATTTGCAATATATTATTGAGTCTTAATGTAGTTGATACTTTCAATTCAGAAAATTTATTTATTTCTTCATCACATCCGATTTCGGTCATATAATAAACTTTCTAAAGACAATGACGTTTCATGTCCCCCGTGATGCGTGTTGATGATGGACCGACGCCAGTAATTCCAGACGAAATCATACGACTACACATATAATTTGTGGAAAAATGCAATAGACAGATTTATATTCTTTTGTTCATATGATAATACTCAATGTATATTTTATGATGTTAATGGAACAATGACCAAGAAAATACAGGATTATCTTAGTGACATGTTGATGGCATTTTACAAGTGAATGTTATTTATAAATATTAATTGATATTTAAATTCGAAGACATAACGAAAATTTCTACAATGTGTATATCTAAATGCATTATATACAAATATATATATATATATGGGTAGAAAAATAAGTTATCAAAACTCTTCGCATGAATATATAGTTTTTTTTTTGCTTTTCGTTGATTTATAAATTTTTATAAATAGCTTTTTATATGAATGAGCTGCTCTCTGAGTTTTAATTCTTCGGTCATTAATGCGTGACCACAACTATCAGATCGTTTTGAAGATCTGAAAATTCAATAAATAAAAATAAATACACCCAATATTATTTTTTTTCTATTAATTGTCAAATAATATTTATGAATATACTCACAAATGCGAGCATAATTGACTGAGATGATATGGAATGAGATAACGTGCATGTGGTGAAAGATCAGCAAATGGATCATTCGTCGAATTTGCATTTTCATATCCCTCCAACCTTGAAAAAAAACCAAATAATAACATAAAATAAATTTCACAACTTGAGATATATATATTGTTATGTTACTTTTATAAAGATGAAAAAATTAAACAAACCTAACAATGAAGTGTTTACTATATTGTAATTTTGTATTAATGATACTACGTTTAGCGTAATCAAGAACAGCAGGAAAAGCCATGTCTCGAAAATCACTTGTATTACTTGCAATTTCAGCAGTGAGCAGGGTTCTCACAGTTGGTGTATCAATCCATACAGCTCGATAATTTTTTTTAAACAATTCAGTGGCCCAGTCAAAAGCATGAACACGTGCTACCGCATCCCATTCGCATGCCGCATACCAATCATATATCTTTAAATGAATGTAAGAATAATAATAAAAAAAAATCATAAAAACAAAGGAAGAATGTTTTGTAATCAATTTAGACATTAGATTAATTGTGGATTAATTTTTTACATGGCAATTGCAATAGAGTTTGAGTACATCTCGAAAATCTGACATAAATCCCATGAATGCTTTTGACCCTTTTGCATATAAGAGCACAATTGCTTTATCATCTAATAATTTTTCAATTTTTTCGTTGTCATCATCAGTATCGTTAATCTCATCGACTTCAACCACGCTCTTCATAGCATTCAAATCTCGTAAATTTGTATGTAAATATGTCTGCTGTATATTTCTCCTTATGCACAATTTATTAATCCAAATTAATAAACTGAATATAATAAACATCAAGAATATTAATCCAATGGCAATTAGTAGAAGTAGAGTTGTGTCAGCCGTTATTAATTTACTCTCTTTTAACTCTCCATTATATTCGACTGCTCGGGTTGCTTTTACAATACGTGTACACTCTATACAAATAAAAAATAAAAATAAAACATTTATTTATTAAAGTTTTCTATTATAATGACTTATATCTTCTTACTTGACATCCACGTACATGCTACAGTCGAATCATCTCTTGGCGGTGGATTCCAAATTGAATTTTGTATGCATCGATCATCATGAAACGCTATAAAAAAACAATAACTATCATTGTATGAAACTGGCAATGCAAAACTGCATTCTATATCTTCTGTATATGTCCCGTTTGCAACATGAACCTAGAAAAAAATTACTCAACATTAACAATTTATTATTGATTATTTCACATATTCCTTTTTTATTATTTTTTTAATATATATATTTAATTACCATCATAGAATTACAATTTTCGATCCTCATACTAGTGCCATCCTTAAGAAAAAAAAAAAAAAGAAGAAAAAATAAAATTAGTCTTAATGAAATAATATATTAAATATAGTGGTAGATAGATCAATTAAAAATAAATCATATTTAAATATATCTACGAATTAATGAATACGTTCAAACTAGCGTTATTCTATGTACAATCATTACTTGCATCAGTCATTAAATATCCCATTTATCCCAAATATAGAAAAATAAAAGTGTCACATATCAAGATTGTAAAGATTTATGATAATTACCATATTTTTCAATCTTCCATTGATTATTTCCCAAATGTATTGTGGTGCATCGCTATATCTTGAGCACGCATTTTCTTTATTTTCGTAGATAAATGATAATGGAACTAATTTCAAGATCGCACTTGATATATCCGCAGATAATGAAATGGAAAAAGTAAATGTTACTAGATTTTTCCTGTAAGAATAATAATTTCTCTGTATCAATAAATCAATAAAAATAAAAAATTTTCGTGAGAATAATGACAGATAGGAATAAGATATTAAGTATTAAGAGATCTTATAGTCGATATTAATCATTGTGTTGAGTAGATGATACTTCATAATTTTATACCTATCATTAATGTCGTTCCTATTATCATAGGCACAATGAAATTTGGGCTCTTCAATTTCTACACGCCGATAATCAGTCATGATATATTTACGTGAACGTATTGCAAAATTATACCCATCAATAGTATATCGCAATGCATAACAGCCGGTATAAACATGTTGGAAATACATTACGACATCATTTTTCTGAAAATAAAAAATAAATTTCATAACTATATCAATTTAATGCAAGTTGAAGAAAGAAAAAATTTATTAATTAATAATCAACAAATAAATACATTACTTTACACTTTTCCACGTTGTTGTCTAATCGTTCAGGCAATGTCGACTGAGTTACACAAATACTTTGATCCATAGAATGTAATTCTTTATTAAATTCATTTTTAAAGTCATACCAATGGCATTCCTCTTCATTTTTGATATTATCATTTACCAATAAAGCTACACTGTAATTGCAATTGACACTCGGTAGACTAACATTCACTTTTAGAATTCCTGAAACCAATTCTCATACATTCAATATAAATAGAATAATAATAAATAAATTGATAAATATGCAAATAGAAAGAGAAAAAATTAATTATTATTTGACGTTTCATTCAAACTCATAATACTAGCCTGTAGCAAATGATCCATTTTTTGATAATATGAGTGTATATTTTGCATCATCTAGAATATTGCTAAGACTACACCTGGTCTTATTTGTTTCATACATTGAACTGAATTCATCCTGTTGTAATTTATCATTGTAACATGAGTATTTGTACTGATACTGAAAAAATTAATGAATAATTATATTGTATGATTTTTATTTGTATATAAATTTTGGATATTCATAATAATAGTCTTGATGACAGGAAATACATACATTGCAATTTTGCAAAGTGCATTTCACTGTGATAACAGTCACAAAAAAGTGGAGAAAAATATAATTCCAATTCATTTTGCATTGTCAAAATGTGAAATGTGGTACAATATATTCAATTTGAAATAATTGATTGATTTATGAATTTTCACACACACACACATACATTTGAATTGAAAAAGAAAGGAATTATTTTATGTAAAAGTGGGCACTATCTGATGTTGAGGTTATACGAACGTTGTGTTGGCAATGTGCGTTTCAATTTTGGAATTAAAATTATGGAATATACGATCAGTATGCCATATAATTATATCTATATTAGTATATTAATATCTGATTTCGTGATATATATACACGCACACACACATATGCTCAACAATTACATTCGTACCACTGCACTCATATATAATAATAATTCATGACGTTTTGAAAATTATTTGTGAAAGCATTTTATATAATATTCCATTTTACGTTCCAATATTATTTTTTTCGGAATTCAAAATCATTCTAAGCATAGATATCTACATTTGGAAGCAATGCGTTAACACATTTATGAGAATAAGATGAGATAACGTAAACGTCAATTGATCCGAAGATAACAATAAACAATAATAATGTAGAAAAAAACATTTAAAAAACCATATTATCCACGTTATGTATATATAGAATAAATGTTTCTATGTTTATTTTATTAGAGACAATAGTGGATGAAGTACATATATAACAGTAACTAAGTGACCTGCATATGGTAAGGCAAGAAACAAAAACAAAAACTCTACAGCAGTGGACTACACGCTTTGACGGTTGGACCAATAGGGAGAGTTCATACGTATTTTCAAGGTTTGCTCCGAAGATGGCGTGACGGTTGTGTGGAGCTACTCGCGCGCTGTGTGGCCGAGGGTGAAGTAGGCTGGTTGAGTCCGGTTGATGAGTCCGTTGGAGCGCTACTCTACATGTCTGGGACGCCACATATCCACATATATTACCACGGTATGATAAAACATACTGTTCACGTCACCAACAACAATTGTGAATATAGATTTTTTTTTTATCATTCGCACAATGAAAAATTGCGCTCAAATATATTTGAAATTTTGAATTTTGCTTCATTTCAATCAAGTATAAGCAATTAGGATACGTCATTTAATTCATCAATCATTGGGATTTTTTATCAATGCTCCTCTAGGTATTAAGAATTGTATTACCACACCGATTAAATTCAGATTTTCTCGGTATTTTTTGAACTCATATTTAATGTTTATTCTGATTCTTATAATTCGTTTGCAATGCGTGAAAAGTAGATGTTATTCAATTCTTTTATTTGTACGCGGTTATATATTGGAAAAATTTTCGATTTAATTGACATCGAATTTTTCTCATTTCGATTCCTACCGCCACCACTAATTTCCGTCCACCCTATCGCAATTTTCGACTCGCACGTATGGGAACGGCGTCTCTTAACCGTTTAGCGTCATTACGAATCTGTTTCCGGGCATGCTAGTCGACTAAAATTTTTCTCTGTAATATATTCACTTCATTTAAAATATATCGTTATTTTATCATATTTATCATTATTCACATCATGAGTGGAGAATCACCGATGGAAGCTTTTGTTGGAGCGAATATTTGGAAACAAGGTATTATATTTGATTCATTTTGTTTCAACTTTTTTCCTTCCATTTCATTCCATGATATTCCATGGGGTGCGTCATCTTAAATTAAAGTAAATTCGAAGAATTTCAAAAATTTAACCTAGTAAAATTGATTATCAGTCGCGTGTTCTATTTTATTGTATTATTTTAACACAATAAAGGAAAAAACCAAGACAAAAATATGAAAATCTTACGTAGTAAAAGTTTGCAACAAAAAGTCTCGATGTATCCGTTTATTGTGATTTTTAGCTATAACGGATACTTTACGTTACTCTTATTCTTTCTAAACAATACATATCGATATTGCAAGAAATAAATTACACGTTTTTCACTTTTTTTTTTTCCGTGTAAATTGATTTTTTTTCTTGGTTATATCATACACGTGATTCATATCATTCAATTTTTATTTCTCAACGCGCGAAATAAAAATAAAAATACTGATATATGTATAAATTTCAGATTCAACTGTGAACAATATTTTCAATAATGAAAATATATCACAAAACGCATTCACGGAAGAAAATATTGAGAATTTGCCGATAGAATGTTTACTAGAAATATTCGAAAATTCCAATATACAAAATGGAGTGATCGCTGAAACTTGTAAGTAATCAGTATATTAAGAAATTTCATTGAAATACTATTATGAATACGATTGCCCGTGTACAAATATGGATATAAATTAATTTCACGAAACTTTTAGTTCCTCATCAATGGAAAAATGCGAGCGAACGGGCATTGAGTAGAATAAAATGTTTGGACATGGACGTCAATACTTGGTGTTATCCATCATATTTTCATAATCACTGGGTCGATGAAGAAAAACTCAAGCGAGTTTTATTACGCTGTGGATCGAATTTGAAACAATTAGATTTGTTCCAACATGACAGACTCTTTAGTTCAAATACAATAATGATGATTAGTGAGTTGTGTCCAAACTTGGAATCACTCAATGCGCCATACATAAATGCAACATCTTCGGCAATGATAGAATTATTTAGAAAATGTACAAATTTAACTAAATTGATGATTGGCTCCATTGATTTTGAATATGAATTATCGCATATCTTCGAACATACGAAATTGGAGTATTTTGCTATTGGAAACGTAGATTACCCTACCGACATAACTGGAAAATGTTTGGTATTTCTACCGGAAACAATTCAAGATTTACATTTGAACAACTGCACTTGTTTACAAACATCTTGGTTCCACATGGCACTTGACAAATTACCTAATTTACGATCAATTTCATTAAATTGGTTGGATAGCATTACTGATTACACATTGGAACTCATCAGTGAAAAATCAACAATAGTCAATATTCAGATGTGCGGCAACGGAAATATTATATCACCAGAGGGAATGTATTCATTGGCAAATCTCACCAATTTGCAATCATTATATTTCGAAAGCTGTTCACAAATCACTGATAAATTTTTGGAACGTATTGCATATCATTGCAAACACATGAAGAAAATAATAATAGTACGATGTCCAGCAATAACAAATAACGGAATAGCTACTCTCAATAAATTGAAATACTTGGAAAAATTAAGGATTAACGATGTGGTAGATTTGAATGATCTCCGTGTCAATGCAAAGTTTTTGACATCAACGCAAAATAATATTTGGGATTGTTCAACATATTTTCACGGTGAAGATTATGATAATCTAATGAATAGAGGAGTCATTGACATGTTTGAAGAAAATGACAAACATCCATCATATGGACTTATGTCAAACCGTAATTACAAATTAAATATTTGGGCTTGAAAATAAAATTTTGAAACGTCATGAGAAATAGAAATGTCGAAAATTTATGTTGGTTACACTGAAATCGACATGAACATAACGATTTCTAACCAATCACCTCCTCTTCGTGATATTAATGGAAAGTCTAATATCTTTTAAATTCAAATTTTGACTTTTCAACTATACATATGTACATAATAACAATATTGTAAATAATAATTTTGATACTAATTTTATTTGAAATTGTTATGTATAGTATTAATAAAAATGATCTCGCATAATAAAATAGTATGTCTGTTGATAATTTCAATTTTTAAATCTAAATGAACAAAAAAACTTTGACTTTATGATATACACAGTCAAACACACATACACACACATATATATAAATGCTCGATTTCTATGCTAAATTACATTCATATCACTGCACCCATATATAATAATAATTCATGACGTTTTGCAAATAATTTGTGAGGGCATTTTAT
This sequence comes from Dinocampus coccinellae, assembly GCA_963920625.1. Taxonomy (NCBI): domain Eukaryota; kingdom Metazoa; phylum Arthropoda; class Insecta; order Hymenoptera; family Braconidae; genus Dinocampus; species Dinocampus coccinellae. The sequence continues at coordinate 889,304 of OY987185.1, forward strand.
ATAATATTCCATACTACGATCCAATATTATTTTTTCAAAAAATTCAAAATTATTCTACGCATAGATATCTATATTTGAAAGCAATGTGTCATCACATTTATAAGAATAAGATGCGATAACGTAAACGTCAATTGATACGAAGATAACAATAAACAATTATAATGTAGAAAAAAACATTAAAAAAACCATATTATACACGTTAGGTACATATAGAATAAATGTTTCTATGTTTATTTTATTAGAGACAATAGTGGATGAAGTACATATATAACAGTAACTAAGTAACCTGCATATGGTAAGGCAAGAAACAAAAACAAAAACTCTACAGCAGTGGACTACACACTTTGACGGTTGGACCAATAGGAAGAGTTTATACGTGGTTCCAAGGTTTGCTCCTGAGATGGCGTGACGGTTGCGTGGAGCTACTCGCGCGCCGTGTGGCCGAGGGTGAAGTAGGCTGGTTGAGTCCGATTGATGAGTTCGTTGGAGCGCTACTCTGCATGTCTGGGACGCCACATATCCACATATATTACCACGGTATGATAAAACATTTTGTCCACGTCACCAACAACAATTGTGAATATAGATTTTTTTTTTATCATTCACGGAAAGAAAAATTGCGCTCAAATATATTTGAAATTTTGAATTTTGCTTCATTTCAATCAAGTATAAGCAATTAGGATACGTCATTTAATTCATCAATCATTGGGATTTTTTATCAATGCTCCTCTAGGTATTAAGAATTGTATTACCACACCGATTAAATTCAGATTTTCTCGGTATTTTTTGAACTTATATTCAATGTTTATTCTGATTCTTTTAATTCGTTTGCAATGCGTGAAAAGTAGATGTTATTCAATTCATTTATTTGTACGCGGTTATATATTGGCAAAATTTTCGATTTAATTGACATCGAATTTTTCTCATTTCGATTCCTACCGCCACCACTAATTTCCGTCCACCCTATCGCAATTTTCGACTCGCACGTATGGGAACGGCGTCTCTTAACCGTTTAGCGTCATTACGAATCTGTTTCCGGGCGTGCTAGTCGACTAAAATTTTTCTCTGTAATATATTCACTTCATTTAAAATATATCGTTATTTTATCATATTTATCATTATTCACATCATGAGTGGAGAATCACCGATGGAAGCTTTTGTTGGAGCGAATATTTGGAAACAAGGTATTATATTTAATTCATTTTGTTTCAATTTTTTTCCTTCCATTTCATTCCATGATATTCCATGGTGTGCGTCATCTTTAATTAAAGTAAATTCGAAGAATTTCAAAAATTTAACCTAGTAAAATTGATTATCAGTCGCGTGTTCTATTTTATTGTATTATTTTAACACAATAAAGGAAAAAACCAAGACAAAAATATGAAAATCTTACGTAGTAAAAGTTTGCAACAAAAAGTCTCGATGTATCCGTTTATTGTGATTTTTAGCTATAACGGATACTTTACGTTACTCTTATTCTTTCTAAACAATACATATCGATATTGCAAGAAATAAATTACACGTTTTTCACTTTTTTTTTTTCCGTGTAAATTGATTTTTTTTCTTGGTTATATCATACACGTGATTCATATCATTCAATTTTTATTTCTCAACGCGCAAAATAAAAATAAAAATACTGATATATGTATAAATTTTAGATTCAACTGTGAACAATATTTTCAATAATGAAAATATATCACAAAACGCATTCACGGAAGAAAATATTGAGAATTTGCCGATAGAATGTTTACTAGAAATATTCGAAAATTCCAATATACAAAATGGAGTGATCGCTGAAACTTGTAAGTAATCAGTAATTTAAGAAAGTTCATTGAAATACTATTACGAATACAATCGCACGTGTTCAAATATGGATATATATTGATTTTACGAAACTTTTAGTTTCTCATCAATGGAAAAATGCGAGCGAACGGGCATTGAGTAGAATAAAATGTTTGGACATGAACGCCAATAATTGGTGTTATCCATCAAACTTCCATAATCACAGAGTCGATGAGGAAAAACTCAAGCGAGTATTATTACGCTGTGGATCGAATTTGAAACAATTAGATTTGTTCCAACATGACAGACTCTTTAGTTCAAATACAATAATGATGATTAGTGAGTTGTGTCCAAACTTGGAATCACTCAATGCGCCATACATAAATGCGACATCTTCGGCAATGATAGAATTATTTAGAAAATGTACAAATTTAACTAAATTGATGATTGGCTCCATCGATTTTGAATATGAATTATCGTCTATCTTCGAATATACGAAATTGGAGTATTTTGCTATTGGAAACGTAGATTACCCCACTGACATAACTGGAAAATGTTTGGTATTTTTACCGGAAACAATTCAAGAGTTACATTTGAGTAACTGCACTTGTTTACAAACATTTTGGTTCCACATGGCACTTGACAAATTACCTAATTTACGATCAATTTCATTAAATTGGTTGGATAGCATTACTGATTACACATTGGAACTCATCAGTGAAAAATTAACAATAGTCAATATTCAGATGTGCGGCAACGAAAATATTATATCACCAGAGGGAATGTATGCATTGACAAATCTCACCAATTTGCAATCACTATATTTCGAAAGCTGTTCACAAATCACTGATAAATTTTTGGAACGTATTGCATATCATTGCAAACACATGAAGAAAATAATAATAGTACGATGTCCAGCAATAACAAATAACGGAATAGCTACTCTCAATAAATTGAAATACTTGGAAGAATTAAGGATTAACGATGTGGTAGATTTGAATGATCTCCGTGTCAATGCAAAGTTTTTGACATCAACGCAAAATAATATTTGGGATTGTTCAACATATTTTCACGGTGAAGATTATGATAATCTAATGAATAGAGGAGTCATTGACATGTTTGAAGAAAATGACAAACATCCATCATATGGACTTATGTCAAACCGTAATTACAAATTAAATATTTGGGCTTGAGAATAAAATTTTGAAACGTCATGAGAAATAGAAATGTCGAAAATTTATGTTGGTTACACTGAAATCGACATGAACATAACGATTTCTAACCAATCACCTCCTCTTCGTGATATTAATGGAAAGTCTAATATCTTTTAAATTCAAATTTTGACTTTTCAACTATACATATGTACATAATACCAATTTTGTAAATAATTATTTTGATACTAATTTTATTTAAAATTGTTATGTATAGTATTAATAAAAATCATCTCGAATAATAAAGTAACAAGTCTGTTGATAATTCCAATGGTGTAATCCATTTTAATATTATAAATGCGAGACTTACTCTGTTTGTCTGTTAGATAGTTTTCACACTAAAACCGCTGAACCAATCCTGATCAATTTTCGTACTCGTAAATTTTGATGAATTCGTAGAACTATTCGCGACATGTTTAGAAGAGGGATATCATAAACATTTCCCGCCTAAATGTCTACGCGTCGCGAGCGCGAAATCCGCCATACGCTACACACAATACTGACGCGAATGTGTACTGTGGCAGTGCGGTGCACCGTAGTGGGAGAAGTGTAGATTACTGTGACTAGTTGAACGGCACTTCTTTCAGGCCTACTGGGCACCCTCTATGTGAAAACACGGGAACGCTTTCCACTACACAGTACCTCAGAGATAATGAGGGAATTTGTGTAATGACAAATTCACTGACTTACCGACCGATTTATTCTTCACTGTAACTCATAACTACCATACCTACGTACTTGAGATTTGCCTATCAAATTCAAAGGATTGACCATATCAAAATAAAAATCAAATCTCATGATTCAATTTTATTCCACATCCAGCGAAGTGGACGGGTATCAACTAATTAATTCATTATATTGTTAAAAAATTTAAGTTATACAACAAGTTTGGTTAAAAGCGTCATTATAATATCTATAATTATAGCATTCGTAATACAAGAATAACCAAAATTTTTTCATTTATTATATTGTAACAAACAAAAAAAAATATATATATATATATATATAATTTGGAGAGAATATATTTATTTTGTAAATTTATCAATCATTTAAGAATTTATCAAAGTCCGCAAAGTCATTTTCTAGCACAATTTCCTCTAATGTTGGACCTTTTTGTGGTGATGTCACTTCTGAAATAATAAATTCGATTAGCTTCTATGAATGTTAGCACATGAAATATATAATTTGACAATTGATATGTACTTGGAATAATTCCCGTTGCTTTATAAGATTCAAGTTCTCCTTTAAAAACTTCATCAAAAGTTGCTTGTCTTTCTTTTAATATTTTCTGATGTCTCAATTCCTGTTGTAATACTCTTTTGGAATGATCACTAGCCAATTTTGCTATAAACACAAAATCATTATCCAACATTTTTCGAATTAAATGTATAAATAAAAACAAAAAAAAAAATGAATTACAACCTCGAACACAATCCAACTCTGATAATTTTTTTTCCTTGTATAATGCTAATTGGAACCTATGATCTAATTGTCTATTTTGTAATTCCAAAGTTTCATTCAAGTTCTCGAGTTTGAAGAGCGCAATTTCTACCTCCTCAAAAGCCTCTTCCAATGTACCTATAGTAAATCATATTTATTTATTAATAATATTTCAATGAAATATCGAAAATTCTTTATACCTATTTGATCCATTAAGTTTTGTATAGTATTATTAATTTTGGGAATGGCAGCCAATGAACCATTTAAAATTATCATACTCTTCCATTGTTTATCTAATTTTTCATAGACACCACCAATAAGTGCATCAACTTTCTGTGCTTTCATAGCATTTTCCTCAGCTAGTTCATGTAATTCATTCCATTGAAATTGAAAATGGTATAATACATCAGCGCCAGCATTATAATTCACTTTATCAGCATTCAATTGTTTTTTTACTTTTGGACTTTCAGTTATTGACAATCCTTTCAAACTGAAGAAATAAAAAAAAATCTTATTGATGTACTAAAAATCTTGTTTTCATTTTTCACAATTTAGTATATATATTATATCTACATGTTTGAAAAATATATATATTGCTGTTTGTTTTTGTTTTTGATTTTGAGTTATAGTTTACATTACCTAGCTGATATGCCATCTTGCACTGTTTGAAACTTGTTTCGTAAATTACCAAACATAATTTGATATTAGCATATAAACAAGTTCAATTAAATTAATTTTCAACATCAAATCAATTATATATCGTTGATGGAAAAAGAGGTTAGGAAATTAATTTATGATATAATGTCTGAAACAGACAATGATAGTATTTTTACTTTTATCACTTGATTATACATTTTATCATCATGATAGTTGATACGTAATTAATATAAAAAGATTTTATTTAAGATTATTGATTCATTGAAAAATATTATTTTACTCATAGTTGTTTGACAATAATATTGCGAATTATTTGGAATGCAATACTGAGCCACCAGGTGAACAGTCGTATGCTAAAGTGGGGCACCGCGTTCAATTATGAAAAATGTTACAAATAAGGATAGGGACAAAAATAATTTTTTATTTCATCTAGGTAGTAAAAGAGTACAGATAATATTTGGATTATTTATGAAATTATATTTTATATATTTATATTCACAACTATTTCAACGCCATACAAAATACTGAATTTAATATAAATATAAATATTTACATTTAAATAAAAATTTGAAATGTGTGCTTATTACGATCACATAATACAGATAATAAAAATTAATTTGCGTAATCGTACGTATAACAAAAGAAAAAAATTGTGAAAATATGTAATTCAATAAGAACGTGATTGATAAGCATTAACAAGATATCTATTTTTTTTTTGTTTAAGTTTTCTTAACTTTTTTTCGTAAATTCTTCTCATTATACCACATTTTTTAAAAAAAACACTTATAGTACAAGTATGTACAATATATATATATATGAAGTCAGTTCAGGCCTACATATTTAGTTAGAATGAATAAATTTAATTTCATTGAATATACACAGACTTCAAATGAATGACCCGTATTTTAATGATTGATATGAAAACGTGAAAATAAATAATGTCATGAGTAGAAAAATATTCATAACAGATCACTCATAGCATTTATGAAATTTATATAAGAACCATTGAGAAATAAAGTAATTGAAAGAAAAAAAATAAAAATATATATATGTTTTTATATAAATATTATTTTGATCGCCTGTGGGTATTTATATTTTTCAATTTGGGCTTAAATTATTTTTCACTAATACATATACATAAATTTTTGCCTCAAGTATCAGATTATTAGAAGAATGAAAATGAAAATAACTGTTTGGTGTGATTGAACACTGGTATGTAATCCGAAAAGATAATAATTATCAATGGACACGTAAAATAGAAAAAAAAAAAATTATTTAGGCACTATAAAGTAGTTTTTTGATGGCGAAAACTTCGACATAGCCATTTAACTAGAAAAATAATATACATTGCTATTTTAATTGTCTTGTACAATTTTTTTCTCTACTTCATACATATTATTTTTTTATTTTCAAATAATTATAGTATTGCCCACATTAAAAACATTTATAATATAATAGAATACTGATTTATTTCAATTTGTAATATAGAATTACCATGAATATTTTCTATAGAAATAAAACTGTCGTAAATATTTTTGTTGATAGATATAAAAAATGATTGAAATGTTTCACTTTGAATTTACTGGAAATAATTAAATGATAAATTATATAATATTTTTATATATAATTGGTTTATGAAGTGATTTTTTTTTCCTTATTCTGAATCAATGTTTCGAATAAATTTTTTTAGATGATTTTTAATTTTTTAAATTTGTCATGGTTTTATGATAATGGAATATAAAAATTTGTTTCATCACAAATTCAATTATTCTATATTTAAGCCTATAATAATTATAGTTACCCGTTAGACAGGCTTCGGAGTGGACCTAAGCTCAATATCGATGTTGCACCAAGTGCACCTAAATTACATGAATTGGGATTTCTTGGACCATCAATAGTTATGATGGGCAAACCAAAATAACCTCCAGTTTGTGCGCTCAATTGTGATAATGGAATATAACTTTGTATACCCAAATTCGACAATCGACTTAATGCCTGTGGTGATTTTAAATCAATAACGGGAATTGCTAATTCGGCTCCGCCATTACTTGATATTGTTTCATGTTCTTTATGATAGGTTTGTTTATGCAACGACAAATCTTGAGCAGTTGGATACTGTGCTGGACATAAATTACACCTATAAAGATAGAAATGACGTTGTACATCATACTTTTTATGACAAGTGTAAAGAAATAAGTATTTATTAAAGATGGTTTAAGTAGGCGAAGCTGTTAAATTTACAAAAGTTTAAAAAATAATGATCAGGTATGGGGAAACGCAAACTCACATGGAAAAAGATAAAAACCAAAATTCAAACAGTGAAAAAAAAAAAAAAAAAAAAATCATTTTGTCATTCAGTGAGGTAATGAAGGGAAGTACACGTGTGTGATCATCACTTTTAAACTCTCGTGAAATTAGTAACTTTGTCCACTAAAAACACATTTAAAAAGTAAAATGTAAATTATGCAAATTATTTAATTACTTGTGCTGTAATTTATTTGTTCCTCGATGTGTTATCATATGCTGGCCTAGAATTTCTTGACTTTGAAAACTTTTATCACATATTTGACATGTCCACATCGATCTGCAAGGGAAGAGAAAATTCATTTTAAAATTCATAATAAATTTGATTTTTGAATTTCTTCATTTCATTTGATTAATGAATAAAGTAATTACCGGGAGGATCGTTGTTTACGTGTCAAATGTTGCGGAAGAGGAGAATCTTGAGTGAGATCGACTGTAGGGGGCCTTGGGGGTCGATCGATCTCTTGCGACGTTGTTTGTTTATTCGGTTTATTTTGTGGCACAGCAAATGACTGCTCTACTTGTTGTTGTTGTTGTTGTTGTTTTCTCTGCGAACTAGCAGGTATAATTGAAATGGCAGAATTTAAATTTAATGCTGCAACATTAACTGCTGGTTGCGTGGGCGCAGATCTCTGCAGTTGTTGCTGTTGTTGAGCAGTTTGCTGTTGCTTTTGTTGTTCTATCAATTTATTTTTGCTCGCTGCTGGTGTAACCGTAATCCCTCGAGCTGCTAAAACATTGGCAACAGCTTTGGCATCCGTTTTTTTTCCATTACCTCCCGAGGTGTTCTGCACTTGAGCTGATGAAGTGGAACCTTTTGATTAGTAAATACATTTTTTTTTGACATTTTCCAATTCGCGATTCAAGAAAAAAAAAAATAATAATAAATAAATAAATCATAAAAATGAAAGAAAATGTCTCATGAATAAAATTATTTAAAGTAAAACATATAAATATAATATAACTCACCAGGTTGTCGGACACTCAGTGTTATGGAATCAGTTAAATGGATTGTCGAATCATTTCTGTTATTTTGTTGTTGACTAGTGGCTCCTTGAACATTTTGTATCACGGGTAAGCCATCATTTCTTTTTTGTTGTGCAATTACATGACAATCGGCATCTTCATTTCTATCAGGTAATAATAAATCCAGTCGCCTTTGTTTTGAAGTGATTTCAGAGACACTCCGTTGTTGAATTGACGTAGATTGAATAATTGGCCTCTTCATTCTTTGCCGTGATTGTATTGGTCCTGGTCCTCTTGGTGCCCGAGCATTTGGCACGATTTGTGGATAACGACCACGTGGCATTTGTTGATGTATTTGACTGGGATATTGAGATGAATAAGGTGATGTGTTGTATGGAGGATACAAATGTGCAATGTGAGGCGGATATTGCATTGATTGTGGAGTGGTCATTCGGAATAGTGGTGGCCGACCGGGTGGTGGAGAAAAATAATTTGAACCGTGAATCATTGTATTGGCACCTGGTGGTAATGACGGTGGGATTTGTGATTGTGGTGGTGGCAACGACATTCTTTGGACTTGCTGGGCTAATTGTTGAACGGGCGCAGGTAATTGTTCAAAATTGACTGGAGGCACCATTTGATGTTGTTGTTGTGACTCTTGTTGTGGCTGGCGCGAATGAGAATTGAATGACGGTGAGTGAGTTTGGTGTGGTGATGAATTATTTTGTCGAATGCACGGGGATCCATCGTGTGGCGACAAACGTGCTACTTGCGCTGGCACTATACTTAAACCTGGCGATAGCGGCGTGCCATGTACCTGTGATTTATGTATTGACACTTCCATCGTCGATGTAAATATGGAATTGGAACAATCGGGAATATTGCACTGATAATGACCAGCTTTTGATTTGTGTGCGTCAAGCAGGTTTATATCATGAAATTTTTCATTACAAACACGACATATACTGACAGTTTCTGCTAATCTTTCTAACGATACGTATTCAGTTTCAATTGGTGAATTTTGTGTTATTCTATCACGATTTTCCTTTTGCTTTTGGGTATTCAGAAAATCTTGTAATATTGCATTGTTCGCATCAATATTATTTTCTGACGAATTATGACACTCTTCTTGATTATTTTTTCGTATTATATTTTCATCATCCTTTCCACTTGTAATACTACTGTCTCGTAATTCACTCCAATTCATATTTGTATTTGATTCCACTGTAGAATTATCATTTTTTTTATATCTTTTAGGTATTTGATCAGGTGTGTGAACTTCGAGCTCGAGATTCGAGGAAAAAATTTTCAAAGTTGAATCACGATCCAGTATAGGACTCTGATCTGGCGATGAATCATCAATGACTTTTTCATCATCCCGTGGCGACATGACTTTTTCCCTCAATGATCTTGAACTATAAATAATAATTTGAATAATTTTTTTTACAGCGATTACAGAATTTTTTTAATTGTGCAAAAAAGGAATTTTTTTTTCTATATCATACCTTGATTCTTCTCCCAATTTTTTTAAATTTTCAATTGTTTCCCTACACGTGGCTTCCAATGCATCTGATTCTTCAGGATCATCGTCATTCTCATCAATATTTTTATCTACATCCTCTGATTCATAATGATCTGTAGAATTATGTAAATCATCAACTGTTAAATCTTCTTTTTCCGATGGATTTGCCATATCACTTCCTACTCCAGAATCACCTTCATTTGGTTCACCTGATGGTCGATAATTTTCATCTGTATCATCACCATCTCCATGGCCATCTCCACCGTCAGCGTTATCAGCGTCATCATCATCATCATCATCATCATCATCATCATCGTCGTTATCGCTATCATCATTATCATTTACATTTTCATCTCCCTTGTTATTGTAATTAACATCCAGATAATCCGTTTTATCTTCATTTTCTCTCACATCATCAAATTGATTTTGTTTAATCTCTTGGGCTTCATTTTCCCGCTTCGTAGACATACGTTCATTTTTTTTATTATTGTTACCTGTCACCTCGTCAAGACAATAATTGTTGCTTTCACAATTTTCAAAGTCGAAATCTCGACTTATAACTGCAAAATTACTGTGATTTTGTTTCTTCAATGTTAATTTCAATGAACCCTTTTTCTCTTGTATTTTTAAACGATAGGAATCCTTAGTTTTTATTAATTGTAAATTATTGCAACGCTTTAATATTATCCTCGGCTGTCCAAGATGTATGGTAATGTGTGATCTTAATTCTTTTTTGGTTAAAAACTTTTCGCCACAAACCTCACACTGTGGTAAATCTGTTGATTGCACACATTCCAATGGATTTAAATTTATCTCATCCTCTAAACAAAAAATTGAGAAGAGAAAAATTTTTTATTTAATTATTAAATACTTGTCAAATTTATAAATAATTTATTTATCATCAACTCAATGTTAATTTTATATGATAATGTAGAACAATTAGATAATTTTATTTTTAGGTATATTTATTTAATTATCAAGGCTCACAAATTCAATAAAAACTATTTGATGTTGGGGTGACTATTTAATTATTATATAAAAATAATATTGAAAAATTAATTTCGAAATAATTTCCCTTACTATTATTACAATACTATTGTTACTGAGTGTGCATTTATAGAAATTTTTGAAAAAAAAAAAATATATATTGCCCAATTCCATTAAATTATCAATCAATACGTAGAGTAATTACAATTAGTGACAATATATTTCTACAGCATAACGAAATTCCCGCCATAATTGATCACGCAAATAATGAATTTAAATAAATATAATATATAGATAATATATTATATATGATATATGAATGAATTCTTAATAAATTATTTCATATAAAAGTGGAATAGTAACGTGAGTCAGGAATTTATTTGTATATTTTATAACCGTGTATAAAGGTTACATTTCATGATAATGTATATATACAAATGTGAATGCTATGTGTATTGTTATTATGTACATTATCGTAATTGCAATTTTCTACTGATTAACGAATAAAACACACATTTAATACGAAAATTTGCAATGAATAACAATCAAATATAAATATTCAAAAATTATGAGATAAGAAGAAAGTATTGATCGAATTTCTTTCATAAAAGAATATTATTTATACTATAACTATGATATTTATATGATTATGATTAAATGAATAAATTACTTGTAAATTATTTCAATTCTTGTTAATGTCCCAATCATATATATTCACTGTATTTATTTTTCAACAATTTTTATTTATTTATTTATTTTTTTTTTATATTTATAACTATTCAACTGATATCTTTTTGCGTGGAATCCTTTCTATTATTATTTTTTTTTTTAACAAAAAAAAAATATGATAAAAAAATTGATTAAAAAATTATAAATATGATTAAATATATATGATAATTTTTTAAACATACCAATCACCGATAATCGATTGTCAGACACGTTTTCGTTGATATTCGTTTCTGTTTTAAGTTCGAAACCATCAAAATCGTGCTCCAATGGGCTATTCATTTCCGCACTGCACATGAAAACAAGAAATAGAAAAAAGTAAAAAAACAATAAAAATATCGAAAATATTTCAATTAATTTATTTATTCTAGATGACAATTATAAAAATATCTCTTTGAATATTTATAAATGAATGGCTTATCGGCATTCAATCCATTCATGTATTTTACACAAATACTTACATTCATTGTCAACATTGAAGAAGTCAAACACACACAGCATTAGTTAGTAGATGAATACTAATTCTTTTCTTTTTAATGAAATATTATATTCACTGAAATTCATTAATAATATATTAGCCTAAGTTAATTAAATTTGTTTCAACATATTATTAAAACCAACATAATAATAGAACAAAAAAAAAAAAAAAAAGAAGACTCCGAAAAATTTGTTTTAGAAATCATTTGAGGCCAATCAACTAATTTTTACAAAAGAATGTTCTCAATGAATTAATTATTATTAATTTATTTTCTTCTTATATATATATATATATATATATATATATATATGTGTGTATATACATTGTATAAGAATGCAACAAGTTTTATTCACAATGGCAGAACAATATCAGTTGATAAATTGTCACTTTTGAATTAAAACTTTTGTCAGAAAAAAAATGAGTTTATAATTTATCATTACGATGAGAGTAATCACATGGTAAAACACTTGTATGTATTTATATATGTATATGTTGATTATTTATATACCATCATGTGATATTACACCTACATGTTATTTACAATTAAAAACTTTACACAACTTTGTAATAGCTCATTGAAAACACATAGTGACATAAGAAAGCGAGAAAAAAAAAAAAAAAATTCACTAAATCACTGGGTTACAGTTCGCATAATCGTGTTCTAAATAACATCAACTAATGTAAAATAACAGAGAAAAAAAGAAATAATGATAAAAAAATTAATCGTTAATGATTTAATAGATATAAAAAAAAATATAATTAAATTTTTTTTTTTTTGTGATTATTATTCTATCTACAGTAATAAAATTTGTTTTTATTTCGTACCAAGTGTATTGTTCAACTATAGTTCCGGTTATTTTTACAATGTCCGCCAATATGGCGGTGAGACGATGATGAAAATTTTCGCGTGGTAAGTAAAAATCAACGGATGATGCGCCACGATCCGAAGTTTAGGAATCCGTTCAACGCGTTGGTATGTTGTATGCTCTAAGAACGCACGGTTGATGACATGCGCCGATGGTAGACGAATATTGTGAGTAGGTATAACGGTGAGTGAGAAAAAGAGATAGCAAGAGGTAAAACAAGAGGGAGAAAGAAGGAGAGACGGGTGAGCTTTACTTCATCCCCACTCTCACTGAACTTCCCCCCCATTTGTGTCAGTATAATCTTAATTGTCCGACTATACTTCCCGTATAGTTGTGTTCATATGAATACGTATACACACTACTATGTCGAATTAGCATTAGGCCCTTGAATTGTTACCTGTAATGTGCCTCAACAAATACAACATGTGCATGGAGTAGGGATAGAAAATTGAGCAAGTGCTCAAGGGGCCTAGAGGAGGGAAGAAGAGTAGAACAAATGATGCGAACCAAGTATGAGATAACCTAACGTGAACTGATGGTGTTTGAGAGTGGGGAACCAATCACGGTATATCAAATTTTACAACGCACGCGCATTAGGTGTTCAGGACAATATTTTTTTTCAATTCCCTCACTTAAGTTTCTCGATATGACGTGTTGGATTTTTTTCATTCTACATATAATACGGCGCATGAAATATACAAAGGTATTATAGTTCCTATATAATTATAATCTGTATCCACCACCAGTACATAGTGGTGGATACTATGTATACTGTGTAACTATTATCCAAGGGATAATAGCTATTTATCAAGTATCTTATTTTACATGGTGCGTTGTCGTGACCGTTTCTCTGACGATTGCAAGCTCACAATTATGGCATGAATCAATAATGTTTTTATGAGTGTTATTTAAGTATAATTCATACCACTTTTCATATTATTTTCCCCTTTTATATTTTTCCCTATATATTTTATTTCTTTCTTAAATGTGGCAACGATGCGGTCAATATATATTTCGACGCAGCCATTCACTCATAAATGCCATATTGATATATAGTTATCGGACGAATCACTGCAAATATAGTAATTTAGCTTAGTCAAACCACTTCATGCTAACTTGACCTGACTCTTCATTGATTAGTGAAACATTCATTTTGATTTACAAATACATGATAACAAAGTTTTCCTTTATTATAAAATTTTACGTATATATTTTAAAAAATTGAAAGAGTCAAATGCTAATAAAAGTAGACACAAAAAAAAAAAACAAACAAAAAAAGGAACAATGAATACCAATTCTGGTTTTCCTGTATTTCTTCTGTCGCGCTGCCACTTCATTTGGATTCGTGTATTTATGCATTAATACATTCACACATCTCCACATTTACACGAGTACACACACTATAGTTGAATTGTACTATAGTATATGAGAACGGAGCTTAATAACTTTGAGCCAGTTGCCAGAGCTCTCATCAGTTTCCAAGTATCGATTTCAGTTTCCACTACTACCAATGCTCAGAATTATATGGCAATTTGGCAACATGTCGTGGAAGGTTTGGTTGGGTTGGTCTGCGGACAGGAATTACTGAAACCACATAGCTGATGAAAGTTTCAGGAATTACTATGCGACGGAGTAAAACAGATGGCACGAGAACACAGGGGGGGAAAACTGAAAAGTTATATATAGGGTCTGTAGTGTCCTCTCGTCAGCCACTAGTAGATGGTTTATCCCCACCACATTCATTTTTTCTTCTCACTACTACTACATCTACTGTATTCAATAAAATACTATTCCCACTTTTTTAACTTTTCATTGCCTATGTTTGAGTTTATGAACCAATTGAATACTCGGGATACTATTTTCCGATAATCTTTTATCCACGCATATACTTATTACAGTATATTATTAATATAAATTATTTATTTCAAGTAAAAAAATGTATTATATCTTGTATTTACTACAAAATGAACGTTATTTGTATTTATTATAAATAAATATTTAATTTTAAAAAGAAATTAAGAAATTTTCATTTAGAAAAAGTATAAATGAGTATTATGAATGATTTTTATATGGTAATAAAGCTTTATCACTCACGTTAACAAATGTCCCATCAATATTTTTTTTTTTTTTTTATGACTTTAGGATAATGAAAATTTATGGTTATGCTCGTAATTTAGAATAACGACAGTTTGCTATTTTTCAGTCCATGCGATAGCTACGGTATGCAGGTCAGAAACGATGAATGTGTGAGTGTATGTGTAAATATTATAGATGAAATGTTTTATTGAGGGACTTAAAGATTTGGCAACGTTGCATATACATTTTTCACCTCGAATTTCTACCTGAAAATATCTTGAAACTGGATAATACAGTGAAATAATCAAGCCCTATCTAATCCATATTATAAAAAAAAGAAGTTTGACAGATTTTTTTTTGTTAATTTTCTTGTATACTGCATTACATATTTTCATGTAATTTTATTATTTATCTATTGAGATATATGCTTGAAAATATGTATGTATTAAGCCAACGAAGTTTTGTGTCAATTGCAATATACAATATTTTCGCTAGGTCTGGCAAGTTGGCGGTTGTTACATATTATGCTGACCTTACCCAGACTTGGATTGTTGCTAGGCAACAGACTCGGGCAAGCTGAACTCGTCGTTGTTGCGACGTTGCCAATACTTATCTAAATTTCTCCATGCGCAATTTGAACAAAATCATCAGTTCAAGGCCCATTTTATTTTTTTCTCTTCTAGTATTTGATATATATATACAAAACTATTTTCATTACATGAATAAATTCACAATATGAATATATTTCATTGTAAATTGCATACAATTTTATTGTTAATTCTTTTTTCTGATTTAAAAAAGATTTTTTCACTTATCATTATTATTATTTATATAAATATATATTTATTTACAAAAGGGAAAGTTATGAAAGTAAAATATGAGAATAATAATATATTGTGAGTGAGGATAAACGTTGAAATATAAAATGTTTGGAAACAAAAAAATTTATGTGTATATTATTCATAAATGGAGGATGAACAAAATTGGTAGGTGCAGCACGTTATATTTTTCTTTCATTATTAATAAAATAATTGTTCACTTCAATCAAAACAATCAAAAAAACTTATCGATAAAAATTCAATACATGGAAAATAAATTCTTATCTAATAGTGGTTTTTCGATAAATAATTATTATCGATGTTATTGAATTTATTATTATTATAGTTGTTATGTTGCGTAATAATAAATCGGGATAGATCTGGTTTATGTGTTCCTTCATGAGTATTATCTATATATTTTTCTTCACAGTTATGTAAATCAGATACAAGTGAATTTATTGTTAAAAATTCTTTAGCTCTCTTTGGATATCCTTTATTGAGCCATTGTAAAACGTCCGTTTCGGATTTTAAATTTGGTTGTCGCGATTCTAAAATAAAACTAGAACTCTGTTGTGGATTTTTCGATTGGTTTCGCCGTGCTTTCATCGCACTTTTTGTCAACAATATCAAATTATTGAAATCCACACCCTGACTCTTATTACGTTGCTTCTGATCTAAATATAATTCTGGAGGACGTTGATAAACAGGAATCGGTGTTGGAATATTATTTATTTGATTGGGTTGTATCATTAATTTTTCATGTAATTGAATTGGATGAGGATGCCCGATTACTGGATAAATTGATTGTGGTGTCATTGAACAAAAAGGAATTTGAATTGGTGGTGGTGGTGGTGGTGGTGGTGCTGCAGGTGGTAACCAATGATATAGAGGTCTCATTAATGGTGCCGTAAGTGGTGTTGTGAGTGATGTAAATGACATGTTTGGACTCTGCGATACGATATTATTGATTCATTTATCATTTCTTATCATTTAAGCTCTATATTTTTATATAATTAAAGTACATAAAATTACTTGATATATTGCATTAACATTTGATAATGGCGGTCTGCTGAATTGGAAAATATGTTCTTGAAAATTTCGCTCGTTCGAATATAATGAATTTTGTAATGTTACAGTATCATTATTTTTCATATTATTCATTGTTCCAGGATACTTGGGAAAAAATTCTGGGACTTCTGCACTCAATATTGGTATAGTTGTTGATTTTTTTTGTTTTTTGAGTTCATTAATTTTATATAGATTTTTTTTTATTGTAACGGGCAATTGCCCGTTAATATCATATTTTTTTCCATTTTCACAATGTGAAACATTTTGTATTTTATTCAAATATAATTGTTCTGGTTGTTTTTTATAATATGAATTATTATTTTCACATTTACCATTTTTTAACGTTGATGATAGTAATGATGATGATAACGATAATGATTCTGATGATAATGATGAAGGGGACGATGGTGATGAAGATGACGATGACGATGATGATAGTGACGATGATGATGAACACGATGATAATGACGACGACGATGATATTGATGCTGGTTGAATAACATCATTGGTGTTCCAAATATGTCGAATATTCTCATGTGAAATTCGCATTTGTAATTGTAATTCTGCAGCATTATCGATTTTATATGGCAATGGACCGTAATTATTATAATCAATGTCTACGTCAATGAATCCGTATGATTCATTATTCAATGTTAGACAATGTGATTCTTTCATTGATGGCCTTTTTTTTTTTTTTTTTTTTGTTTTTTTCGTTTCAATATCATCGTATATGTAATATAAAAATGCAATTCCAGTAATTGATGTTAGATTATTCACTATCTATCTATTTAACTATTTATCTATCTATCTATCTATTAATTAATTAATTTATTTATTTATTTATTTATTTATCAATTTATTTATTATCAATATTACATATACCCACATGTTGGAGGTCAATTGAGTAAAGCATTCCTCAACTTCATCAAGCATCCATGGCTCCGATATTGGTTTATTCAAGTACACAATTGATGCTTTGTGTGGTGAACATAATTGATGATTATTCTGTCTGCACAAATTTTTGTCTTTCACATTGTATTGATTATTGTCATATTGTGTGAGTAACGAATTAGAAATTACATCGTATACATTGCTACGTTTGCTAATACAGTTTCCATGTAATTTTCGTATATATTTTGAATTCTATCAATATAAATGAACGTAAAAAATCAAACATTTAATATTTTTTCATTGTTTTTAAACATAATGATGATGTGTAAAATATTATGGGCACATATACAGAAGAAAAAAAATTTAGCTTTTTTTTTTTTTTTACAGAGTCCAAATGTAATAGAAAAAAAAAAGTGTATAATTTTATGATCACCTGAACCCACAAGTGTTCATTCAATTTTCGATAAGGGTCGTCTTCATTTGATGCCCATGTTTTGTTTGCGATCAAACAAATATTTTCATAGGCGCTATTAAAAAATTCCACGTCAAATATTGGTATCAGAGATACCATTATTCTCTAATAAAATCCCTATATATGATGACGTATATCAATGATACTCTTTTGTTATTTTCATTTATTGAGCGATATGAATATAAATGCACATTAAATAAAAAAAGAAGAAGAAATAAAAAATAATATATAAAAAATAAAATAGACTTTTTCATGAAATGAATACTCAGATTTTTTTTTTTTTTTTTCCATCAGTGTAATTTCAAATTTTTGGCGGTATTTAAGTGAATATTGTTTTCCATTGTATTGCCCGATACTAGCGACAATTTATATCATATTCATGTTGCCTTAAAACAATTACGTGATTGATATGTCCATGATATATATGACAAATACATGTGACGAATATCTAAAAATATTACGCCAGATTTTTCATTTTATGATTATATTGTTTATATTTGAGAAATAAATTGGAATTCCATTATTTTATACTTATTTAAGTTTATAGTGAGATTATACAGACGATATAATTTAAAACGAAATTCCCGTGTACGTACACTATTTGATATATGTAATAATAATGCAATATGTTTTTGAATATTTATTTATTTTGACAGTATATATTTGTCCTAATTTAAATATTGCAATTGATATTGATCATGATTGTTCATGTGGAAACAATTTAAAACGACCAAATAATGAAATTAATAACGACAATGAATATTGTTCAATACCAAATAATTTTAAGAATAATGAAGAAGAAGAAAATCTCAATATATATTACAACGTACCCAATGACATGGCAATGATTAAAGGAGATATCTATAATATAGGAACGGATAATCCTGTATTTGTAGGTGATGGTGAAGGGCCAAAACGAAGTGTAAAATTGGATCATTTTTACATAGACAAGTATGAAGTAAAAAATGAAAATTTTTATATATTTGTGAATGCAACAAATTACAAGACCGATGCTGAAAAATTTGGCAATTCATTTGTATTCGAAGGATTATTGAGTGATGACACGAAATCAAAAATAAAAGAGGCTGTCGCACAAGCACCATGGTGGTTACCAGTAGAATCAGCAACTTGGATGCATCCTGAAGGACCTGATTCAAACATTAATGGTATTGTTTAATTATGTATAATAATTTTTACATTGAAATGTAAATCAAATTTTTTCATATTTATCTATTGCTTATCGTTACCTTTTTTTTTTTTTTTTTTTATATACCATCAGATCGAATGGATCATCCAGTTGTACATGTATCATGGAATGATGCAACTGCATATTGTAACTGGTTGGGAAAGCGTTTGCCAACTGAAGCAGAATTTGAAGTGGCATGTCGTGGCGGTCGCAAAGATCGAATCTATCCTTGGGGAAATAAATTAACACCAAACGATAAGCACAGGTAAAGGAAAATAAATAAATGAATGAAAATAAAAGTAATTCTGTTTTTGAAAATATAAATAAATTTTTATTATAGAGTTAATTAGATGATTACATGATTTATTGATTTTTCAGAATGAATATTTGGCAAGGTGAATTCCCATATAAAAATACTGGCGATGATGGTTATGTAGGTACAGCACCAGTTACAGAATATCCACCAAATGATTATGGAATTCATAATATTGTTGGGAATGTTTGGGAATGGACATCAGATTGGTGGACAGCAACACATTCAACTGAACAAACGACTAATCCTGTACGTTTTGTATTGAAAAAAAAAAAAAAAAAAAAAAAAAAACATCTCTATTTAAAATACATTTATTATTATTATTATTTTGAAGATCGGACCATCGTCTGGAAGTGATAAAGTAACAAAAGGTGGATCATATCTTTGCCATAAATCATATTGTTTACGATATAGATGTGCTGCTCGGCGTCCAAATACTCCCGATACATCAGCTGGAAATCTTGGTTTCAGGTGTGCAAAAAATTATGAATGAAATACTTATTTATAAGGAGCGAAAGAGATTTCGAAATGTATGGAAATAATTAAATTGCCGTGAATCATTGAATTAATGTATTCTATATTTACACTAAGAAGTGAATAAAAAAACAAGCCGTATTATACGGTTACTACATTCGCTTATTGGATTACAAACCCAACAAGTCATATCAACTAAGAATCAATATAACACGATACAATCAAGCATCGAGATGATTGAGAAGAAAAAAAATTGAGAAATATTGGGAATTGCAGTTTTTATCCTGTTGGTCTAATCAATCAAAAAACAAAACATTAGAAATGGTCCTAGTCCATTCTTGTGATGTTGTGGATGAAACGACTTTTAGAAATAAGTAATTTCTGGTGTGACTGTAACTGCAATCAAGCTCAATAACAATAATGGGCCTTTCTTGCTGGACGTCAAATAGAATGAAGAAAAAATTTTGCAAGATCTTTATTCGTTCTTGAGTTATCGTGTACACGACTGATCAAACGGACATGTGTAGACTATATAAACTCTCTATTAATAGTCTGGCATACAGGCTACACGAACAAACCACCGAATCGATATAAAATTATATACGTGTGTGTCAAAATGAGATTGATTCTACTGGAACATTTGATTGATCAAAAACTAGTATCCCCGCTTTTTGGTCTATGTCCAACCGTTGAAAAAATAATTCAAGTTGAATATATTAATCACTGCTTATCCATAATATCACGCTAAATATTGATTGCTCAGTAAAAAAAAAGTCTATTCGACATGAATGAAAAAGAAAAAATATCACTTACAATTTATGTATCTTTATTTTTTGGTTTAGCTTTTTTTTTTTCTTTTGAAAATATACAGTGGAACGGATTTGCATAATCAGAATAACAAAAACAAAGAGGATAAAAAACGATCGGTAATCTTCGGAGGAGTTGTAGCCACAAAAAAAGTCTGGCCAGCGAGTGAGGGAGTTACATATGTGTCAATGAACTGAAAAAAAGTCCAGAAAAATATTAATTTGTTTTCAAGAAATTTTTGATAAATTGATTTTTAGAAAAATATTAAGTGCAATCAACCTCCCAAACAATAAGATTTATCTCCTGCGTATACCCAATTAGAAAAAAATAAAAAAAAAATGTTTTTATAATTATTGAATCGAGCTATTGCGGATATGACTAATCGGCCGGCCAGCCGGACGATTTTCAGTGTGACTGGAATAGGCCAATCTAGTTCAATAACAATTGAGCAAAAATAAAAAATCAATTTTTGAAATTAAGTTCTTTGTCAATGGCGTACGGGTCATAAGAATAAGTAAACTAAAATTACAAACGATAAAATAGGATATGTTATCGAGGGAAAAAAATTAAAAATTCTACTATTGCTGCCATCTTGTGAAAAATATTTTTATTTTTAAACATATTGAAAAAAAAAAGAAAAAAAAATATTATAGTAGAAACCTACAACAAAAATAAATATTTGAATGATTATATTGTGAAATTGAAATATACCGCCATCTGTCGGTATGAAATATAAATTTGAAAAAATGATTGTCTACATTTCAACGTTATTTATACAACAGCTGTTTCTACAAGAGGCGTTTATAACAAGCCACGTAAATATATATCTACGCGTATATTGACGGGCCACGCACACGTTTTACAAATTACCGGCGTGATTCGCGTGGTTATGATCATAATTCATTTACCAAAAAGTTTATATACCATATTATATGTATCGTATATTTTTATAAGATAATATACGATCATGACAAGTAAGAATAATAGTACAAAGCTATTTGTGTGTGCGGCAGGTATATTCATTTGTTATTTTTATTTTGGTATGCTACAAGAAAAAATAACTCGAGGTGTTTATGGTGATGATGAAAATAATAAGGAGAAATTCACGTATATGTTTGCATTGGTATTTTTCCAATGCGTTGTAAATTATTTTTTTGCCAAATTTTTATTACTAACAGTTATGAAAGAGAGTGATGATACAACAAAAACAATTTATTATTCTACTTCAGCTCTTACATATTTATTAGGAATGGTTTGTAGCAATATGGCATTACAATTTGTGAGTTATCCTACACAAGTTGTGGGAAAAGCTGGCAAACCAATACCAGTAATGATTTTGAGCGTTCTACTTGGTAAAAAGGTAAATATCCAATGGTGAATGAAAAAAAAAAAAAAAAAAAAGTTTGCGGCAATTTATTCAATTACTTTTTAAATTTATTTTCTAGTCATATCCAGTAAAAAAATATTTCTTCGTATTGCTGATTGTGTTAGGTGTTATCACATTCATGTTTAAAGATGGAAAATCGTCTGTAAAACAATCAGAACAAGTGGGTCTAGGTGAATTGTTATTGTTATTATCATTAACAATGGATGGATTAACGAGTGCTGTACAAGAGCGTATGAGAGCTGAGCATAAATCAAAATCTGGCCATATGATGCTCAATATGAATTTTTGGTCGATGATATTTAGTGGTATTGTTATTGTAGTTTCTGGTGAACTTTTAGAATCTATTGAATTTTTACAACGTTATCCAACATCATTGTGGCACATAGTTACATTTTCTATAGCTGGTGCATTGGGACAATTTTTTATATTTTTAACTGTATCAGAATTTGGACCCTTACCATGTTCAATAATTACAACAACTCGTAAATTTTTTACTGTTTTGGGTTCAGTATTGTTGTTTGGTAATACATTATTAATTAAACAATGGTTAGGTACTATTATTGTATTTACAGGATTATTTTTAGATGCCACTTATGGAAAAGCTCAAAGTGTTAAAAAAGAAACTGTAAAATAATATATTTTTATCTATATTTTTTCAATGCATAGAATTAAGTGGGTACTTGTAAATATTCATGATTTTTTTCTTGTTCATGTTTATCTGTCAATTGAATATTATTTTCATTATGTAATAAGAAATTGCTTGAGACGTTACGAGAACAAAAATACAGTAGAGCAAATTTGATTTTTAGATATTATGAAAAAAAAAAACTCCATGAAAATAGGCACAAATTAATGTAAGATGTATCTTGAATAAGGATTCATTCAAATTAAATGCGGAATGTATTGAAAATAAAAAAAAAATAAAAAAAAAGAAAAATCAATGAATTTTCTCAATTTTTCTCACTTAAAATAATGAATAATTGTAATATTTAAAAACACACAAAATATAAAGAAAAAACAAAAAATAATATAATGTCATTCTTCTTAATATATGTTAGAATAATTATTACCAATTTTCATATTAAATATAATATATAAATATTTATATAATGAAAAAGTAATTTGATTAATTTATCTACATCATGGGATTTATTAATGTGCCCGAGACCTGTTAACAAATCATTATCAGTATCACCTTAACCGTACACAGTTAATTTATCATTTTCTGCAGTAATTCAACAATTGACTTCTCATGATAATATCCACTTAAATATATGTACACAATACATATTTTTCTTTATACGCGCGCGCGCGCGCGTGTGTCTGTGTGTGTATGTATGTATATATGTATATATATATGTATATAAGAAAGTAATATTGAGGAAGGGGAGATTGTAATCAGTCTGTAATTTAAAAGATATGTTAGGATTGATGTCAATACGGCACTTCAGTCTTCATTCACATTGACAACTAATCATTCAAAAAGTATTCTTGTAATATATCTAGGAAAAACAAAAAAAATATTTTTGATTTCCAGTATAGAAAGGGTGGGAAATAGGTAAAGATATAGAAAGTGCGTGTGTGTGCGTGTGTGTGTGGGTGTGTGCGTGCGTGTGTGGGTGGGTGCGAGAGACCGGAAAAAAAATGAGAGTGTGAGAAAGGAAACTAACGATTTATCGATTTTTAAAATCCCCATGGTTTTATTTATTAATTTAATTATTGAAATTATTTGAAATATGAATTTCAAATATAATATATCATGCGTTATAATCGCATTTATTTTATTTATTTGTTCTAAATCAAATGGATATGAAGGTAGGAATTGTATAAATTAAATATTTATCATTAAAAGTAAATTAAGATTTTTATTTTTTTAATTTTTTAATTTTTTTCACTATAGATTCAAGAATAATTATGATGGATGAAAATCCACAGTCTATTTTAACATCGTTTGAAATGAAGAAATTTAATGAAAATGTACCTTATCGATTAACGAAAAATAATATTTTAAATGACGATGAAAAACCACAAGCCAATTGTTCACCACATTCAATCAAAGATTTTCCTACAGATTTATTTACTAAAGAACAACGTCAGCATGGCTTTGTTATTTTACATGCATTATTTGGATTTTATATATTTATATTGACAGCGTGTGTTTGCAATGATTATTTATTACCTGCATTGGATATTATTTGTGCTGATTTAAATATAAGTGCTGATGTAGCTGGTGCAACATTTTTAGCCACTGCAAGTTGTTTTCCAGAATTATTTGTTAATGTTGTTGGTACATTTGTTACGGAATCTGATCTTGGAGTTGGTACTGTAGTTGGTGGTGCTGTATTTAATACATTTGCCACTCCAGCGTTTGGTGCTTTATCTGCTGCTCAGGTAATATTTATATATATAGAATTTATTTATTTATTTATTTATTATTATTATTTTTTTTTTCACATATCTTTATTTATTCTTCATTCTCATGGTATTCAATTCAATGTTACCATCAATTGTCATTTTATTGTTCACGACAATGTCATAGCGTTGTGGGTGATTAAGAAATATATGTTATCTAAGTAGGTAACTGATGTCTTAAAAAGCTGTAAAGTAAATTTTTTTTTTTTTTTTTTTCCATAAAAAATATTTATATACATATATAAATTTAAATCTAATATTTATAATGTACTATATAAAATAAAAATTAATGATTGTTTAAAT
The DNA here is from genome assembly GCA_963920625.1 of Dinocampus coccinellae. Taxonomy (NCBI): domain Eukaryota; kingdom Metazoa; phylum Arthropoda; class Insecta; order Hymenoptera; family Braconidae; genus Dinocampus; species Dinocampus coccinellae. Next base: position 914,450 of record OY987185.1, read on the forward strand.
AGGGTATACAATTGGATTCATGGATTTTATCACGTGATTGTATTATTTATATTATATCAGTTAGTGCATTGGTGATTATTATGTGGGACGGTAGAATCACTTGGTACGAGTCAATGATACTTATAATTTTATTCACTGGATATTTTACTATTTTATTTCTCAATAATTATCTTTATAATTGTACAAATAAAATTAAGAGTTTTTTATGCAACAAAACAAAATTAACAGTTGAGAAAGGTAAATTTTTTTTTTTTTTTTTTTTTTTTTCATTCATGTATTTATATTTAAATATTTATATTTAATATTTTTTTTTTTTTTTTTTTTTTTTTTTTTTGGTTTAGTAGAGGATTGTAATAAAAATGATATGCCAATTGGATTTTATAGACCATTTGTTCATGGTGAATTGAGAGCTGAATATAGAAATAGCATTCAAAGTGCAAAGCGAAAAGAAATTGAGAGTGGAAATTGTTGTCCAGAAAAATCCGAGAATTTGGAGGAATATGTCGAACCAGGTTTGGAAATTATATCAAAAAAATGTTTATATATTTTAAAGAATGAAAAAAAAAGAGGAAAAAAAAAAAAATTCATAAATAAATTAATAAATTAATAAATAAATTATAAATTGTATTTTACTAATTTATATTGTATTTTCAGATACACCATTCACGTGGCCGTCGGGGAATATTATAAATATTTTCCTATTTTTCTTCATGTGGCCGATAAAATTCATCCTCTTTATAACAATTCCTGATACACGTTTCAAAAAATTACATAGTTGGTATCCAATAACTTTTATAATGTGTGTAACATGGATAGCCATTTCATCATATCTAGTTAGTTGGATGATGACAATTGTTGGTGATACACTTGGTATCGCCGATTCAATTATGGGAATAACATTTTTATCTGCTGGCGGAAATATGCCCGAACTCGTTTCAATTGTCATTCTATCACGTCAAGGTAAAATAAATTATATCGATAAAGGTCAATATATAATAACCTCTCTAAGTTTTATATATAATAACAATAAAAAAATGTATATATATTTTTTTTCAATATTTTATCGATTGTTTCTATCTTGGGATTTCCTTGATGATTGTCATATCTGATGATCAGTTTTTTTTTTCTTCCTTTTTTTCAACAAATTAATATTCGATAATCTATATAATTTTGTAGTTTATAGTTCTAAAAAAAAAAAAAAAAAAAAAAAACAAAAAAATCAATCAATAAAGAATTAAATTTTTTGTAGGTAATGGTGATATGGCAATGAGCAATACATTGGGTGCTAATACACTCGATGTCCTCATGTGCCTTGGAGTTCCTTGGGCAATACGATCTGTAATGACTAAAAGTGATGTAATTATTGAGTCTGGTGCACTTGCATACAGTGTTATGTCAATTGTTTTATGTGTAATTGGTTTTTATGGTGTGACTGCATATTATAAATATCAATTGAATCGAAAAGTTGGTATTGCGTGTCTAGTTATGTACAGTTTGTTTTTAACATTCACTATCATGATGGAATCAAATGTATTTTTTCCAGTTAATTTACCTATGTGTAATGATTGATTAATTTTATATTGAGGTGGTAAAGTGATTGCGTGAAAAGAAAAAAAAAAAAGATGATAATATTAATAATGATGGAGATGATGATGATGATGATGAAGAAATAAAGAATATTGTGAAATATCAATTGTGTGGATTAAAAAAGCATGACGGGAAATAAAATGCAAATAAAAATTTTGAGATAGTATAAAGTGCATGGTGTTAATTGTTTGTGATGTGTTATTGTGTTTAAAAATTATATAAATATAAATTAATAGAAATGGTGAAGAAAAAAAAAACAAAGAAAATTTGTGTGAGTAATTTTGTGAATTCGAGAGAGACTCGCTAGTCATTAAATTTAATTTTACAACAAATTATATATTGTTGATTTATTGTTTATGTACACATTTGTGGTTTTACTGAAGAATCATTTTATAAATATACGTAAACGCGATATTATTGTAATTTACATATTATTGTAAATATTAGCATTGAATTTTTTATTCTTATTTTAATATTATATTATTACTTTTTTTTTTTTTTTTTTTTTTCCAAGTATATGAATGAAATTATGGGCGAATGATTGATAACAAAAGCTGAATATTGTTGGATAAAAATGTATTAAATGATAATATAATTTCAACGAGGAAGACTGACATTATCATTAATTTAAATCTTATTAATGATAAATTGAATTGATAATATGAAAAAAAAAAAAATATATATATATATATATATTTTTTTTTGCCATATAATGGGATTGAGGACAAATAAAGATGGGTATGATTAATTTGAATATACAAATACAATATATGCAAAATATAAAAAAAAAAATAAATAAATGAAAAAAATAAAGAAACAAAATATTAATTTTCACTTGCAATCCATCGCAGTTGAAACACTTTATTAAACAATTTGTCATGTTTGACGTAACAAATTTTTAAAAACAATATTTTGTTTCATTTTTTAATTTTTAAAATTTTTTTATTGATTTATTATTAATATTAATATTGTTTTTTTCATTCGCGTTATTTCTGACTGGTTCCGTTTTTTTTTTTTTTTTTTTTTTTTTTTTCTACTTAATATTTCAATATTTCCCTTTTTTGCTCTTGTTTTTATTTTTATCATTTTCTTTTTTCTCTTTTCTTCACATTCAAATATTAAATATCACGTGTCACTGTACTCACGAGTGTGTGCAATACAAATTTAAAAAAAAAACATTTTATCATTATTACCATTATTATTATTTTTTTTTTTTCTTTCAAGTATTCGGATTTTATCATACATAATTTTACGTGAATACCCGTATCATCACACGTTTTTTTTTTTCTGTCTTTTTTATATGTTTAAATAATTTACACGAACACATACAACAATTTGCGAATTATCGATATTGGTAAAAAAATTGACGATTATTGTATTTCAATTATACAATTTAAATTTTCACCTTTTTTTTTTTCATTATTATTATTATAATTTTTTTTATCAAGTTTTTAGTTCTTCAATTACTTGGATTATCGCAGCAATGCTCTTTGAAGTTTTGTGTGTGCATGTATGTGTATTATTTGACACACATATATATGTGTGTTCATCAAATATTTTTCGAGTTTGAGACATGTGAGATTGAATCTCAATTCATTTTCACTCTGTATTTGTTTTTATCTCCATTTATTGGTCTTTGCTTATATTTTTTTTTTTTTTTCTTTTTTTCTGTTTCGTTATAATTATTTCTGCACTCTATATTTTTTTAATTCGATACAATATGAGCAATTGTTTCACGCACCGCAAATCGTGGTTAGAATGTGCAGAAAGTGATAAAATATCAAGGTTCAATATTGGTAGATTAAATTGTTCGATTCGATGTACGACAGTGACATGGAGAGAGTGTATATCATTCCATCTATCAATCTTTCTTTAATATCGATCGTGGATTTTTTTTTTGTTTTTTTTTTGTTTTTTTTTTTTTTCCTACACACAATAGCAAATTTTTATAATTTTTTTTTTATTTCAAATAAAAATTCGCGATTACTACGCTCATTTTATCTTTATATACTTTTCTATTATTATTTTTTTTTTTCTGAATAGTCATCTTGTTTTGATTTTAAATATTTTCGCAGCGATGGACGTTTTAATTTTTTAAAATTTTAAAATTTTTTTATTTCGATTTCATTCATACAATGCAATTTTAAGAATTATGTCAACGAGTTTATTGAGATACGGACGTCGTATAATAATGTGGCGGTTTTGACAACTGCGTAACAATCAAATGATTTTATTGAATTTTGTTTCTATTATTTTTTTTATTTATGTATTTATTTATTTATTTATTTATTTATTTATTTATTTATTTATTATTATTATTTCATTTTTCTTATATTTTTAGTTTCGATATGTACTAAATGAATTCATGAATTTGACGCCGGTACTTCATATACACATATTTAAAAATTTTTTTATTCTCCCTTAAAACGACGATATAATGAAAAAAGTTTCGAGGTTTCTTTTTTTTTTTTATTTATTATTTTTTTATTTCTTCTTCTAACTAATATATATCATTGAAAATTTTAAGACAACAGACTTATTCAAATTCAATAAATATTCAATTGGCAATGAAATTAAATTTCTACTGCCGAATATCGTCATTATTCAAACATTTCCATAATTATTTTCGATCAATCGAGTTATATACTTTTGAAATTTCCCAACTATAATATACGAAGGCTTTGAAAGCTTTTTGCGAATAGACGAAAGATAACATTTTTTTAATTTTTTTTTTTTTAATTATATAATTTTCTATTTTTAATAGTGAGAATTTATTAATAATATTTTTTCATTTTTTTATTTTTTATGATTTTTATATATTTCAATATTTCAATATTTCACTTATTTACTCGGTTTTTCTATCTTTTTTTTTTTTCTCTTTTCACAGAAGTTGAAGCAGATTTTTTTGCTATTATTTTTTCTCTTTGTTATTAAAATTTCGCCTTTTTTCAGAAAGTGTAAAGAATTAATTTCTCAAATCCGAACGTACACGCCATTGGCTGTCTTCTACACTTACATTTACTTAGTTAATCGCTATTCCATCCCATTAAGATCGTAAGGCAGTTCTATAATGATTTACTGGCATATCGCAGCATTTGGTGCATACTTGTTTGTATGTCTATATATATGTGTGTGTGTGTGTGTGTGTGTGAGAGAGAGAGAGAGAGGGTATGTATTTAACCGCGTGGTTCTTCTATACATTACATAGATTAGATTTGCGATAAAAAATATATATAGATTGCGATTCCAACGGTATTATCATTAATATTATTACTAATGTAATTATATTAAATTGAAAATCTTCCTATGTCCTATTCTTCTTACTTATTATTATTATTTTTCTTTTCTCTTTCAATTTTTTTTTTTTTTTTTCACGTGTAAAATATTGATGTTTCTATTATTATTTTTTTATTTTATCTTTATTATTATTGCAAGCGCATCAAACGTGTCAGGGAGAAAAAAAAAAAAAAAAAAAAAGAGAGAGAGAAAAAATATCCTGCGTGAACGCTATTGGGAGAAATTCTTTTACATTGTTCTCGATCATTATTTTATTTCACATAACGTGACGTCACGGCGCGATATACAATGAATTATTGATTTTTTTATTGTATATCTTTTTTGAGTTTATTATTATTATTATCATTATTATCATTAATATATCAGATGAAGTTAGTAATAATAAATTTCGCTTAATTATTTGTTTATTTATTTATTTATTTATTATATAATGTCGCGAGATTAATGAAGTAGATTTTTTTTAATGTGGAAATTAAATTTTTTTTTTTTTGTGTGTAAAATTTTTTTTTTCATCTAAATACTAATTATTAAAATTTTTCAAATTTTTTCTCTCAATATCATCTCGTAGTTATAATCTTTAAAATATGAATTAATTTTCATGCGAATCCGAATTATTGTTTATTGAATTTTTTTCAATTTTTTTAATAATATATATATTTTTTTTTTCTCATTAATCCATGCGATTTCTACGTGAACAATGAAATAATTAAATATAATATTAAATTAAAAGAATACGTTTTTCGATCAACGGACGATATTTAAAATATTTTATTCTATGTGATTATTATTATTATTATTATTATTATTATTATTATTATTAATTAATTAATTAATTTTTTTTCATTGATCAAATCATATTTGAATTGCATTTCTAAACTTGATAATTGTCAAATTCATTCGAATAATTTTTTGTTTACAAATTTTTATTTTTTATTTTTTATTTTTTGGTTCGTTTTATTAATTTACTTTTTCACCATTTTATATATTATCCTTGATTATTCTATTATTTTCATTCTCATTAGCAATTTCTTGTTTATTACTCTCACTTTTTATTGCTCAATGGACTCCAGTCGAAATGTGTAATTAATTACATTGAAATATTTTATACAATCCATTTACGATATAAATTATCATGGAATTATTGAGCCAATGTAAATAAAAAAAAGGAAACATTTTTATTGATAACAATAATTTTTTTATATTTTTCAATTGATGGTCATATCTTTCAAAAAATTTATTACTCTATTCATTATTTCAAATTGTTTGTTAATTATCAACTATTATATTAATAAAATTATGATTTTTTTTTCTCTTATTATTATTTCTATTATTTATTATTATTTATTATAATTATTATTTTATTTTTTTTCTTAGAGGAATTATAATTTAATTGGTATTGAAAATTTTAATACGCAATAAATTTTTCTTTTTTTCTATATATATCTAATATAATATAATCACGACGGATGAATCCAACTGTAGCTCTAGTTTATTCTTTTTTTTTTTCATTTTTTCATTTTTTCTCTTTCTTTTCATAGTCACTCTTTGAAAAAGCTATGGAAATGTGATTGGAGGAATAATATATATATAGCGAATTGAAATGGATAATATTTTTATTTTATTGCGTGATTATTCACCCAAAGAAGAAAAATTATTTTTATTTTTATTGGAAAAAAATTTTTTTTTTTCGCTGTTATTAAATTGAAATTTTAGTTTATTTATTTATTTTTTCTTTTAATTTTCCTATTGTAAACTTTTTTAAGTAATTTTTTTCCAATTCGAGCAATTTGTATTTATTTAATGGGGATTATGTATTAGACGTATCACTTCAATATTTATTACCGTTATTATCAATAATTCATAATTTTCCACTGTAATTATTTCAAATTTCACATAAATTGCAAATTATTCCAAATATATATATATATATATATATATATTTAATCATTAAAGATTTTTCCTTTTGAGTTTCTTGTCTTTCTGTTCATATCATTTTTCTTCTCATTTTGACATTATCATTGAGTGTATATATATACATATATCACTATGAGAATAATCAGATCATTGGAAAATTTTATAATTGTAAGTGAGGATTAAAGAGCTCAGTGAATTGAACCACATGAGCTCTCGTGGCTCATTGTATCTCACAAAAAGGTAATTTATTGGTCATCTCTTTGGTCGTCTCTTGATCATGGCTGTGGCCACCCTCGCTCTTTGGACTTCCAGCACCATCGTCCATACTACCCCCACCATTGCCATGGGGGTAGATCGATTGTCATCTAAGCGCCAGTGTGGACACCATCGGTGGTCGGGACGGTTTATTATCGAGTATTCTCTCGATTTCATTCATCATGTTCGTATTGAGTTTGGGTATAAGCTATTAAATTTAAATAAATGTTGATAAAATATTTCTATATAAATTATGATGATCGAAAAATTATAAATTAAATATTTATTTATTTATTTATATCATTTTTTTTTTTTTTTTTTTTTTTTTTTTTTCGTATTTTCATTTCAATTTTACCTGTAAACTTTGGAGACTTTCGTAAAGTTGATCTATATTAGATGCTCCAAGAAGAAGGCACTGGACACTTTCATTCTTGAGGGACCACGCAATTGCTAATTGTGCAAATGAACATCCCAAACGATCAGCAAGTACACAAACATCACGTAATTTATCGGAATATTTTCGTGTCTCATCCTCCACTGGTGGTTTCTCTTTCAACTCCTGCGTCAGATTATTACGACGATTCTAAATAATATTAAAATTAACCATATCCAATATATATATATATATATATATATAAAAAAAAAAAAAAAAAAAAATCAAAATAAATAAACAAAATATCAAATAAATTATTACTCACATCTTTGTACAACGATTGGGTTTCATCCTCAGTCCAACTGAATGACGAGTATTTATTCTAAAAACAAATAAATGCCAATATCCACAGACATAAATTCATTTTATATGTTAGTAATAATAATAATTATTATTATAATGAATTAATAAATAAAATAAGATGAATAAATAAATAAAAAAAATGTTGAAGAAACAATTCAAGTGAATTGCCCGTGGGAGTCCAGGCAATTTTTCTCATAACGCAATGGGATTAAATAAAATAAAAGTTTTTTATTTGAGATGATTGGATCACGTAGATGAAGTACAAGTTTCATACTTGATATGTACACATATAAATATATATAGATGTACCTTGTATGAGGAACGTGAGAGAAAGGACATGCCACAATCGTCTGGCTTGGAAACCATACCAATTGTCACTGTCGACCATGCCATTAATCCAACACCTGAGAAATAAAAAATATCAATGAAAAATGATGAAGAAAAAGTGAAAAAATTAAAATAAAATATGAAATAATCATTAAAAATTAGTATAGGTATTTTTTTTTTTCTGATAAATAATTTATGTAAATTATTAATTAAATTAAATAGTCATTACCAATTTTATTGTACAACTCTGGCATATAGAGTTCGGGTTTATCTCTATAAAACAGGTGATACTCAGCCTGCTCAACAATTGGAGTAACGCAATTAAATTGACGACAATTTGTGTATGCCTCCATTATTTCAACTGGTGTCCATCTTGATGTACCCCAATACATCACCCAACCGTTGTTTATTACATGATTCATAGCACGAACAACCTCTGGAAAAAATATGAATGAAAAAAAAAAAAAAAAAACTTTTTTTTTTTTCTATTTTTCAATTTTTGAAAAAATTTCAAAAATATCAAGATTTTGTGTCAATTAAGATTTTCAAATATAATAATAATTTTATTTTACAATTTTTTTTCAGATACGTAATGAGAAAAAAAAAAATAAAAAAAATTGAAATACAGAATGTCAGAGCAAACATTGAGTGTCACTACTGTGATATTATATTCTATAATATTGATTGTGTGAAAATAACATTTAAACGACATATGAAATTGACAAAAAATATTGTTTACTCACCCTCCATTGGACACATTGGATCAACCTTGTGGATCATGACGATGTCAATATACGACAATTGTAACCTCGCCAGAGATGCCTGAACAGACTCGATAATATGTTTTCTGGACAGACCGCGACTTTCGCTTCTACAAATATCAATATGAATCAAATACACACATATACAATTATATAAATTTGTAATTTGTATATTGAATAAACAAAAAAAATAAAATTGTTATAAAAAAAAAATGAATAAAGAGAACAATAAAATATTTTAATGAAAAAAAAAAATAAAAAAAAAAAAAAAATCCACTTCATCCAATTTTATATTATTGCATTGCATTTACTTTTATCAATAATTTTTTTATTTTTTTTTTTTTTACGATTATGTTATCGACACGTGGATATTGGTAATTAATTGATTACAGAGATTGTATAGAATTTATATAATAGATGAAAATGAGATCAAGGTCTTGTACATATTTAATGTTTAATAAGAAAATTAAATATATCATGTCATATATAAATAAATAAAAAGAAAAAAAATATATATAAAAATATATAAAATGTGTAATATTTATTGAATAAAAAAAAGTTTATATTTAAATATTCTCAATTAATTTGGCAAATGATCAAGATAATTTTCTAAATTTAATATAAAATATACTCAATTCTCGTTCTATAAACCCAAATATTTTAGATTGCACATCATTTATTATTTATATCAATATTATTTAATAATTAAAAAAAAAAAACCAATAATAATAAAACCGTTATATTTACAAATTAAGGATTTGGCATGCGAATTATATAAAAATTTACATACATCAGTAATCATTACACAATACATACTTGGTATTCCAGTAGATTTTAGTGGTGACGACGTAGCTTGTACGACTCCAGCCACGACGCAATAATATTCGGCCAAGTTGTGTCTCGGCGCGATGGCCACTATGCGCCTCACTGAGGTCGAATACATTAATACCACTATCGTAGGCCAAGGCCACCACAGCCTCAGCCGTTTCGTCACTACTGCAACCGCCTATACCACCAAACGTTGTCCATGTACCTGAGTCAATATAAATATAATTTATCAATATCTAAATAAGCCAAATAAATAAATGAGATAATAAATAAATACTCAGACTGTATTTATAAAATTAATTGGAATTGTTGCGATGAGATGATAATTTAAAAAATACCACACCGGTATTATTGAATTTTTTTTATTGATATATTTATATAATTACAAAAAATTATAATGACATGATTATCACTATCGTTAATAATTCATGGATTAATTTTGAGATAATATAAAAAAATTTAATTCAGTAAAGTTAAGATTTTAATTTTTTAGAATATTAAAATTAAATTTTTTTTTCTTTTTATAATGAAAATAAGACGATGAAGTGTGTATATATATGTGTGTGTGTGTATATATATATTGTGTTTTTTAATTTTATTATTATGAAGTGTATGGAAAAAATTGTAAGAAAGTGAGAATGAGAAAAAAATAAATACTTGAAATTATATATATTTATAACTATACTATTCATTAAATTATATTATTATGTTATACTGAACGAAAGGCTTCATCTTAATATGTACAATGTAATGTTAGGGAGGGGGGGGGGGGGGGGGAATAGAGAAATAATAATAAATGGTACTTTAAAATAAATAAATAAAAGAAAATTAGATTTAGGGTTTTAGTAAGTAGAAAGTTGCAAGAAAAAAAAAATAAAATAAAATAAAATAATAAAAATTTTTAATATGGAATTTTTTTCATTTGAGATAAATAAATAGAATTTATTCCAATACTTGTATTATGATTAAACTATTGGTGATATTTTATGAAAAATTCACAGTGATAATTTAAATAAATATCATAATTTCATTTGAATCAAAGTTTGTTGGAGAAAAAAGGAAACTAAAAAAAAAAAAAGAAAAAATTGTTTTTATTTCAATAGCACATAAATGTTTTTAAATGAGACGTGAATAAAATAAATAAAAAAAAAAAATGTCTCATAAACTAAATATATAATTCTACAAAGTCATATTTGTGAACGTGCATAAATCAATGGTATCATTGTCACACTGAACAATATATATACGTGGAAAAACTATTTACACGAATGTATACGCATCAAGTGAATTGAAAATGATATAACCAACTCATTTATGTGTACACATGTACAATACGAAGTTTTCAACACAACACAATCATACATTGTAATATTTATTTATACATATATATATATATATATTTTTTTCTTCTTCTCTAAACAAACTCGAATAATGAATATTTCAAAGTTTGACAATGAAAAATTAATGACAGTTGATTCATGTGTGTAAAATAAAAAGGTATTTTTTCCTTATAAATAAATAAAAAAACAAAAAAAAAAAATGTCCAAATATTGAGAGCAAATAAAAAATAATGTTTGAATGAATAAAAATATAGAATTGAAAAAAAAAAAAGAAAAAAAAAAGTAGATATGAACTGTATATAAATTGAATTGTATGATTGCAGTATGCACACAAAGTGACTTTACACTCTTGTGCCATCTCCAATCGTTATATATATATATATATATATTGACAGTTGTATTTGCCAGAATTCTGTTTTGAAATAGAAAAGAAATTCGCAAAGTCAGAAAATGTAAGAAGAACACGTCTCTTGTGTATTATTTTTCAGATCACAATAGAAAACTTTGGAATAAATGAAAAAAAAAAAAAAAAAAAAAAGAGTACAATATAAAATATATAAAGTGATAAATAAAAAAATAAAAAAAAATTATTATTTACATTGCACTTACCTAATCCAACATTGGAAACACGTAGACCACTTTTGCCCAAATTACGATATCGAATACCTGGCGATGGATGCTGTGCACGTTGGCTTTGGCTTCCAAGACAACTTGTCAATAATTGTTCTTTCGTTCCTTGGAGAGTTGTGCTACAGTGAACACCTGAGTCCAAACCACCGCTACCTCCATTGAACTCTTCCATGCAATCCAAACTTGCTATGGGAGCACGACACCTGTGAGTGTGTGCGTGTGTGTGACAATAAAATGAATAAAATTGATTATTAATTTTCGCAATGTTTTTTTTTTTTTTTTCTTTCTATTTTATTAATTATTTCTCAAATTGTGAATAATAAATAGCTAGGAGTATTATCGATTAAATGATTGAAACTTTGGAAATATTTACACGAGTAAAAAAAAAGAAAAGATAATTTGATAATTTTTTTTGTTTTTTTTTTATTGTATTAATTTTACAATTATATCGATAAAATTATTGATAATAATTTTACAATAGACAGTGTATAATTTGAAAAAAAAGAAGAATTTTTTTATTATATATATCGTGTGTCACGAATTTCTACGACATTTTTAGCTTTGATGACATACGAAAATAACCAAGACACGTTTTGGTTGGTATTAGAAACATCCCAGAGGCTTGACTAACTATTCGCTTGAAGTCCCCAATTAAATTTTCCATCCTTCACTCACTTTTTCCCTCTTATTCCATTTAACCTCTGTTTATATTACATATGTATGACTATACAAATTCGTATAAATATAATTATATAAATAGAAATAACTATTATAATTTCATTCTCTCTCTGTGCCAGTTGTCACACGATTCTTCTTTTATTTATACATTTTTTTTTTTTTTTTTTTTTTTTTTGTTCGTGTTGTTTTGTCTAATAAACAGATTCTCATCGTGTGTGATTGTTGGCAGTAGTAGAGTGTATCACCTTCGGGGCTTTAGTAGTGGTATACGAGACGTCATACGTTTTACACGTCGATGACAAAACTCTGACACACACACACACACGCGTATATATTCTACACATATACACATGAGTATAATACGTACGATTGCTCAGATTATATAAACACAAAGTACACAGAAACAGTTGATGTATACAAATTTTTATTCATACATTAATTCACCTGTTTCTTTTATTTTTTTTATTCATTTATAATTATAATTATAATTATTTTTTTATCATGAAATTATTTTTGGCAATTAATAAAACTGCTGTTTTATTAATAGACAAAATAATGAATTCTCTTGAGTGATGTAGTTTTTTCCATTAAAAAAAAAATATTTAAATATACACACGCCTGTTTTTTCATTTCAATTTAAATAAATTATTCATAATAATTTATTGCAATTTTGTTCTGTTGTTTATATTACCAATTGAATTGAGTTTTTTTTTTTTTTTTTTTTTTTTTTTTTCATTTCATTTCATATAAAATAATGTTATTGATGACAGAAAAAAAATTCCAATTGAGATTCAAATAAATATATAATTTGTTTAACTTACCGATAAATAGTGGGCAGTGCGTAAGAGTCATCGTCCTCCATACTGCTATTTGTGTTTGCGTTATTGTTCGTATCATTTCCTGATGTATTCGAAGTATTTGCCAAGTTGCATAGCATTAATTGTGACATAACTAATTTTTGCGGTGACAATATCACCGCAAATATGAGGCAGCGCGGAGCCACAATTTATGCTTGAGTACATTCGTCGTTATTACTTCTATTTGTTTTTCTTCTCTTCTTTTTGTATTTCTTTGCTTTTGATTTAATTCTTGGCTTTTATTTTTTTTCGGATTTAATTCAATTTTTTTCTGTTTTATTATACTTTATTATTTTTTTTCTCAGCAATTATTGCACGTAAATGTTATAATTAGGCACTAATTTTATTGGAACAATTTTTAGGCACCCATAAATTTTATCTCTTCATTTTATTATAATTATTTAATTATTTATTTATTTTCTCTTTTCTCCTTCTTCTTATTTTTCTTCTTCTTCTTCTTCTTTTTGTAATTTTCTTCTTTATTTTATATTTTTTTTCAATATTTCAAATTTTTTTTTTACTTCTTATCATTTGAAAAAATCTGGTCGATATGAATTTGGATATGTGATGCAATGCAATGATAATGTTTGATGTGTGTCTGTGAATGTGTACGCACAAGAATAATGTTCTTTATTAGAGGAACAATGACGAGAATATAAAAAAAAAAAACCAAAGTCCAATGAAAGATAAAAGAAAAAAAAAATGTTGGATAAATGAAATGAAATAAAATAATGCAGATGAATAATTTTTATCGTTGCGGAAGTAGAGAGTGTACCACTGCGGTTAGACACCCCGCCGTGCGTCATGTATCGTGCGTCATTCTGGCAATTTCAAACTTATACACCCCCTTTATTACCCCAATTCTCTTCACAGTTGCCACACTGAATTTTTCTTTTTTTTTTTTTTTATCCTGAATTTTTCTTTTTTTTCAACTCATCAATATATATTTTTTTTTTTTTTCAATTTTTTTTCTCCCCAATAATTTACTTGTCAATTGTATTTATTCAATTCTCTTTTTTTTTTGTTGTTGTTTTTTTTTTCTTCTCCAATATTCCAATCACTGCTGTATTTATTTTATTCCTCCAATTTCCGTATTTATCCTCGTCAAATCATCACACACAACGAACATAACAAACATTTGAATTAAACTACAAACATAAACACCAAAAAAAAAAAAAAATATTTTTCATATTATTTATTCATTTATTAACATATATATTTTTTCTTCTCTTCCTTCTATATATATCTATATATATATAGATATTATTTATAAATGACTACACACAAATTGTGAAAACACAAGTATATTTATTAGGTGAAAAATAATAATTTTTAAATGGCAAGTGTTGTTCTCCCTGCCGCGATAGGCAACACTGCGTGGTTCTCAGGTACCGTATCAGGGGGTGGTCGGTTTGTTCGGTGTCGTGTGGCCGAAGGAGAAAGCAAGTGAGTAAAAGAGAGACAGAGAGTTATATAAATTTGGGGTGGGGGACAATTGAGGATACGGGAAGGGGAAATAACAGAGAACAAGCAGAGAGGGTAAAGTAAGTGGTAGGGATTTCTCGCGAGGGCGCATGACACTTCTGCATCCAGCGCATGGATCGACACGGCTTCTCTTTCTTTCTCTCTCTCTCTCTCTTGCATATTTCGTATTAATCTATATATATATTTAAATGTATAGTAATACATGTCAATGTGTGTTCACTTGCATTTATACAGATGAGATAACAGGCACAAACTTGTTTCATTGTGTAGAATGGTAAATGTGTGCTAGGGGGAGTGAGAAGGGAGAAGGAAGAGAAAGGGATTGTGTGTACATTTAAAGTTAGTAGGAGTGCAGTAGTCGTAGACGTGTTGGGGCAGGCTCACATAAACGAAGCTTGAACTATTTTATTATATATATATATATATATATGTGATGTAGCGATAGAAGGGCCAAGGGGATGTGAGGGGCGATTTAGAGTGGTAGTAGTGAGGGATAAAGAGAGAGAGAGAGAGGGTCAGGGTATGCTCGACGAACCAACGGACTCAGCGGCAACGCCGCATTGCAGATCCAAACGCTGACGCGCGTGCCACCGCGTCGCATACACACGACGACTCGCGTCTTTCCTTTTTCCTCGCCCTCACCTTATTCGCTTCCATTCTCTTTCTTTCACTCTCTCATTCTCTCACTCACTTCCCCTTCATTTCTTCTTGTCTTTCCCTCGGTTTCTCATATGTATATATATACACACACACACACACACACACATAGAGAAAGAGACAGAGAGACAGAGTAAATCTTTCACTCTATTTGATGCACTGAATTGATGATATTTGTTTTTTTATTCTTCATTTTTACCCACACTCTGATTGATTTCTGATATTTTTTATATTTTTTCAATATTTACATTGAAAATTTGGAATATTGTTTTATTAAAAATCATCACGATTATAGAAACAAGTTTTTATAATTTCATTTATTTTTATTTACCAAGAGAAAATAATAAATTGATGATATTTTTATAAACAAAATATATTTATATATATATATATTTTATATAAGTATTTTGATATATCCTCAATGACCTATAGACCGACTTTGATGAAGGAATTTGTCTGAAAGAGATTCCGTTTGGTCGGTTATGTGTTATATGTATATATAGAAAGACAAAATTGTGTGTGTGTGTGTGTGTATGGAGGGAATGTGAAGTGGATAAGGGGGAGAGAAATAATGTATATAAATATTAGAAAATAAGAGAGGGAAAATGAGAACGGGTCGAGGTCTGTCTATCCTCGTTGAACAGAGGGCGGTTGGCTCCAAGCTGTCTGGCACGATGATGAGAAGCTTTTCCGGGTCGGCTACAATGCGATTAGGTTTCGGTGGGGTTGGTGAAACTCATGTTGGAATAAAGCACAGAAGTCGGAAAGAGTCAATGGGACATACCCACACTTAGAGGGATGGGATATACATCCCATTGTTGAAATAATATGTATTTAATATGTAGACATTGACGTGTGTGTACATATGGGCATGTATGTACTTTATATATCTTTGAAATGATGACGTGGATTATCGTTGCGTCAAGGTCGATGTGTCTTTGTATCAGTTTAATTATTCACTTTTATTTGGGTAATTTTGATTTTATTTTTTGTTTATTTTCTTATTTTTTGGTTTTTATTCTCTTTTTTTTCTTCTTCTTTTTCTTTTTCTTTGCAATATAATTTTTATTTAAATTAAAGGTATTGAGATTTTTTGTTTATTCATGTATTACTACTCACTACAGAATTTATTTGTTAAATAAAAAATATATATTGGAGTATATTTTGTAATTAATTTTGCTCGATGAATGTTTGAATAGAGAGATGATGAATAAAATGTGTAGCTTTGATAAACTTTTGCATTCAAGATTTTCAAGTCACCCTTGCTGTATTTTTTTCTGATTTTTTGTCGCTCCCATTCTCTATTTCCTATTTTTCAGGTTTTTTTTTTTTTTCGTTTTTTCGTTTTTTCGTTTTCGTTTTCGCTCTCTTGAGTAAACACGAAGAAACTGAGATTATACCGGCGCCATCCTCTTTTTCTTTGCTTCTCATCGAGGTTGAATTTCGCGCCAAGGTCGAGAGCTCGACTGCGTCGATCGATTCAAATTGGAACGTGTGGTTAAACATGAAAAATATAAGGAATAGAATATAAAGTGAAAAAAAAAAAAAAAAAAATGGTCATTCTTGAATATTTGAAAATTTAAATTTGATTTTGAAAAAAATTTTTTTGTTTGAAATTTTTTTTTTTTTATATATGAGAAATAATAATTTGAATATTCAATAGAATTGATGTACTGTTGAAATTGACGTTCATTGAAATATTGACATTTATATCAAGTGGAATATTGAACGAATTAAATTTTAAGAAACTTGCATTTACCCATTAAAGTATAGATGTATATAATTTATTCCTGCAATTTATTGATCTTAAGTCATAATATAATTAACTAGTTACGTATTTTTTATTTATTTTAATTTTTCTTTTTATTTTTATATATTTTTCTTCACCCTCGTAAATGTATTCTCATTTAATATGTGCTCGAGAATAATTACATAAATCAATTGCTTTTTTATTAATTTGTTTTTTTCTCGTTCACATTCATAAAAATATTTATTTATTATATTTTTACACTTTTCATTTGTGATTTATTGTGTTCGTTGTTCAACGCACGTGCACCAATAATTATTAAAATTTTTATTTATTTTTATCATATAACTAAAATAAATCATCTTGGAAAAAAAAAAAACACAAAAAAAAACATGAAATAATCATAAAATTAAAAGAACATTGAGAAAGTTTGATACAGCACTAAAAATAATGTAGATAAAAATTATTTGACATATAATATAAATGTAAGTTTATAATTATCAATTGATTTTATTAATTAATAAAAACTATCATTTTGAATTTTAATAAAATAAAAATAAAAGAGTAGTGTATTTATTCATTAATTAATGTCAATTATTGCTGTTGTTTTTGAGAAAATGGTAGTAAAAACGAAAAAAAAGGAAAAAAAATCCTGATTCTACAATCAAAAAAAATATATATATATAATAATAATAATAATAAACATGAAAGAGTTATGTGATGGTGGGATACGTGAAAAGATTCAATTACGTATTTTGACAAAACGAACAATAAAAAAAAAAAAATGACTATTTTTCAGAAAAACCAGAGATCGAAAAAAAAAAAAAAAATTGTATTATAATATTTTTTAATATATTTTTTTTTATTTTTAAAATTTTTTATTATCATCATTCTTATTAATATTATAATTGTTATTATTTATATATTTACTTGACCGTCCTCTGGCAGGTGGGAAGATTAACCCTAAAGAATACGTTGAGTTCAATTAGCGAGGCAAGAATGAGAAATACGGCGTACATACACAAACATGCACGTCCAACTTTACGATCGAGCTGAAATTTGTTTGAGGCAAATGCAATATAAAGGAGCATTAATGTTGATAATAATGAAATTGCGCTGTATTCTAAACCACCCGAATTTATACTGATATAATGGCGTCCAGGTTGAGTTGGTGAAAATGATGATTTGATTAACCAGGGTAAACCCAAACAGAGTAATATATCAAAAGTATTGGAACCAATTGAATTACTGATGCCCATTGATCCGTGTCCTTGATGAAAATAAACAAAAAAATAATTCAATTATTCAATTCAATATTACAACCAACAATAAATGATATAGTATATATTTTTGTTTGTTTGTTTGTTTGTTGTACACACCTTGTTTGGCAACAATTACACTGGAAACTGCTTCGGGTACACTCGTTCCAGCAGCAAGAAATGTAATACCCATAACTGAATCTGGTATTTTTAATGTGTCACCTTTGAATAAATGAAAAAAAAAAAAAAATATATATATAAATATATATAAATAATAACAACGATATATTATTTATTTATTATCTCATTATAATAAAATTAATTAATCAATTACACACCGATAATTGTTATCATCCATGCAACAACATAACTGAGTGAACCAATCCATACAATACACATGAGAAATGTTATGGGAAACCATTTTTTAAATCGTGGCTTTTCACAATCTGGTATTGTACACATGAATATTAAATGAATTGGCCAAGTGAGTATCCACGCAGTTTTACGAATCCATCCACCTCGCGCAGGCCAAACCAACAATTCATACTCGTATTCTGCAATGAATAAATAATTAATAATATAATAATAATTTTTTTAAATAAATAATAAATAAAAATGCATATAAATGATTTATCATATTCCATTTTGATTTATTCATTAAATCATAAAGTATTTATTAAAATTCACTGGAATTTTTTATTTTTATTTCTATTTTTTTTTTACTTTAAATTAAATGGAAAATGGAAAAAAAAATGAAATAAAAAAATTCTGTCATCTATTTTTTATCATTCAATTATGAATAAAAATAGAAAAAAATAAATAAAAGAGAAATAATAATATAAAAATGTGTATATGTTGACAATACTCACCAGCCTCATGATTTTCCTCTTGATTTTTTGTTCCACCATTTTGCAATGGCACATCGATTGTCGCAATTTGTTCAACTCTCTCACCAGACGATTGCAATTTATCGGATCGTGATAAGTGAATTTCACCAGCGTCTCCTGTGGCATTGAAAATTAGTAAGGGACGTAGGAAAAAATGAAAAAAAAAAAAAAAAAAAAAAAAAAATGAATAGAGAAGAAATGAAATAAAAATGATTGGAAAAAAAGGAAATGAAAAAGTGGAAATGAAAAGGGAAATATGATAAACTGTATACAGAAAAAAAAAAATAATAATAATAAATAATAAAAATAAGACAAAAAAACTGCAGAGATTTTTTTTTTTCTCGCAATCTCTTGCATCTATGTTCACATTTCCTGTCTTGCATTATTCAACTGCCCTTTACCCACCCTCTCCTCCTATATGTTGAAGTAAACACGAACTTTGAAGTACGATCGATATGAGCTCCATTTCGTGTGACCGGGTCATGCGAAATAGATCAATCAAATCCCACGATAACAACACAAAGTTAGAAATGAAAATAATAAATAAAAAAAAAACAAAAAACACGAAATATAAATTCAATATCTTATATTATTCTAATATTAAATAATTGTCATAATTGTTGCAAAAAAGAAAAAAAAAAAAAAAAAGAAAGAAAATAATAAAATATATATGAATTGATACCTGGTCCAATGTGACCATCTTCAGATGATGAGACGCTATTTTTCGTTCTAAAACGTGTGCAACGTTGAAATGACTTGTCCCAATACATAACAGCAATGTAAACGATGTAAAGAAGAACAAGGGTCAATGCCTCATACCATTCAACTCTTTCATCATGAATGATACATATTAAGATGGCGACAGTGACGCCATAAGCCAGACAATCTCTGCTTACTGGCCACCAATCCAATGGTACTACCTTCAAATAAATAATACATTTATTATTTAATCAATTAAATTAAATTATAATTTTATTTCATTTTATTTCATTTTATTTATCTATATTATAAAGAATTTAAATATACAACAATTATAAATTATTCAATTAAATTACTAATGTCATTTGACAATTTATAATGAATTTTAATTTTATATGTATTATATTCAATGCAAATAGGTTAAACGTGCACTTATGTATGGTGGAGTTTAAATTTCATGGGAAACTGAACCTCAATCTGGGTGTCAAGTTAAAGGGAAACGTAAACCTCTTGACATTAACGCCCCTCAAGTTTTCTGTTCTCATTCTTTTTCCCCATTCTCTGTCACTTTTCATCCCTATGCAACTTTTCTTCGTAATATTGCAATAGATAACGTTGAATAGCAAATATAAAATGACTAATGAGAGATAAAGAGAGGGGATAAGTGATGAAAAAGAAAAGTTGATTGGGTGATGATAGGGAGGAATGAATGGAAATTTTGTTGATACATTTCCATTTACATTGTATTAATTTACGTAATATTAATGCGATTTTATGATAGCAAAGTGAAGTTTTGGAAAGTGCAAATAATAAATGAGGAGATAAATTTTAAAAGGAGATGATTTAGAAGAAGAAAAAAAAAAACGACGATGAAAAAGATTTACTTATTATTAATTTTTAATCTGTTAGTTTCATAATTTAATTGAAGTTTATTTATTTATTTATTTATTTATTTATTTATTTTTTGTTTAGAAAAATAAAATGAAATTTTACATTTTTATTTATTTATTTAATTTCTATTTATTACGTGAAATTAATGAAGATATGACACGTGTGATAAATCATTGATAAACCAAAAAAAAAAAAATAAATAAAAATTTTTTTCTCTTTTTTTTTTTACGCGTGTATATTTATCCACTCCAGTCAAAATAAAAATAATGAACGAAATTCCTGCCTCATAAATCATCAAATTTTTTTTTTTGTACTTAATCACATCCACACACACACCCCCACACCCACTCACACACACACATACGCATTTACTATTATTATTAATATTATTTGCATTCATGAATTAATTAATCAACGACAAATATAATTAATCTTAAATTGCATTTATTGATTTATAATAATACGTGATTGATTAATTTTTTAACTCACATAAATTTCAATATCAATGTATATTTAATTTATCAATTAAATTATCGATGGATAATTGAAATTTTCATTTCAATTATTCCAGGATAAATTAATTAATTTTAATAATAAATAATAAATTATAATAATTGATAGAACATACCATTCCTGCGCCGATTCCACAGCAAGCAGGTACAGCTAGAATATTAAAAACAGCAGATCCTACAATAGTTCCAACGCCAATATCACCTTCGGTGATGAATGTACCAATTGCATTGACAAATAATTCGGGCGCTGATGTTGCAGCTGCCATAAATGTCGCGCCAGCTACGTCTTTTGACATGGACAATGCTGTATAAATAAAACAAACAAACAATCAAAAAATATAATGAATAATTAATTGTTTAATCGAATAAAATTAAAAAGAAAAAAAAAATAATTAAATTAAATTGAAATAAAATATTTAAAAAATTATTATTGTTATCTTATATTTGTATATGTAATTAAATTATATTTTTTACCATGACATATTTTTTCTACAGCAGGTACAAAGAATTTGTCGCAAACTACCGCTAAAGCAATAAAGAGGTATAATGAAACGATAACGTGAACAACAACGGCACCCTCTTGTCGTTGTTTCTCATCAAACAGGTCATATGGAAAGTCCTCAATTGCCGGCGGTGTACAATTAACCCCTAAAAATATACGAAATTTTATATAAATATAAAAGTTGTAAAATTCATAAAAATTAAAGAAAAAAAAAAAAAAATAATAATAATAAAATCATATTGCTCATGATAATAATTAATAAAATATTTAATTATTATTACATTATTTATAGATTAAAATATAAATTATTTGATATAAATTGAACATATAAATGAAATTATCAATTTAAAATATAAATTTAATCAAAATTATATTTTTAATTCATCATTATTTACATTTTATTATAAAAAAATATATAAATAAATAAGTGAATTGTGTAAATTGTGTAAATTTTGTGTATATAAATCTATAAAATATTGAAATATTTCTTATAATATATTTATTAATTTACTCGTTATCTTCACTCATTCATATTATATTATGATATTCATGGTATACACAAATTCACAACAAATTGTAACTGATTATGAGTATGTATTTGTTTACGATTGCGATATCACATATAAAATCGGGTCGAATCGCTGGTTGTGGACATGGAGTCGCATACAGTTCACGAGCGCCAGATAATTATTATGGTTGACAGCTATTCAATTTTGTGGTCGCGGATGTTCCACTCCCAGGAGCGGAAGTCGTGGAATGCCTCGTTTTACGTAATTGCCAGTGAGTTCTGTTTAACATAGATATATATTTTACTCAATCTCTTTATGCTCATCCACATCATCAGCTTCATCATCATCATCATCATCATCATCATCATCATTATCATCGTCGTCGTCAATGTCGACGTCGTCGTTTCTCCCACCATTTTTTTTTTAAATTTTTCGCTTCTTCTTTTATTTTCGTTTATATATATTACTCTTATATTCTCGTGTCTTCTTCTTCAAAACTTCGACTGAGCTGACGTGACAGGGAGTCGAGTGATGGCTCATTCAATTGAAGTGATTCAAAAGCCAACCATTTTCCATATTATCTACAAGAGAGAGAGAGAGAGAGAGAGAGAAAGGGAGAGGAAGAAATGGATAATGGGAGGGAAGAGAAATTTTTTTTTGTTTTGTATAAATAGCGCGTATAATATGAAAAAAAAAATTTTAATATTATAAATTTATGGATAAAATGTGTCTTTGCTGTGCTACGTGATTATTTCGATTTTGTGATGCTTTTTTTACATTTTTTTTTTTTTTTTAAATATAACAATTAATTAAATAATGAAATTTAATTTTGTGTATAAACGAAAATGTATATGTGTATTTTTTTTTTTTGTAATTAACACGCAATGAAGCAGAAGTTATGGATATTATAAAAGTTGAGTAGTGAAAGTGAATAAAATTTTATTTTACTGTTAATAAATCATTGAGAAAAAAAAAAAAAAATTAAATAAAAATTTTCTCCCTCTTTTTCGTTTTCACCCTTTTTTTTTTATCGCTCTTTTATAGTGTAATTTAAAGTAGTACGATTTTTATTCTATTTAAAATGAATTGAGGAAGAGAAGAAAGCGAATGGTAGAAATAGTGGGTGAGCAAGGGGGCAACAAAAAAATGAGTGAGAGCTCTAAAGAGTGAACGAATATTCATTTCTTAATAGGTTGACGCATAACTCGGAGGTTCAAGGCATACTAATAATTTTCCAACGAGTTTGCGGTGATTTATAAAATTTTAAAAGATTTGAGTAACTCGATCGAAATGGAGAAAAAAAATAACATAAAAAAAAATATGCACATAAGTGATTTTTCAATACAAATTAAATTACGTGAAAAATATAAAAATCAGTGATAAATAAAAAAAAAATATATATATTTTTCTTCTTTTACAATGAATAAAATAATTTCAATTAAAAATAAAATTTAATTGACATTGAAATATATGTGTCGTTGTCTTGAATAAAATTTTATTAATATTAACAAAAAAAATTTTTTTTTTTCATTTTCTTATTTTTATTGTTGTGATTTTTTTTTTTTCATTATTGTTTTTTTTTTTATAGCATTGATGTGTGTAAGATAGTGTGACGATGATGCATATGGTCAAGCTTGAATATGAAGGTGGCTAGTGAGTTTATATACCTATGTGTGACTTGATGTGACTTCCTACCGATTAAGCAACCTAAAGAAGTTAAATTGCTCTCATTCAACTGGACAGAGTAGATGCCATTCATACCTAATGTACGTCGTATAAACTGAGTATAACACGACTCAACAACTCGGGCGATCGACCGACAACGAACACATATTCGACAGTTGTCCAATATAAAGAGAAATAATGGAATAGAAATATTTAATTCAGTAAATATAAAAAAAAAAAAAAAAAAAAAAACAATTAGTCAATTATTTAATGCAATAGAGTAAAATAAAATTAAGCAAACAAAAAAATGAAAAAAATGATAAAATAACGTGAAATTTCATCATGATAAATTCAAAAAATTAATTTCAATACTTTAATTAACAGTGAATAAAATAAAAAAAATATATTAATATTATTCAGGATAATTTTTCAGATAAAATTATTTTTAATTCAACTCAATTATCATTTATTCGTTGTTAAATTATAGTTATTTTTTTTTTTCATTTTTTTTTTTTTTCTTCTCTTTTGACACTATACTCGCCGACAAGTATTTCTGGTGGCCTCAATTAATTACAATCTATTTTCTTTGTTTGAGATCAACCGACATAAGTCACGAAACGGTTACTTTTGTACGTGATAAATTCAATGAGAATAATATTTATAACTTGATAATGAAATCATTATTTCATAACTTAATATAAAATATGACAATAATAAAAATTAATAAATTCTCATTTTTTTTTTTTTTTTTTTTTTTTCCTCTACATTTACAATTCATTTTAAATATTTATAATAAATTATTTATATAAAATATGAATGAATAATAATAATTACCTATTCACCAATTGATTTTAGTAAAACTCAAAAAAAAAGAAAAAAAAAAAAATTCCTCACATTTCAGTAATTAATTATAAAAAAAAATCAAACAAACAAAAAAAATAAATAAATAAATAAATGATCAGACAAATCATCTTCATATATAACAATGTAAATAATAAAGTATGTATACGTATACGTATCTGTGTGTGTGTTATGTGGCTGTGTTATTTTCAATGCGCACAATGCAAATTGAAATAATCATAGAAAATTATTCGTATTGGTATATACACACATTAAACGTGTTCAAACGTGCGACAGTCACTCTTATCATTATACATATTTAGTAATTCAAATAATTTTACTAACAATATATTATTTTCACAATTTACTGAAATAATAATAATTATCATTTATTTATTTATTCATTTATTTATTCATCATTGTTTTTATATAAATGTGTGAACATGTGTGTATGTATTTGTGTATATGTTGATTATATTTATTTCAACATCTCAAAATTAAAAGGCCGACATACAATAAATATAAATTTATTATTATTATTATTATTATTATTATTATTATTAAAATTATAATAATGTATGTGTAATGTTGGTGGTGAGAGATTGAAAGCGAAAAGAATATAAAAAAAATATATATATATATGAATATGTATATTTATGGAGACAGTAACAAAAGTATATGGAATTGAATTAAAGAATAAAAATACAACGAACCTCCTCCTAGGTCAGACGTATCCATGTTGTCAATCTCGTTGTCACACACATACTACATTAACAATTACTCTGAAGTCCGACATCGTTTGTTAAATCGCATGCCCCTCCCTTTGTGCTTGTGGTACAGCCGTGCCGAGAGCGTTTTGATCGCACACACCGACGAAAAACTTTTAGCACCGCGCGTTTCTCGCGCTTCCTGTTTCTCTTATATCCATCTACCTATATATATATATACGTACGTATATAAAGATATATCTCTACATAACACACGATCGATCAAACCCTGGATCAGAGAGAATGCACGAATAGTTACCCAAAAATAAAAATAAAAATAAAAAAAATTCTCTATACCTTTATCGTTGTATTATATTCCTTCCTTCTATTATTTTTTTTTTTTTTTTTTTTTTCCTTTCTTTATGATTTCTATTATACTCACAAATATTATACATACAAAAAAAAATTTTTTTTTTTTTTTTTTTTTTTCCTCTCCACGATTTTTGCCACGTTAATAATTCACGTGTAGAGAGAGAGATGAGTCGTTGTAAAGTCACGACGAGACAACCGAGTGTGGCGAACGATCAACTGCCGGAGGCGGATTTACTCAGAGCACTATGCTGAGAGTGCAAAGAATAATTATGTATATATATGTAAATATATAGATGTGTGTGGATCGGTAGATGTAACATTCATCTAGTTACACTCAGTCGAACCCAGTTAACTTCGACCATACCACTTTGACAATTTACCCTCCAATTTTATTCTCTCCATTGCGTGTGTACACTATACAATACTTATACAGTTTATATAATATTACACCGAGTGTATATTTATATATATATATATAAATATACACATTGCTACTACTGCTAAATATTTTTCATTTAGTATATATGAATTATTGTATTAATAAATTGTTTATGGATTATTGTTCTGGAAAAATTTACTTTTATTGGAAATTTCCTTTTCCATAATATCCGACATTTTTGTTATTTGATTTACTATATTTTAAAACATAATTTTTATTGTCTTATCAATCGCGATTAATTGAAAATAATGTCAAAGTCCATATACAGAGACGCAGTAGGTACAAATGAAATATTAATGGAAATTTTGAAATTGAAAATTTTTATTTAGTTAATTAATTATTATTTATTTATATTGATATATGAATAGGGATGTGTAGAAGTAAATATTTAATTTATTCACGAATAACGAGATGAACGTTTTGCCAGTGGGGAGAATAATGAAAATGAAAAATACTCATTCGTCATACCAAATACAACTCATGATGGTGATGGACAGTATGAGCTACATGATACTTTCATGCAATTGGCCGGGCGTTGACCGATTCAATTATTGAATCCTCGAGATTATTTGACTGTCTTTTTATCCTCTCTCAACTCCATTCAAATGTTGAATAATAATAAAAAATTTAAATAAATAAATAAATAATGAATAATAAATTATTGTATAATCGTAATGTAACGTGATGGATATTAAATGTAAATATATCATTTTTATTTGATTTAATTTATCATTGAAAATTTTATCATATACATGTCAATATGAGTTTATTTGTGGATTTTATTTTATTATTTTTTTTTTTTCATGTTATGCCCAATGGAAAAATTGACAGTGAAAAATTTGGTTTGAATGAAAAAAAGTAGCGATAGTATTAATAATATAAAATAAAAGTGAATAAAATTATTGAATGAATAGAAAAAAAAAAATAATAATAAATTAATAAAAAAATCTGTGTCCATTCTATTATTTCTATCAATATGAATATTTAAATAAACGTGAATAAATAAAAATAATATTGA
Organism: Dinocampus coccinellae; assembly: GCA_963920625.1. Classification (NCBI taxonomy): domain Eukaryota; kingdom Metazoa; phylum Arthropoda; class Insecta; order Hymenoptera; family Braconidae; genus Dinocampus; species Dinocampus coccinellae. Next base: position 941,849 of record OY987185.1, read on the forward strand.
TATGTAAAATTTGGATTATCAAATCATATATAGATATTGATAAAATAAAAGAAATAAAAAAGAAAAAGAAAAACAAAAAAAATGAAATTACTTATGAGATGTGAAACGAAAAATATTGAGACATAATTCAATCTGATCGTTTTTCTTTCACAACTTTCACTGTTTATTATATAAAAAAAAAAACATATGAAACAATAAAATTTAATAAAGAATCACCAAGAAATAGTTACGTTTTACTCACCTTCCTCATACAATTTTTATCTTATCATTGAAGATAAATAAACCAATATTCAAAAGTATTGATCATGGCGGTGAGTCCATCATTGTATATCAGTAGCCGTCGAGACGTTGGATTTATCACATCGATATATATACAAAATTAAAATACTAAAACCAAAAAAAAAATCTATAGATATATATATATATATATACATATATATTTGAAAAAAAATTATATTACCACAATTTATTCAATAAAAACAAAAAAAAATTTTTTTTTTTTGATTGTTTATAAAAATTATTACATAAAATTGGAAAATTTTATCCTTACATAAAAATTAAATAGCACAAATTATGGTAAAACGCTATAAACATACGATAGGCTGCCGCATCCTTCTTGTGATTGCCATTCCTGCAATTTATACTCTTTGTGTGAATATCTCTGGACTATTTACAAATCAACCAACGATTGATGGTAGCAAAAATGTAATACGTGAGTTTACTTATCAATATTGTTATCAACTCAACGAAACAACAATGGAAAATATAAAAAAAAAAAAAAAAATGTATACATATATTTTTTTTTATTTAATTGATTAATCAAGATAATTATTTATCAATATAAATACATATTGATATATTTTGATGTGTCATTGTAGAGTTGACAATCTTATTACGTATATGCAAAAAGATTTTTCCATACGTATAATTTATTTATAATTAAATTCAATTATCATATATCGAAAAATAATATGAGATAATAAAATTATTTACACTATACATCTTTTTATTTATCTACATATTCACATAGATATATATATTTTTGTTGTTTCATGAATTTTAAAAGGATTACGAAAATTGATGCAATTCAATGAATTGGAATTGAACGTCAGCAGCAATTGCACTCCACCGGCAATAACTGAATTTCCATCCGATGGTTTTTCACCCGATTCACGACGCAGTGGTTACATTTTATTCCACATCATCCTCGCAATTTATTTATTTCTTCTTTTGGCCATTGTGTGTGATGATTTTTTCGTACCATCAATCACAAAAATATGCGAAAGTAAATATATCAATCATCATGATAAAAAAGAGAAAAAACAAAAAAAAAAAAAACTATTTTTATATAGAAAAAAATTAATATATACAATCATTTATATTTTATTTATTTATTTATTTATTTATTTATTTACATATTATTATTATTATTTTTTTTTTATTTTTGTTTAAAATTTTAATAGAGATAAATGTAACGGAGGATGTTGCGGGCGCAACATTTATGGCTGCTGCGACATCCAGTCCCGAATTATTTATCAATGTTGTTGGAACATTTATCACAGAGGGTGACTTAGGAATTGGTACAATAGTTGGCTCTGCTGTATTCAATATTCTCGCTGTTCCCGCATGCTGTGGATTATTTGCCAATCAGGTTAAGATTCCATTTGCAAATAACAAAATAAATATACTGAAATGTTCAATTAATTTAAAAAAAAAAAAAAAATCCTCAGAAATATCAAAATATATATTTTTTTTCATTATTATTTATTATTAATATTATTATTATTATTATTATTATTATTTGTTTTATTAAGGTTTTACATCTTGATTGGTGGCCAATAAGCCGCGATTCACTCGCTTACAGTGTCACCGTGTTGTTACTGATTGTCACCCTTCGAGATGGTCGTATCGAGTGGTACGAAGCATTAATTCTCGTTATTACCTATGTTTTATATATATCAGGTAGGTAATATATATATATATATATATATTCTGTGTTAACGAGAATTGGAATCTGGCACGTGAAAAATAAAGAATTGAACTTGATAATCAATCATTTTTTTTTTTTTCTCAAGCTTTGAATAATTTTCATATCATTTCTTTTATTTCAATTTCTTAATTTATTTCTTCATTTTTTTTTTTTTTTTTTTAGCGATGTGCTTTAATAAACGTATTAGTCGTTATATGAGTTTGATAATATCGAAACGAAGAGAGTACCAAGATATTGAGAATAGTCCGCTATTACAAAAACGTATGTTTTTTTTATTTTTCATTGAATATTAATTAATAATTTATTTAATTATATGAATTATTGTGATTGAAAAGAAAAAAAATTATTATTTTTTATTTTATATCGCTTCAGATTATGCTGGCGAGAGAAAAATTGTCGATAATTGCGACCTCATTGATGACGAATCTGTGGATATTGTCAACATGACAAATTGGCCAAAGCCAATTTGGGAAAAAATTTGGTGGTTATTGACATGGCCAATAAATTTAATACTTTTATATACAGTACCAGATTGTCGAAGACAATCATTGAAATCATGGTATCCATTGACATTTGCAATGTGCATTGTTTGGATAGCATCAATGTCCTATGTTGTGGCATGGGACATCACGATAATTGGTAAAAAAAATTGAGTAAATTAATTTCTACATGTATTCGACTTGTATTTTTTTATTTTGAATGCATGCAATTTTAATATTATCACTTTTAAAATGTCATCTGTCTATTTTTTTTTTTTTTTTTTTATTATTAAAGGTGACACACTAGAAATTCCTGACTCAGTTATGGGTCTAACATTTTTAGCAGCTGGTATGAGCGTACCTGAAGCTGTTTCGAGTGTTATCGTGACAAATATGGGTACGTGACATCTACAAAAGTATGAACATTCTGTCAGAAGATTAAAAAATTTCTACAACTTCGTTTTTTTTTTTATTAATTGTTTTTTCTTTTCATAATTATTTAATTTTTATTTTTGTTTTTTTTTTTATTTGACTTAATTTATTATTCTTCATTTTTCTGTTCATAATTTTTTCTACATGAATTTATTAATATTCAAGGTCATGGCACAATGGGAATTAGCAATTCAATTGGTTCCAATGTCTTTGATGTTTTACTGTGTCTCGGATTGCCTTGGCTGTTCAAAGCTTCACTTTCTCCTAAAATACCTGGTACATCATATGTAAAAATTAATTCAGAGGGATTAATATACAGTTCAGTTTCATTATTCACGACACTTATACTTCTCTATACGGTATTTGCATGTAATAAATTTCGTCTTGATCGTAAAGTTGGTATCGTATGTCTCATAATGTACGTGTGTTTCCTCGTTATAGCATCACTTATTGAACTTAATATATTTTTTCCTGTGAATTTACCAATTTGTACTCATTGACAATTATAAATGGCACGAATTTGCCATCATAGTATTTCAATTAAATTTTTAATTGATTCAACTCATATACATACGTATTGTTATATATATATATATATATTTTTTTTTTATTTTCATAGTTGAATTACCAATAAATATTTATGGAGGTTATTAATAAGTATTTGTATGATAAATACAATGTAGTTATTACTGATTTAATATGAAAATAAATAAATATGTTATTTATCTGTCTTAAAAAATATCGATGGATATTTGTTGCAAGTGCAGGTGTTATCAACATCATTTTGTATTTTTTTTTTTTTTTTCAAGTTCTTTAGTTCTCTTGAAATTTTTACAAGTGTACATTACCTTATCTACTCTCAGTGTTCTTTACACGTCGAGTTTATCCACGTATGATTGTATCGATTTCTACACTGTGCAATTGAAGAAAAAAGAGAAAAAAAAAAAAAAATTGTGTGTTGTTTATTTATTGAAATTTTTTCAATTTTATTATTTTTATTAATTAATATTGAGAGCGTTAATTTTTATATTATTTACACATTTGATCATACATTTCACGCGATAATATAAAATAATATAAATTCATAACGATATATTGCTTTATAATAAATCATATTTTCTAGTATTTTATACATTATTTATTTATTTATTTTTTTTTTTTTCTCCTCTCAACTCAAAAAGAAAAAAAAAAAATTTTAATGTATTTCAATAAAGTTCCTATTTAAGTATTTATAAATTTTTTATTTATCTATTTTTCTTAACGAAAACATTATATTATGTTGGATGATGCAATAATTTTTATTGACAATAAAATTTATTTTATAAGTATTGCTAGGTTGTTTTCCAAGTTGTAAAAAATAAAAAAAAACAAATATATATATATAATTTTCTTGTTGAAATTAATTATCTGTAAATTATTACATTATAGTTATGATTATATAAAATAGTTTTTAAATTCAACAATAAGAATAATTTCAATGAAGAGAAATGAAAAAAAAAAGCACAAAAAAAAATGCTGGTTTTCAATTAATATATCAACAGAGTAAATAATTGAATTTTTTTTTTTTTTTTTTTTTTTTTTTCATCTTTCTTTTTTAATTCATAGGTAACTTATACCACCGACGACGTAACAGTTTGTACCTTCTCACGGAGAAAATAAGAATAAAATAATGATTATAGTAAAATAAAATCTAATGTGATTTAATTAAAGACAAATTGTAACTGTCTAACACAATGTAATTAAACAAAAAAAATTTTGTCTTGTCCATTTTTTTTTTTTTTTTTTTTTTCTCAAATAATTATAATAAAGATGATAATTGTTTATTTTAATCGACTTCGAGCTTACGAAATGAACCAGAAATACCACAAAGTCCGTCAGACATAGATGAACACGTGTTTTTTGGCGATATCTCAATATACATATCATCGAGTCCTATCAATTCATCTCGTTTAGCGCGTAATTTTTTTTTAAACTCCGCTAAAAATACATCAATTATTAATAAGAAATATTTTTTTTTTGTTTTGTTTTTTTCTTTAGTCTTTCACACTTACCAATCATGTCAGCAAGTGGTATAACACCCCCATATTCTTTTGGCAAAATTTTTGGATTTATTGCCTCTTTTAATTCATCTAAATTCTTATGAACCTGTTGAAAAAAAAAAAATAATAATAAATAAATAAATAAATTATAATAAAAATTTATGAATAAAAGAATATAGAAATTTTTTAATCAATTTTTTCCGTGCAAAATTTTATAATATTTTTATACATTTATAATTTATTCGTGTAATTTTAATTCATTTACTTACCAATATTCGTGATCGGAGTTTGTTACTGAGCAGTGAAAGGGCAAATTCAAGGATTTTCGTTGCACAATTAGGAATATTGATAAAATGTGTTGCCTTGTGTCGCATTGGCGTACTATTTTGTATGCATCTGAGCATATTTCGAATGTCTGTCAATGACCATGCGCTAACGTGTCCCATTGTCAAACCTGATTCATCATTAACGTGAGTGTAACCACGTATTTGATTCTCTTCATCGTCTAATAATGCTTCTACAACAATACTGTGAGCACGAGCCATTTGCGCTGACGTGTATTTGTATGGATCAAAACGACCTGAATAACAAAGAAACAAAAAAAAAAATTTTTATCAATTTATTTTCAAAAAATTTTTTCATCATCTTTATTTGAGGATTATTTTTATAATTATTAATAATTACCAGCACATGACATAATAACTTGTCTGCCATGTTCATCACGTTCAAGAAGTGGGACGAGATATCCGGCATCAATAATTGCCTCTATATTTTCATCATTTATATCCAAACTTTGAAACCAATCGGGATACAGTTGTCTAATTGTTAAATAACGTTCGAGCATTTCTTGTGCCATTGGTACACTGAATTTTTTTGTTCGTAAAAATCTTAATAAGAATACAGGATCAGTGCGACATCGTTTAATCATTGGATGTTTCAAAATCCAGTCACGAAATTGTTCCAATGCTTGATTTCGTATATTTTCATCTTCACGCAACTCTTCATGGGCTATTGACTGGACTTCATCACTCAAATTACATTTGTATTCCATCTCAATTGTTTGCCTTTTGAATATGAAAAAAAAAAAAAACGAAAATGAAGGAAATAATGTAAATTTCAAAGTGTAGATAATGGTAGATAAATGTGGTCCAATGATCATTCGAAAAATTTTTTTTTGTACATTTTTTTCTTATTATTTTTCTGAATGCTCATTAGGGAACACAAAATTTTTTCATCGAATTTGTGACTTGGCAGAATTTTTTTCAGTTTCAAATATTATAATTAATGATAAAATATGAAAAAAAAAAAAAAAAAAACCATAGAATAATTTATGTTATTCAAAATAATTGAAAAATATCACGAAAAGTAAATTATTAACTAAAATTTAGTTTAAAAAAAAAAAAAAAAACAAACAAACAAACAGAAACAAAAATAAAAATAGAAATTAAACGATAGTGAAAATAAACTGATGTAATTATGTATATATATATATATACAAGTCAATATTTATATAAAGTCTATGATTTAATAGAAAGTTTTTGTATGGTGAAAATAAAATAGGAAATGTCCGGTAATAATAAGTCACGTGAATAATTTATGAAATTTTCTTGACTTCAATTTAACGTTAAATAATCAAGACAGTGATATTATAATAATAAAAATTATAAATCAATTTATATATATTTATATTATAATTATATTGTATGTTATGTCTTTATAATTGTACACATTTCACTCTAATGATTTGGCAATGGCCTCATGCTACTCAAGTGAAAATGAAAGTTTCAACCACGAGATCCGTAAACATAATCGATTCTTGACTTCAAACTTTCTATTTCACTTTCTTTGAAATACACAAGCCCCCACGAATTTCAACTGATTCTCCAACTTATATTCATTTATTTCAATTCAATGAAAATTTCGTATTTGATTGAATGAAATAGAATTCACACGATAATTGTGAACAAAAGAGAGGAGAAAAATTGTAATATTTTTTATATCAAGGGAGATATATTAATATATTTAATTATTTATTTATGTATAATAATAATAATAATAATAATAATAATAATAATAATAATAATAATAATAATAATAATTGTTATGTTACACGTACTATTTTCAAATCGATGAATTGACAAAACTATTGCTTTAATGAACACAACCGATTGTATGTATATGCACAGTATTCAACAATGAGGTCGACAGTGAATGTTAAGTTGCGAAAAAAAAAAAAAGTTAAGATGCACACCAGACACACGACGATGTTGACTGGTCGGTTACTTAAGGCGGAGTAACTCGATTGCTTAGACGTTGGATCAATTTAAAGTGAGAGCAACTCAAGGCAACGATTACTACTCTTTGATTCATACAAGTGGGTTTTCCGGTTGTATATGATTGAGATATCGAAGCTTTTACTTCATAATTTCATACATTTTTCATACCAATTTCTACCAATTTTATTACTTTTTTTTGTTTTTTTTTTCGTTTCTTTTTACAATCCACATTCACATTATTATTTTATTATGATTTTGAAATCATTCTCATTTACACTTCAATCTAGAAAGTTTCGATACAATTATTTTATTCTTTTTCATCCTCGGGATTATTATTTTTCGACAACACATTTATCCTTTATTTCGACCTTTTTATACATACATATTTGTCTGTATGGTGAAAGTACTTTCGAAATATTTATATAAAAGACGAATTACAGATCGTCATTTTAACCCAAATTTTTAGTTGTTGAAATAAATCATTATTTTTTAAACTTGACGAAAACAAAAAAAAAATGAACAAACAAACAAACAAACGAAAAAACACAATTTCCAGAAGATGTAAAAATAAAAATTAATAAATAAAAAAATTAATTAATATGAATTTCATCTGTTAATTTCATTTGCACTTTTACCTTTAGCTCTTTCTTTTTTTTTATGAAGATGTAATGTTACATGAATTTTTATTCTCTTCCGGCTTTACATGTTTTTATGAATATTTTGACAGTAAAAAAACATTTATTTTTTTTTTTGTTATTATTTGTTTTTGTTTTGTTGATTTTTTTTTACGACACAAACTAATTTATTCCAGTACCACCTATCTCGAATATTTTTATGTGTTTTCACAAAAAAACAAAATAAAAAAAAAAGACTATTGAAAATAATTTTATTTTACTCATAAAAATTGTGTAAAATACTGTTGGCACATGGCAATATATTTTACAAATTTTTTTTTTGTTTTTGTTTTGTTTTTTTTTTTTTTTTTCAATGTAATTCGATTAGTTGTTGATAAAAAAAAAAAAAAAAACAGTTAAATAATACGTGCCACTACTCAAAACAATAAAATGTAAAAAAACGAAAGAAAAAAAACAAGAGTAAAGAACATGATAAAAAGTGACAACATATAAAAATAACAAAAATTTAGCACGTAAATTTTGATATGATTAATTAAATTTCACAGCCTGTTTATTGTGTTTGTATTTTCCTGTTTTTTTTTTTCTTTGTTTTTGTTAATTATTATCGAATTATTACGATTAACCCGTACAAGTAAATAATATTGATAGTTATTTACTGACAATGAATGATTTCATGTTCCGTCAGATTTTCACTGATGAAAATATTTTTTTTTTTATGTATATACATATTTTTTTTTTTTGTTTTTATTGCGACATATTTGTATTTGATATTTGCATCATTATTATGTATTTGTGATTATATATAAATGTATATATATATATGTGTTTGTGTGTGTGTTTGTTTGCGAATACACTTCTGGACTGGTTCTGCAATGGTTCAGGTTTATCCTGAGAGCCGGTTGTCGGAATAACGGGACACAGTGACTTCCTCATCCCGCAATGTATTTCAAGTATTTCATTTTGCATGAGTATTTTAAATAATCTTGATACACGCTAAATTAATAATGAAAAATTATGTATATCAATAAATTTTCATTATAAATTTTATACACATTCACAAACAATAAATTAATAAAAATCAAAAACATTGAAATATTTTTTTAAACAAAAAAAAAAAATTTTTTCGAGAGTCACTAAATATTATTAATAATTGATATATAATAAATTCGAGAAAGTATATTCAAGACATTATTTCAATGTGAATAAATAAAATTTCAATAATTGACAGTTATTGTCTCTTCTTCTTTTTCATCATAATTTCAATCTTTTTTTTTTTACTATCATTTTTTTTATTCGTTTTTTTTTAAATTAATTAATTAATTAATTTATTATTATTATTATTATTATTATTTTTTTTTTTTCAATTCCGAAAGTTGCTTTCATTTTTACGATAGAACGAGCAATTGGGGGAAAACGGTTCCACAACGCTTGATACTTTCGCTAAATATATATAAATACGTAAATACATACGAGTCATTGTACGAAGGGCGGGAATTAATGTGACGAATTTATTGTTTCATAATTGTCAAAATAAATGTATAAATAAATAAATAAATAAATAAATGAATGAATAAATAAATATATAAATGAATAATAGTAATAAAAATAAAAATTAAAACAACTACGCGTGTAAAAATTTATTACATAATCATTAACACACTAATTTTTAAATAATAAAAAGAAGAAAAAAAGCACAAGAATAATAGTGATATAAAAATTTAAAAAAATGCGTATTAACATACCTGAAATAGTCCAATAAAGATTTTTTATTGTGTTGAGTAAATTATAGTTAAAAAATAATAAATACATAAATAAATCAAGGGAAAAATATGTCGAAATAGTTAACGATCCTTCACCGTCACTCACTCTGCGCCCGACTGAAAATATATATACACTGTCAATGAATCCTTGCGCTATAAGATTTTTGTGTTGTGATCCTCACTACTCTACGCATGCGCACAAATGTAATTTTATTCCTCTTGTCCTATGCGCAGTAGATCTTCTCTTCCTTTTCCTTACTCTTTGCGTTACACATTTTTCACTGCATTCATTTTATAAATATATTTTTATGTATAAATGAACGTGACGTCGGTTGATTAACACTAAACCTACCAGAGTGATTAAATGACCGCTTTTGAGACCCGAAAAATAAATGTTTTTTAATTATTATATGATAATTATTTTGTGTTTATTGTTTATGCTAAATTTTGCATTAATTACAATCAACTGGAAAAGACTATAATGTTTATTTCAAAAGCGGTCATTTGACTGCCATCGGTAGAAATAGGTATATATAATATGTCGGTAGGTTTAGTGTTGATGTTTTAATTACTTACAAAATTTCGAATTTTAATCTTATCAGTATTGGAATGTATTTAGAAAATTTCTTAATAATTGTTCGATGAGTTTTTATAATTTTAAATAAAATAATTAGATAAAATAGTCAAGAAAATTTTTTGTCTCTTTTCGTTGCAATTGATAAATTGAAATAAATTCACCATTTAATATATACAAATGCAAATATATTTAGCTGGATGGCATCATCAACCGCGACCATTGTCCTTGAAAAAAAATAAAATATATTAGAAAAAAATTACGAATGATAATAAGATAATGTTTTCTTGAGTAATATTAAATTGTCGGGTGATTATTTAAAATGTATAAATTGTAAGAAAAAAAAAAATTTTTTTTTTTTGATACTCATTATCTCATGTGTATGTCGTAGTTGTATGAAATCAATGATTATCATGTATAACATTGTGTTGAAACTTTTACTTCACAAATCAACAACTGGTTTGAACACATTTTTCAAACGATTACACAATTGATCAATGTAGGGGCTTATTAAATCTACAAATATATATTTAAAAAAAAAATTTTCTCTTTTTCACTTCTCATTTTTCTAATAAAATTATGAACAAAACCAAACATTAAATATTGAATGAATGCATTTAATCACGTGCTCTTAATAAATATGTCTTTAAAAGTGAAATATTTTGTAATAGTAGAAAAAAAAAATTTATATATATACTTTTAATATTAGTTATTAATTTTGACCACTCACAAAAATCACAAATCAATTAATTTATATTAAAAATCTTATGTCACATCGCAAAATTATAAAGCAGTTTTAATACATATATAATAATTTTTTTTTTCCTCCTATATATTCATCTTGGCATTTAAATGTGAAGTGATTGCAAATTGAACTCGTATATTTTCAGTTCTGTGGAATAAATGTTTTTGTATCTATTGTTGCCAGGAAGTCAGATACTGCAGTTTCTCAACTTCTCCCCTTTTACCTTTTTTTTTTTCTCATTTTCTCATTTCTCCCTTTTTTTACATTTCAAACACCGCAAGCATGAACTTTCTCTGATGACCTTAAAAACCGGTACGTGGTGGGTGCATTGATGGGACCAAACGAGCTCAAGGAAAGAAAGTGCATCGTCCTGCTCACACTCTAAATTATATACCCGATATATTTATGCGTGTGTAGAAAAGTTTTGTTACATCGAGATGAAGGTTTGTCATTGCAAAAATTAAATAAATAAAACATAATAAAATAAAATACAATTGTAAATGTATTGAATTGAATGTCACTGTAGAATAATCTTGGAGATTTTCATATGAATAAAATAATTGTAAATAATTTGTTTATTCATTTTTTCATTTTTTATTTTTTATTTTTTATTTTTAAATATTTATGTGGATGTTTATTCATGGATTATGTTAATTATTGTATGAAATTTGTATGTGGAGTGAATAAATAAATAGAATGATACACATTTCATGCGTATTCATTTTGGTATATTATTATTATTTTTTTTTATCTTTTATTATTTTATCAGCGAATATACTACAGCAATACATGATTTATATATTGAAACAATTGCTTTGTATTCATGGATTATAATTTGTATTGTTTCGTATTTTTTTTTCTTTTTTTTTTTTCTGCTCTGTATATACAATTTCAATAATGATTTGAAATAATTGAAGTGAAATTTATAAACATATGAATATATAAATGTACACAATTATTTATATTCATTTATGCCGGTAGATTTACCGGAATTTTTTATTCAGTTTATTAATTTTCATTGTAATGAAAAAAAAAAAAAAAAAAATTGTATTGAATTATATTTAGAAAATTTTCCGAAATTATTTATGAAAAATTAATTGGCACATTTTATAAAATGATTATAGTTTATCGAGTGTTTGGAAATGTAAAATAATATCCTGATTATTAATATATTTATCATAATTTTTCTCAATTTTTACTCAGATCAATAGATTTTTTTTATATATTTTTTTTTTTTTTTCAGTAATTTTTTTTCTTTCTTTTATCTTCCTTTTATGTACCCATATGCGACATTCATATGCATATATTTCAATATTGACTCGAGAAATTATTCTACGAAATATTATTTCGCAGATTCTACGTGGATATTTTATTTTACACACTCACACACAGATAAATTGACGTGTAATGAATCTTTCATTTTTATCTTTTCGAAAAAAAAAAAAAAAACATTTTATGGTTCCCCTCAACCCACTATTCTTCGGTCTATAATTTTTTTTATTATTTATTATTTTTTTTTTTTTTCGAATAAATTACCACATATTGCCATCACGATCCATCAGCGTCTCAATGAATTATATTCTTAAGAATGGCCAATATATTACACATTCAATACATAGAATATGTAGAAGAAGAGAAAAAAAAATAGTAAACTATTTACAATTGTGATGAAAAAAAAAAAAAAAAGAAAAAAAAATCATAATAAATTCGATTATTTATTTATTATTATTTTTTTTTTTTTTCATCAAGTTCATTAATTTACAGTTGTTGGATCACGATGGCAAGATTAGTTCAATTTCTATCCCGCAATATGGCGAATTCTCATTTCAATAAAATCATGAAAATAAAATAAATTTGAATTGTATTTGAAATAAAAAAGATCATCTGAGAATGACATTGTCAAATGTTAGATCTCTACTATCTCGTTGGCTAGATTTTTTAAATGGATTCCATGGAATTCTATTGCGTGCAACATGAGCAGTTGTCATTGAACCAGCTGGACTTGGTTGTCCGGATGAAACCCCGGAGGAGCTGCTCGCTGATACGCTACCCTTGTCATGATGAATAATCTTCACGGGTTTCTGCAATTATACTAATACAAAATCTCTTCTACTATCGCAAATTAAATTAGAATTAAATAACACAATTGAATTAATTTGTTGTTTTCCTATTTTTCGTCATTATTATTATCATTATTATTATTATTATTATTTTGCTGATAATTTTACCTTGAGATAATTTCTATCCATTGGTGTAACGAGCTTTAAACTTATGGAGTCACCGCATTGTTTTATCAAACGAACAACTTGCTCATGCGACACCCATTTAACATCTTTATCATCGATGCTGACGATGAAGTCACCCTCCTTCATCCCACCGAGCTGAATTCAGACAATTGAATATTTAGAAATAAATATAGATGATTAATTTTAATTCATATGTCAAATATTTAATATAATCATTTATGATTTTTTGTTTGTTTTTGTTTTTACTTTTCCACTTACATCGGCTAGAGAATTGTGATCAACAGCAGCAATGATAACTGGCGCATCGCCACGTACACTAAATCCAAATCCTTCACCACCGGGTCCACGTTGAAGTTGAATGAGTCGCGGTGCAGTCCAATGTCTTTTAGCCGAGAAAATTGCTACGGGTCCCAAAGATTTGAATAAATCATCTACACCGTGTTGACCAAAATCTGGATGAGTTAGATTCAGTTGAAATTTTGTTGATGCTTGAATGAAGGAAGAAAATATATTTTTGATAAATTAAAAATATTTGAAATATTAAATAAGAAAAAAAAAAAAAAAAATTATTTCATCAATTTAATTAATTTTACCAATAATGTGTGGGGGATCTAAGAGTTCTCGAAAATCATCCTCATCACCAGCTGCATTGTAATCTTTTAAAGTTGAATCCTGTGCTTTTTTCAAGACTTTTCCTAGTGACTGTTTTCCCTTCAATTCACGACACATTCTCTGCAATCGTTGACTCTCTTCATGTAAAATTAATGCTTCTCGTAAATGAGCACGACCTGCCAAAATGAAATAAATAAATAATTTATATTTAAACAAAAAAGAGAAAAAAAAAAAAAAACTTTAAACTAATCTAGAGTCGATAAAGTAGACATTTACCCAATGATTTACGTTCATTATCGTCTTTGGGAATGGTATTATCCATTTGTGTCTTGCCATCACTGACTTGGATATGTTCCAATGTGAGTTTTGTCTCTGTACGAAATTCAGCAATGGGTTTATCAAGTAAACCTGCAGCACAATGTTTGTGCGCGAGGGCAAAATGATGTTCACGCTTAACGAGAACCAATGAAATCCACGATTCTGGCACATAATCACGAACTGGTTCGCGTGATATCAATGCATGAACGTCATTATAAACTGCCGCCACCTGTCGATACAAAAATAAAAATTTTCCTAATTTAATAATTAACCAATTAATAAAAAAATAATTATATTTTATTCCTGATTATCAATTTACCTGAGCAGCCTCTTGAGCAAGATCAAAACACACATCGATACTTCGTGATTCTCTCGATTGCAATTCGAGTTTTTCAAACAGACATTCACGTGCCTGTGCCAACATCAATTGTACCAACATGTCCAGCATGTCTGGGCCCAAATCCATACTCGGTGCATTGGTAAAATTTTCATGTATATAACGAAAAGTACCGGCGGCACGTAAAAATGCATCAACTGCCTGATCAAGTCCTTTTGCACTTCGTCTATCCTGTTTTGCTCCCAATTGCGTATACAATGCACCAGCATTAAATAATACTGATGCTTTTTCAAATGCAACCGTACGTTGACAGCTTGGCACACCCGTTAGTGAATCAAACCACTCGAAATAAATTCCGAGACTCCGATCAGGTGGAAAAAAACGTCGCTCAATAAAATAGAGCTGATTATAGTAACGTAATAATAGGGCGATGCCCGCAGCGTCTCTTGTTGGTGTTCGCGTTGCCTTAAAAATAAAAATTTAATTTAATCAAGTAAAAAATTGTTTTTTATTAATTTTTTTAATCTTTTTTTTTTTTTTTACCTGTCTCGTTTCCATAAGATCAGCAATTGCTTCCTCATAATTTTCGCCATCCTCGCTGTAATGCTCCAGGATAAAATCCTAGAAAAAAAAAAAGAAGAAATAATATATATATAGTATATATATATTTTTTATTGATGTGTAATATTATTATTGGTATAGAGGATAAGTTGATGGTGGGGAGAGCATGTTAAATCGATTGTACACTGTTTGAACTACTTGGATAAATAACAAACTCAAGACATAACCTCAGTAGTAGTGAAGAAAAAAAAAAAAAAAAATGGTAAGAATCACAGTTGATCTCATTCGTAAACGATCCGAGCACAATGAGGGTGAAATATCTACCCTTGAAGAGATTTCTCTTCATCAACAAAACATTGAAAAAATTGAACTTATTGATAAGTTGAGTCGTAATTTAAAAATTCTTTTATTGCAAAATAATTTAATATCAAAAATTGAAAATCTCAATATGTTAAAGCGACTTGAATATTTAAATTTAGCAATTAATAATATTGAAATAATTGAAAATTTAGAGGGTTTAGAGAGTTTACAAAAATTGGATTTAACTATTAATTTTATTGGTGATTTGCAGAGTGTTAAAAAATTAAGGTAATGTTTAGTTAATAATTAATTATTTTTTAATTTGTCATGTTGTTAATTAAAAATTATTATTTCGTTCTTTAATATTCATATATATATTTTTTTTTATTCCTTCAAGGCGAAATGAAAATTTAACGCAACTGATTTTAACTGGAAATCCGTGCACAGATTATTCAGGTTATCGCAATTATGTGATAGCAACATTATCACAGTTAAAAGAACTTGATATGACGGAAATAACAAGATCAGAAAGAATTGTAGCATTACAAAATTACGCCGAGGCAGAGGGCGATATCATACGGGGCTGTCGCTCTTACATTAAGATAAGAGAAAAACAAATAGATCGCAATCGTGTAGAAAATTTAAAAACAGTTGATATACCCAATGAAAATACAGTGAATAATAAGAATGATAATAATGATGATGATGATGAGGATGATGAAGAGAATACAAAATTTTGGAATAGCACAAGTTATCATACGCCTGAGGATAGAATAAAAATTGCACAAAGGGCAATGGCAATTGAGGAGAAAAAAAATAAATGTGAGAATAAAAATGATAAAAAAAATTATAAATATATTCCAAAATTATTTAGTCCAGATGGTAGACCGTATAATATAAATCAAGCAAAAGTATTTTTTACATTAAATGACGAAGACGACCGAGAAAATATCATTCTTGATGTGGCGGTATATCGGTAATAAATAAATATTTTATGCGAAAAAAGAAAAAAAAAAAGAAAAAAAAAAAACCACAAATGATAAATAAATAAATAAATTGTTATTGGATATTTTTTTTTATTTTTATTTTATTGTAAATTATTTATATTAATTTTATAGCCACTTGGATACGTCATTGGTTGATGTTGATGTACAACCGCATTATGTCAGGGTTACAATAAAAGAAAAAATTTTACAATTGTCATTACCGTGTGAAGTATTGACAGATAAAAGTATTGCAAGCAGAAATACAGTGACAGGAAATTTAATTGTAACTATGCCACGCTTGAATCAACTGCAAACAGTGATAAAACCACACGATTATTCGAGCTTGACGACAAATATAAAGGGAACAAGGCAATCATTGAAAAAAGTAATAAAAATAGGTGCGACAATAAGTACAAGAGAACTACTGGAAATTGGGCCACCAAAGGATCATTTGGATTGTTTGAATATTTACAAAACACCAAAAGAATTGGGACAAATTCATCGTGATAATTTAATTGAGGAAAAAAAAATTTCAGATGATTTTATTGATAATCCAGATGTACCACCATTAGAGTAGACATAATTTTTTTTTTCTCATTTTTATATTTTTCATTTAATTTTATATACATGAATAAATTTTACCTTGAAAGGATCACGAAAGTCAATGTCCTTGGTTTCTTTTAATCCCAATGGAATCATTGGCATAATTGGCTCTTGACTATAAAATAAAAATAAAACGGAATATTAGTCAATTATACATAAATAAATAAATAAATAAATAAATAAATAAATAAATAAATAAATGAATGAATAAAAATAAGGAAAAAAAAATTTTTTTTTCTTCTTCATCTCAATTCTATTTTTATTCCTAATAATTTCTATTATAATTTTGCAATTCATTTCATTAAACAGACATGAATTTGTATAGATGTTATGACGATATAATTAAATAGAAAGAATAAAAAATAATTTTTTTCAACTACGAATTAAATAATAATAATAATTATTATTATTTTTTATTTTTTATTACTTATCTCATCCCCCATACAAAAATAACGGTGACCGACTTCTTCATGGCATTTAACGTTTATTTATACGATCGATAAATCATTGTCCATATGCAGCCATACAAAAATGTTTCGAGAGTTCCCGTTATACAAAAATACGAGTACACGTCGTCGTTGTCGTGTCTCTCGTCTTTCCAAAAGATCAGAAAATTATATGATTAAAAAAAAAAAAAAAATTAATTAACAATTGAAACAAAGTAAAATTTGAATTTAATCAGTCAATATACAGAATAAAAAATTAAATAAATAAAAGAATGAATAGATAAAAATTATGATTAATTATTGTATTATTAATATTTGTATAAATATAATAAAAAAAAAAAAATAATCAAATGTAAATAATAAAAAATGAGAAAGTGAAAAACAAAAACCAAAAAAAAAATATGTAAAAGAATAAAGACAAAGGAAAGAAAAAAATAATGAAAATTAAAAAAAAAAAAAAAATTGTGAATAAAGAGTATGGAAAGAGACTTATGTATAACGAGTTGTGGAACACATCCGTTCGTATGGTGGATGTATATAGTAGGCGGACAGTGACCCAGGAACCGATGCATGGCGCGGGATGGACCGGGCAAATGCGCATCAGTCTGTCGAAGAAGTAAAGAGAAGAAGAAGAAGAAGAAGAAGAAGAAGTGGAGTGGGAATTACACGAAGAGGAAATGGATGATATTACGTTGTGTTGGGGCACAAGAGAATTTCTCGCGCCTTTTATATACAATCACGCTCGAGTTACGTGTAACAAATAATCTTGTGCGTATATGCGTGCATTCGTATATTGCGTTGCTCAATCTTATATACCACTGACCGTTGTATATATATATATATATATATATATATATATATATGAATATGTACACGAGAGAATTTGAAAAGGAATTCAGCGACCGAAACGACCGTGGAGGATTTTCTTCCTCACGAGAGTCAATCTCTTTTTTGTATATGCTCTCATTTTTTTTTTTCTCGTACATCAATTTTTGCGTTCCTTAGAAATTGCTGGTTATAAATTGACGCATTAAAAATATATGTTTATTGCTGTTGTTGTGTTAACTGATGTTACATCGTTTTTTTTTTTTTTTTCTCTCACGCTGATGTATATGTATTGTTTGATGGATGAGCAATATTGGGGATAATCATTTATCTTGGATATTTTATATTTCATTGTGATAAAATTCGTAGTTGTAACCTCGATAATTCAACCGCGAATCGATAATTTTTCAACTGTATTTTTTAATATTTTTACGATTAATCTGAATTTTTATATTTATATATATTTTTATTGTTTTTCCCCATTTATTTATTCATTTATTTATTTCAATGCAACACTTACCCATCAACATTTTGATAAAGTTCAACTGAACTATTTAATTCGGCGAGTTGTTCCTTTAATAATTGAAGATTTGAATTGACAAAACTCAATTCTAATGCAACGGTTTCTTTTAATTTTCGATTTGTCGTAGCCCTACAAAAACAAAAAATAAATAAATAAATAAATAAAAATATAAAATATAAATTCAATAGAAATAAATTATTCATCATACGTATTAATTAAATCACTCACTTGAAAAGATTTTCAGCCCCAGCACGAAGTCTGAGTTCCTTATTGATCTCTTGATTGAGTTTACTTCGTTTATTCTGAAGTTTACCCCGGCAAGTTGCAACACGGGGATCGGAACCCTGTCAACATAAAAATAATTGGATTGACCTAAGTGTTATAGAATACCATACAAACAAACAAAAACCTTAAAAAAGTTGAAGTGAAAAAAATGTTTTTTCAAAAAAAAAAAAAAAACAATTTTTTTTTGTTTTCTTTTCAATAAGTAAACCATGTCGAAATTTCTATTTTTGTTTTTTTTTTTAAATAATAACAAAAAAAAAAGTCAAATGTATGTTCACATTATGGTAAAATTATTATTATTATTTTTTTTTAAAATTTCTTTTCATCATCCACACGCATTAATATATAAAATACCGTTGGTAAATACATACGTATACACAATTTCAATGTTATATTATGTTTTCTATCGCATACAGATGCATATCTTCACCTTGTTTTCGCTCGTTAATACATAATATGAAATATTAACGGTATAATTTATAATAATCTAACTGAAAATATAAATAAATATGTATATATATATATAGATAAATAGATAGAAAGCAAAGTCATTTGCAACTCTCTTGACTCTCCATTAAACACTTGACAATTTCAAGTTAAATATGTTTTATGCATTACTAATTTGTGTTAATGATTGTAACGGTTTAACTCAAGTAACAAATGTAATTAATATAATATTTACAATAATAATATTTAATTTTGATTCGACTTATAATTATATTTTATTTTTATATTACATCGATAAAATATATATCTATTAAATTTATTATTTCAATTTAATTTTCCGTCCTTATTATTATTCCGTACGAGTGTCTGGGTCGTAAAAATTGTTGGAAAAATGTGAAGAAAAAAAAAAAAAAATTCAACAAAAAATTAAGAAATTAAAAAACATATTATTAATCAATTTTTTATAGTTTGACTGAATTTTTTTCTACAATTGACAAAGTGAAAATGAAAATTATGTGCTGACTTGAGATATTTAAAAAAAAAAAAAAAAAATTAATAAAATGTCATTCATGCATTTTTATTTGCACCCAATCGCACTTGTACACATATCATTAATTGCAAAAATTAATATTTGTCAGGGGTGAATGAACAGCATTAGAAATTTTAATATATTTCATATTTTCTCTAATTCATATCATAATTATTATTTATTTAAATTATTTGATTGATTATATAACAAGTTACGTTATATATTGAAATTGCAATTTCATTTTACTTTATAAGTGACAGTATATATTTTATTTTATTGATTTATATAAATATATATATGTGCATTTTTTTTTCTTCTCTTAATATTCATGTAACAACGTTTGTACAGACGTGTATTGAGAGAAATGTATGCCTGAGTTAATTAAAACAGCACACACACACGTAATTGATCGCATGGACAAAATTGGAAATTAAATGAAATCGGAATAAAATAAATAAATAAATAAAAAGTCGCATTCATGATACAGTTAGAATAAATTGGTGATTAATAAGGAAATAAAAAGTGGATGGAATGTGAGATTCCTGTTGGATTTTAAATTCGAACGTTATGAAATTGAAATGTATTTATGTATAAATAAATGAAATGAATAAAAATAAAAAAAAAATAGTGTGGAAAGAGTTCATTGAGTAATGTCATATAATTACAAAAAAAAAAAAAAATAAAAATAAAAATAAAAATAAAAAAGGAAAAAAAATTAATAAATATTAAGGTTAATTTAATGCTATCATGTCATGCACAGGTGCATATGTCGCCAATCACTATAATAAAAGTGAAGGGAAAAGAAATACATTCACCAATTGAATTAAAATAAAAATAAAAATTTAAAAAAAATGGAATAATGATATGAAGAAAAATATAAATATTACTATTATACGAAAGAATTATAATTAATTATTAATCCGGTTGAAATTATCAGTGACAGTTGTAGTTTTATTTCGATTTTTTTTTTTCTTTTTTTTTTGGTTGAAAAAATATTTATCATATTCTGTTTATATTGAACATGACGAAATACAAATGTGTATATATTTAATAATTTCTGATGTAACAAAACGAAAACCGGAATATTACCGTGTAAATATAAAAATAACGACAATGTTGAGAAACGTAGTGAGATAAAATAATTTTATTTGAGAATTTCAGATTTGGCTTACCCCAAAACGTCGCCTTGACGACATATCAAGAGAAATATTTTCTTCGATTTTATCTATTTGTTCCACACTGTCTTTGTCCTCGTATCCATCACACGTTATATCAATTTCATTCTCACAATTTTTATCATAAAAAATTACTTTATTCTCCGTTTTAATATCTAATGAATTTTTATTATCATTATTTTTTTTATTTATTTCTGTTTTATTATTGATTATTTCATTTACTGATGTTGCATTATTATTTTTTGACAATGGCGAGTGATGAACCCACTTCAACATGGCCGCGTGTCACTACATAATAATTATTGTCATTTTACAATATATTATTTCCTTTCACTTTTTTCATCTCATATATATGTATATATTTTTTGTTTGTTTATTTGTTTATATACATATACAATTATTTGAACCTTTCCTTTTTACGCTACTTGTCGAACAGTCCAACACTGATTCACATTGTGATATTGTTTATTAGTCAACTTAGTGGCAATTTTTTTTTTTTCCCGTAACACGTCACACTTTTACTTCAATGCAATCCCATGACAACCGCACACATCTTATCTACCGAAAGATAACAATGGACTGGAAATGAACAATTGATAAAATCAAAAAAAAAAACAAAAACAAAAAATAAAAATGAGAAAATAATAACGAGAGAGAAATTATTTGCGTGTGTATATGCAAAATATACGAAAGCTAAAATGACAACTCTAGCGATTTATGTTAGAAATAAAAATAAATAAAAAGAAAAAAATATTATTATAATTATTATTTCTTTTTCTCGATTATTTTAGACAACTCAAAATCTCGCGAGTGACAATTTTTTTGTTTTGATTTTTTGTTTGTTTTATTATTCTTTTTATGATCTACCGCTACTTATAGTTTTTTATGGACAACGCCCACGCGGTAGTCAGGCCCATGGCGCTGTATTACCTCTTTGTGAGATAATAAATTGCGAGATTATGTCAATGAATGATTTAATGTTGAGGGGCGGTGCGCAGTTTGTACTGCAAAAGATCAATGTGTATATATCTCGACGCATCAAGAGACTTTAATGGGTTTTTCGTTTTAGCGGATGGCCTCTCTACTATGTTTTGTGTCTCTTTTGCCACGCTTTCTACACACAGGAAACTGTACCTTATTGCTCGCACACGGATTATATTTGAATGTATATAATACCTTCTCTCTTTACCCTACTCTCGCTTTGATAGTGTAGTTACAGTATAATACCGATTTGCAACTTGATTTCATGCCCATTCGAGATTCATTTTATTATTATTATTTATATTGTTATTTAAAAAAAAATTTTTTTTTTCCTTTTCTTGTATTACTGATTCAACCGTGTAAAAATTTATATCAAATTCATACAATTCGTACAATTGACATTTAATTCAATATAATTAAATATTAATTTCTTCAAATAGAAAAAAAAAAAATTGTTTTTTTTTTTTCCTCATCGTTAATATCAATAATTTTCTCATTTTTTTTTTTCTCCTTTATTTCTTTTTTTTCAAGTTGAAAAATTATAATTTAATAAAATTAAAATAATTTTTTTTTACCGAGTGCTAATACATAAATTTATAAATTGTAAAATTATGTGTATAAATTAAATTTTAAATTCAATTGAATTCAAATATTGAAAAAAAAAAAAAAAATTTTATTGTTTTATTTATTTTTTTTTTTATTAAAATACAAAAGACAATTAGTGGACATTAAACTCTTACAAGACACAGTGTCCCATCAAGTTGACATGAGGTGGTATGAGATGATTTTTAGTGAACTATGTCAATATATATAAACACGTGATTATACAAATGTACTAGTGTAAGAGTGAGTGAGAAAGTAGGTAAACCGATTGTAACAAAATTGTATTCATAAACGTCAAAATCACAATTCAGAGTGACATTGAAAACAATAAATAAATCCTATATGCGATAAATCAAATTAATTTTCAATAAAATTTACCTCCCCACCATTTTACTCTACTTCGTCATACTAACGAATATATCAATACATAAATAATCATAAATTAAAAATAAATCCTACACTTTGATAAACATCATTACAAATTTCAATGATAAATTATATAATTACACGTTGATAAAAAATTTAATATCTATATAGATACATGTAATTATAAAAAAAAAAATTGATAGTATTAAAAAAAAAAAGAAACAAAAAAAAAAAGTATCGATTAATTTTTTTATTTATCTTAACAATTATTTATGATTTATTAATTCACGTTTTTCAAATAAACCGAACACAAACTGAACTGCCAGCTGCTGGACCACAGTTGTAACTGACTCAGTGTTGGTAGCGGTCAGCGTGAACGTCAACAGGGACCACATGCAGGTGAAGAGAGAAGGGAGTGAAGCAAGAGGGAGACCCCCCTTTGCGTGTGTATTGAGACCTACAACAGCGGCGATGTATAGTAGTGAGGCCCCGTTTGTCGATGCAGTAGAGCTTGGGTGAAAGGAGCGAGGAGAGTTCTCACTTTTGCATTGAACACTTGGATAATGTTCATAGTACGATGAAAATGCTGTAGCATTTAAATATGAAAAAATATATATATGTTACATGTAATGATGATGATTAAATGGATTGAGATTGAGTGAATTAAACCGCAATCGAATTTATCTGTTTTATTATTTATTTATTTATTTATAATTATTATGATATATTTTTTTTTTGTTTATATATATATAGATAGATAATTAATTTGTATTATTATTAATTCAAGTTATTATTTCACAATCGATTTTTCTTATTAAATATAAAAATATTTTTGATGTATGCGAGTTGTGTAATGATATAGAGAAATTATTTAGGTATTATTTAATCGCGTTAAAACATCAGCTGTTAAATATCATTTATGGCTTGGACGCATATAATTGAGATGACTCAGAACAATAGATAGTTATTTCAATGTAAAATATAATTACCCTTCAATTGCGTTAACGGTAAATTTTTTTTTGTTTTTTTTGTTTTTTTTTTTTTTGAAATTAAATTGTCATTAATATATTTTTAAGGAGAAACAAGAGAGAGTTTTATGTTATTCGAATTATCAGTGAAAATATTTTATTTTTTTTCTTTAAAATTCAATATTTTCCGTTATGTTTATCAACTCTGTATATATATATATATATATCTTTTTTGTCAGAATAAACAAAAAGAAGGAGGAAAAAAAAATATTTTTTGAGTTTCACATGAAATTTAATTAATAAATATCAATATATATATTTTTTATAAATATTTATATTATTAATTCAATATAATTAAAAATTATAACATAAACCACGACGACGAAAAATAGCAATAATATATATAAAGTGATTAATGAATTATGTATATATGTATATTAATTAATTATAATCATAAATATTTAATTTCAAATTAAATAACAAAATTCAAACCAAAAAAAAAAAAAAAAAAATTATATTGAAAAAAATAAAAATCCTTCGAGTTATATCTAAAAGTTCAATCGTTATCTCAAAACCGGTCCTGATTTCATTGTAATTTTTCTATCAACATTTTATTTATTATCTCTAAAAAATATGTATATAGATTAAATAGGAAAAAGTAATTGAGGCCACGCCCTTTCCGTTAGTCATTTACCTATCGAACAGCTGAAGAACACATTTATATATAGTAATATGAAGAAATGTAAGTCTGTAAGACGATTGAGAGATGGTGTATAGCACCGTTAGTGGCCCTCTTCTTCAACAACTTTTCTTTTATGTCATGTTTGTCTGATCAGGTGTTTGAATTCGTAGTGATCAAAGATTATTTTCATATCTATCTTTTTTCCTCCTTTTCTCTTATATTATCTCTATCTTTGTTTACACGTAAGTGGATACATGAAAAATTGTGTAAATATTTGTTTCTATCAACACTTGATTTTATTTATGTACTACATAAACACATGTGTTGGATTCAGTAAATTTGAGTGACAACGAGTGTGAAAGGATATGTAGGTACACATTTATTCACACTCATAGACACGCATATATATCATTTATATTTATTTAAAAATATCGCACTTATTTGGCGCGACCGTGACGTGTCAAGGCTGCTGGACTGATTCAGATTAAGATTGGAAAGTGCTGCAAGGCTGTCCTCAAATCATTGAGGACATACCTCGACCAAGTAATACATAATAATAATAATCAGTTCAATTTTTTTTATTTTTTTATTTATTTATTTTATATCATCGTTATATTTTTTATTTATCTATTCTCAACGTAATTATCGACAAGATAATAAAATTGCTTGAGAGAGAATGAAAAAGAGAATTAATAAAAAAAAAAAAAATGAAAAAAATGAAAAAAAAAAAAAATCATAAAGAAACAAAAAAAAATTTTTTTTTTTTTTCCAAGTAAAGTGTTTAATACAGAATTTATTATTTTTTTTTTTTCCCCTTAATAATACACAGATTTCTTCACCATATAAATATATATAATGAATATGCATAGATGTGTGTCATGTTGTCTATGCCTTTTGAGTTTAACATTTACCTCAACAATTATTTGCAGTTGTGATTGCAAAATTTCTGCATATAATAATTTGAGTTTTTTTTTTTTTTTTTTTTACTTTTTCTGATGGTTGACGTGTGTATACAGATATATCATCTCACTCATGATAAAATTATCCCTGAAGGTAAATTTCGAAATGGAATGCGGCCACGACAACGTGTTGGAAAAGCAGAGAATGTATATGTACATATATATGTATATAATAAATATACCTAAACATGTGAGTATTTAGAGAATAGAAATCTTCTTCAAATTGTGCATATATTAAATTATAATAAACACTCATACTTTATTATCTGTAAATATATTGAACAACTCATACGTATAAACTAGGAAAAAAAAAGAAAAAAAAAAAAAAAAAATTTAATAAAATAAATAAATAATGAAATAAAATAAAATAGTAATTTATTTAATCAATCATAATTTATTAGACGAGAGAAAAGAAAATAATATATTATTATTTATTTATTCATTTATTTACGATTATTATTTTTTTTTTATTTATTTATTTTTAAAAAATTTTTTTTTTGTGAGCAAATTGTATGTATTAAACATGACTGAACTACATCTATTTTATATTCGCTATGCGTAGACACACACTCGCCATCTCGTCACGAACGTATGGCAGGTTAAGTTTTATATAATAGTGATGATGGTGACAACAACGACGGCGACGACGTTGACGACTACAAAGAAAATGAGAGATTTATGTAGAAAGAGAAAAAGAGAAATGTGAAATCGTGCCAGTCATTCTTGAAGCGATTGACTCGCACGTTTATTCACACACACACACACACACACACACACACGTTGTCACGTTGATAGAAACGACAAGTAAGAGAAGAAATATATAAATATAAAATGAATATATGGAATTAGAAAAAAAATGAAAAAAAAAAAAAAAAAAAAAAAATTTCAGATCGAAAGTTTATCCAGAAATTGTTACTAGAATAATTTCTCTCTCTTTTGCTCTCCTCCAGCCTTTATTTAAATAATTCACTTGTTTATCAATTTTGTTCAATTTTTTTTTTTTTTCTTTTAATTTTCAAAAATTATAATGAGTTTAAAAAGTTGGTATATTATAGAAGTTATATTGAATAAACTTCAAGACACTTTAGTATTTTTTTTCTCAGTCAATAGAAAAATGTAAAATAATAATAATAATATTTCTGGTGTAATAAATAATATTTTATAATTATTAATATTGTGACAATGGATGTTTTAAATAGAATATAAATAAATTTTCATAATTTACGTTGGTGTATATATATATATATATACAATACGTATATAATATTTTTTTGTATATTAATTGTGGGTGTTTACCACGACATACATACATTTATTTATGTATTAAATACGACCGGGTCATCATTGAAATGATATTATGCAATTACATTGCGTATTCCCATATCAACTATGTGAGAAATAATAAATAACAAGTAGTGCAACATTTTTCCTATGTCTATGAAAATAATTTACGAGGGCGTCATATAAATTTTTCTCATATTATTATTATTTATTTATTTTTTTTTTTTTTATTTATTTTTTATCTCACACATTTTCAATTGTCTACCGTGTATAAATAAGAATAAAATATAAAGAATTGTAATAATGTAAAGAAAAAAAAAAAAAAAATCAAATGCATTATGAAGCGATAAATGTGAAAAATTATATCGATATAAAAATATTTATAACATTTTACGTATATAATTTAGAAAATTTTAATTTAAATAAATAAAATGGAGGTGGGAGAAAATTTTACGTCAATTTCACTTTCATTTCTTCGAAATAATGGTAAAACTTTTTTTTTTTATTGTTGTTTTTTATATATTTATTTATTTACTTATTTATTTATTTTATTTTTTTTTTCTCTCCATTGATGCGAAACGTCTCAGAGTTATACATCAATAATTCAACATTCAAACAAATATATGTATACATGGCAATATAAAAGAAAGGGAAAATCATTTGAAGAAAATAATAATAGTAAAATTAAGAAGAAAAAAATATAGAAAAAAACGATAAAAAAAAAAAAAAAAAAAAGGAAATGAGATAAAAACTAGAGTATATAACAAAAAAAAATTATGGAAGAAAATAAACAACTTCCGGGATTTTTGAATGGTGCATTCGACCGTTCTATAAAAATTATTTTTCAATAAGTTAAAAAAAAAAAAAAAATCCATGTGTAACGATAAAATAATAATAAATATAGAAAAATATATAATTTTCATTTAATAACAAAGAAAGTAACGTAAAAGTTTCCCAACATAAATACAATACTTGTGTTTAATTTTTTTATATTATTTATTATTATTCTTATTTTTATAGGGTCAAATTGGAAAGTGGACGATTGTCGGTACATTATGGATGTAACTACTTATGCCACTGCTGCTGCTTCTACTACTACTACTACTTCGAATATACGTATGTACTAAATAAATTTTTCAATGCTCTAAAATCGAGAAGAAAGAAGCAATAAAAAATATAGAAATATTTTCAAGAGTAATCGGTGAAAATGGGAAATTCAAAAAATAATCACAAATAAAAAAAGTGAATAAAAAACTTTTTTTTTTTTCTACTCAATCGTAAAAAAAAAAAATATCCTTCACATATAAAATAAAACAGATAAAAATATTACATATAAATAAATCTACTCGTATAAATATATATTAGTAAATAGAATAATTTTTATTACTAAAAAAATATCACGCAATAATTGTACGGCAATTTTGTTTAACTTTAATTAAATCTCAAACGTCCACGACGAATATGACGCTATATAATATAGTCAACACATTTATTCTTCAATCACCACAAGTATCATACACACACACACACACACACACGCAGATATATATATCACAGCATTTTCATGCCATCTCGAACTTATACTTCCATGCTTGAGCATCGCCACCGCAAATGTTTAGACGGAAGTGCGATCATAATAATTAGTGTTGTATATACTGAACGTGCGACGTAGGCACAACCATCTTTTAAATATAAAATGAAACCTGAATGTATAAATATATGTATAACACACTGTGTATAATATCTTATCAAAAAATTCAACACACACATATATATATACACACACAACAGCATCATCTCTGTATCGTAATAAACACCGTGAACCTTCCAAGTTCTTCAACCTTGAACAATATATATATATATAAATAATACATCACGCAATTACTCCTGATGCGCGAAAAATTATAAATTTATAATAACTATAACATTTATATATTATTCATATGAAAAATAATCCAGGCGTTAAATTAATTAATTTATTATTTAATCATTTCCTCAATCATCAAAAATAGAAGAGAAAAAAAAGTATTAATAAAAATAAAAAAAAATAAAAAAATATTAATAAATATTACAGTATAGTATAATTATGTAAGAATTAAAATGAAATTACATAGAAAAAATTTTTGCTATCTTTTTCATATGCAAAATTTAATATAATAATAATAATAATAATAATGTAAATAATTTTTTTTTTACATAACAGATGTGTGTATGTGTGTGCGATAGTGCGTGTACAAAATATGTCGCGTAATAAAACGCATTATAAATAAATAAATAAATAAATGAAAAAAAAAAAAAAAATGCACGTCACAACGATTGCATAAAGAGGAAAGAAAAAATAAAAAAACAATTCCTACTGTCACAAAATATAATACCGTCAATAATATATTTATATATACAAATGCGTTATGTACGAATGATTACTAATTAATGATTGCATACGGACATTTATAGTTGTAATGTGATCATTATTATGAAATGATTTAAATTGTATAGTTACGATGAGACTTGAAACCACATTCAGGTTATCATATAATGTGTGTACTCTGTGTGTACACTTTTATATAGTCTTAACACTTTATTATATATATATGTGTATATGTATATGTGAATGCGGGCGCACTTGTAAATATATAGATGCTCTGAGACTAGTCAGCGAACTCGCGTAATCAACAGCGTAACGGCTGACGCGCCAACCAAAGAATTTATACAAGAGCGTAATAAGACGTTGTAACGTGTGGAACAAGGATAGAATCAATGGACAGACAACAAAAACAATGGAAAAACAAAAACAAAAAATAATAATAATAATAAAATATATAAATAAATAAATAAGTAAACAATAATAATTATGTATTCTGTCTACATAAAATTTATTGTAACAAAGAAAAAAAATTGAAAACAATCATTTACCAATTTAATTTGTTAGACATTGAGGAAAAAAATTATTATCATTATTATTATTATTATTATTAATGTGTGTGAAAATAAAAATTTGTGGTAAAAAAAAAAAGAGAGAGAGAGAGAGAAAGAGAGAAAAATTTCTCTCCAAGAAGTCCAAGAAGGCAATGAACCGGAAGTTGCAATTATGGCGTTGTTTTACCTGTAGTTTTATGTCTGGTAGTATCAACATGACTGCGGGAGGAACGATGAGGAAGAGAGTTTTTGAACACTTGTAAATTTATATTGTTAAAGTGGAAAAAAAAAAAAATAATAAATAAAAAATATCCCGAACTAAAACAAAGCACAAAAAATATGAGATAATAATGAGTGAAAACAAGAAAAAAATTAAAAATAAAAAAAATATTTATATATATATATAAATGTTTTCAACTTGTACACTGCACTTTGAATTTGTAGAGAAAAAAGATTGAGCAAAATGAAGAGTAACACAACACATACACACACAAATTGTAAATTGGTGAAAAAAACGAAAAATAATAAATAAATAAATAAGGAAATTTATGAAAAAAAAAAAAAAAAAAAAAAAAAATTATAATAATAATTCTACATATAATCACATCAATTTGAAAAAAAAAAAACAAAAACAAAAAAATTAATTAACTAAACAAAATTAATAATCACCAATAATATAAAAATAAATGGATAAAATTAATCAGATAGTAAAAAAATTTTTTTGTCTAAACACGACAGTCACTAACAAAATAAAAAAAATACCACAAAAATATACCGACACATGTATCAATCTCAAATCATAAATATAATAAAAAATATAGCCAAATATATATATATATATGTGTATTGATTAAAGAGAATGAGCGAATTCGTTTTGCGAGTATAACACAACACAACAACCGGTTGTGTGGCGACGATGCCTCGAATTGGACTCAACTCTGTATATTCAAACGTGTATATAGTAGAGAGTGCCACTACTACTTGCGACGATACTCTCTCACAAGTATCGTATATATGATATAAGAGAGTAGAGGAAAGAAGGTAAGAGCAGCAAGAGTATGTGTATAATAAAAGAGAAGGAAAGAGAGAGAGAAAGAGTGAGGGAAAAAGGCAGTGAACAAAAAAAAAAAAAAAAAAAAAACAGAAATGAAAAGAAAAGAAAGACGAGCCAACGAGCGATCGTCGTTTATAGTGGGGAGAAGAAACATCAGTGTGCAAATGTGTGTGTGTGTGTGTCTATGTGTCTATGTGTGTGTATAATTGTAATGGTGGAGATGGTTGGGACGATCTTGTAAAGGTAGCAAAGAAGGAAAATTCATTGGTGAACGAGTGTTGGTGTACGAGTAAAAGGTGGAAACATGAACGAGGGGCAGCGAGTGGGAAAGAATGAAAGAGCGAACGAGTTATATTCACGTCTACATAGGGATGAGCCGCTTCAACTGTTTCATAGATTAACCTATGGGACTGGTAACTTTTAGATAATGATGATGATGATGATGATGATGATGATGATGATGATGATAATGATGGTGGTGGTGGTGTGAGTGCAGCACAAGCGCCATTGCGTTGTTAGAAGATGAGATTTGTGTGTATACACACATACACACCTTTCACCGTGTATATATTTATATATTTATATTTATATACATATAAATAAGATATGAGAATACGTTAGGAAATAATATATATTTATATATATGTAAAGTTTATATGTGTGTGGATATGGAAATGATATGGGAAATATAAGTTGTGAATTTTATCGTTTTATTTTTTTTTTTTGTCGTTGTTATTGTCTTTACGTTAAATGTAGATCGTGTGGAGAAATTTTTTTTTTTTCCTCGGTGATGCAGCAATTTTTTTTTTAAATGTCAATTTTAACATGGGAATTTCCTTGAAATAATTATTATTTCACGTTGTATTTTTTAATTTATATTATTGTAGTTAATTTTTTATTTGAAAAAAAAAAAAAAAAAATTTTTTTCCTCTCTCCTTCATATTCTGTTTTATTATTATTATATTTTTTTTTTTTCAATGAGGTTAATTGTAATTTATATAAATTTATAAATACGAAGTGTGGACAATTATATAATTTGATTGTCAAGTATAAAAGATTGAGTTGAATAGAAAAATTCAATTTGTTTATTGGATTACTGTGTGAGAAAGTTTTTTTAAATTTTATTTTGTGTATTATAAAAATACTCGTTAATAAGTCGAAAAAAAAAAAAAATAATAATAATAAATAAATAAATGAATGAATAATTATTTTTTTTCTTATGTAGAACCGATTTGTGTCAATTAATTTTCACTGTAGTTGTTTATTCAATTTAAAATTATTCAACAGATTGAAAAAAAATAATAATAATAATTAATAAAAAAAATAAAAAACACGCCGACAATTCTGGATATTAAAATATTTTGAAATATTAAATATCATTTAAATAAATAATTATACAGAGTAGACTAAACTGTAAACTCAGTCTTGAAACAGTCAATTAATTCATTAATATTATATCACTCTTATTAATTCGCTTTCGCCACATTTAATTTTGGTAAGAAAAAAAAAAAAAAAAACAAAAAAACAAAAAAATTAATATATAAATAAATAAATAAATGCATAAATAATTGTAATAATAATATAAAAATGATCATTTACACTTTCATGTATATTTTTATTTAAACGTGGAAATATTTAAAGAAGAAATTTAAAAAAAAAAAAATTATCTGCATTGCAAAAGATGTTGTCATAATACTCGGAGTGTATTGTACAATTGTAAAAGTAAATTTCCTTCATTCGTCATCAAATAGATATTATACACGCACACACACACACATTGATTAATATTCAAGTATTGTACCAACACTTTTTTCTGATATCCTCGTCGCAAACGAGTGTACATAATAATATCTACATATTGATATACTACAGTGTGAGTCACATCAATATATAAAGATATAAGATATGAGAATGACATAAAAATGTAAAATACACTCATACACCCACCAATTTCTATCACCACTGACAACAACAATAACAATAACAGCACCACCACCAAGAAAATATTCAATAGACGTGATACTCGAGATTGTAATATAAAATTAAAGGAAAAATACAAATAGACAAACAAACAAAAAAAATGAAATTTTTTTTTTTGTTTCCAGACTGTGACTAATGTAATGAATTTATCATTGATAATGTTGAATATAGTGACGTAGAATTTTTGATGGTTCCAAAATACGTGATAATTTTTTTTGATTTTTTTTTTTTCTGACATCATGTATTTTTCATAATAACAACCTTGTGTATTATTATTTTATAAATCATTTATAAGAGCGAGAGGACGAGTGAGGTGACTGGAGGTGAGAGTGGGAGGAGGAAGAAATAAAGAGGAAAAAGGATATTTGATAGCTAGACACGCGATGGCCTCAGGGTGGAATTTGATGAGTTACCTTGAACTTGGTGTTAATCCAAGCATCACTGACTACCACACACAAACAATATCGATAACTATTTATATATTTACGTATATATTTATTAAGAAAATAAAAAAATTTTCTTTTATTTAATTAAATGAAATGAATATGTTTAAAAATGTTCTCAAGTACATTGTACAGTATATTATTATTTTATTTAAATTTAAGGTTATACAAAGATATTTTTTATCCAATTTGTCAACTCTCTCTATCAAATGATGAAAAAAAATTTTTTTTTTTTTTAAATTCAATATTTAAATGAAAAAAAATTTTATTATTCTATATATTTTGAATTTATCAATGGATAATATTGGACTACATATTATGACCGGAAATAAATTGTCTGCATAACACCTGTCTCTACTGACGATCGATAACTGTCGGGTTATTAGTCATCATCGTGTTATGTACACTGGACAATTATATATATATATATATATATTTTTTTTTTATTTTCTTCTTTTTTTCATATTATATTACTTTCATTATTGTCCATATTTTTTTTCATTTTAATCTAATGTAATGTAATATAAGTATATATATATTAAACATAATGAATAATGAAAAATAAATAATATAATAATATTATTAATTAATTAATTTACTATTAAATTTTGTTTTATAATTATTTTAATTGATGATAAAATGTATTCTCAAAGGCATCGCGAAAGACTAGAGGAAAAATGACTCAATGTGAAATCCTGAGTCTGACAAAAAAAAAAAAAAAAAAACAACAACAACAACAATGAATATGTCTGAGTGTATTATTTCCATTACTTTTTTTTTTCTTAATTTTTTTTTTTTTTTTTTTTTTTTTCTTATTTCCTTTCCCGGTTCATATGTGTATATATATTCGATGTAATTATATACGTACGCGTTCATGAGACACATTTAACGCGTATACACTTCATAACAACCACAACGATAGACATTATATACAAGTTTAAATGTGTGAGTTTATGTTAGGACAATGGATAGTAACGTGGAATAGTTTCCATGTTGCTTCAGGTGTGAGAGAGGCACACGTTTCTAAAGACATTGTGAATTGTGCATTATCTCTTCCTGCGAAATTTTAACTACATCTTGATTTTATATATATATATATAATTATAAAAATTTATGTATTAGTATATATTTATAGAAAGGGATTTTATCTAAAATCCAAAATGTCCTAATGTAACGTAAAACAAGATAAAAAGAAGTCATGACATTTAATTTTTCTTTCAGCGAAAGAAAAATTTTACTCCATAAATAGACAAAATTTTCACACAAATACACGCATTTATATTATTTTCATAAACTAGAGATATCCAATACAGTGAATTCGTAATATACACAACAGCCTTGAGAAAATTTTATTTGCCACATAGACAACAAACAAATGTGATTTATTAGGAAAGAAAAAAAAAATTTTTTAAAATTAAAAACTACGATTGTATATATTTTTGTATTTTGATGTATTCAAGAATTCATACTCGTAAATTTTCCACTTATTATTTGAAAATAATCGTAATTATTTCATTTTGATATTGTTTTTCTTGTTTTCATTCTTTATTAAGTGAAAAAGAAAAAGAAAAAGAAAAAAAAAAAAGCGCAATGAATTATCTACATATGTGTGTATACGTATATGTAGAATTATTTCTGGGAAATTGCGCAATAAAAAAAACTTTGCGATTAATTTTTATTTATATCTGTAATAATCTCCAATAGATCACATGTTTTATATTTTTTATTTTATTGTGATATTTTTTTGTGAAAAACATTTGATGACAATGATAAGCGTCCGCTCAACCGTTGAGAAATAATTTATATACGCAATTTGTTTGTGTTTGATAGGTATTTTATAAGAGTGAAGAAGAATTAATCACAATTTACACACACACACACACACACACACACACACACACACACATATTATAGATGGAAAATAAAAATATACGTCGTGTGTGATCTGAAGTGATAAAAAAATAATAAAAATTTCTCACTCTAAAATGTTAACTAAAACACTTATAAATTTATTTACAAAAAATAAAATTACTGTATCATATCATAAATTACTTGTGGATGAGCATTTGAAGATTTCATTCGATCATAAAAACAAAAAAAAAAAAATACAAATCTTCCTCGTGTGTCGTAATATATAATTTATACGAATAGATTATTTTATTTTATTTTTTTTTTCCAGGATATCCTGTAACGTGATTTCTTGACGAATTCATCGATAAAAATATTTCTGGCATTTGAATTACCATCCGATTTAATCGAACAGTTTATAACACGATTGTGTAATAAATAAAAAAAAATTATTTCATTCATTAAATTGAAGAAATTGAAAATACAAAATATTCTTCTTCATATTAATATATTTATAAAATATTTTTCTTCTTTTCAATTGATGTGGTAAGTGTAAAATTTCGATATTGACCGATTTTATAAAGTTTCACATTACTCATTATCCAACAATGGGTGCATGTCGAGAATTAATATTTATGTATTATACATATACACACATATCTATATAAGATTAAAAAAATTATTATATGGCAATATAGTTCATATCAAGAAACTAGATGAACTCACCCGCACAAAACGTGGCCGATAACCTTCATCATCCGTCAGAATATCACCTGCCACTATCGGTACATTCATTGTATCGTCATTATATTTTTCCGTTTCACGTCAAGAAATAAAAATGAATAAAGATATTTAATAAAAAAAACCAATAATAATAATAATAAGCAATTTAATCACATAATCATCTCACTGATTCACTATGATCTTTAATTCACACACATTTGCACGACAGTCTATCATATCTAATTTCCAAGTATCATGTACAAATATAAATGTCTGTAGAAAGAAGAAGAAAAAAAAATTAATTTCACACCCGCACAACTGTTTAGTTATTCATCCAATATTTGTACAACTGAATTGGAAGAAAAAAAAATAATAATAATAATAGTAATAATCGCGTATATTCGTCTTCTTTTCGATTTATTATGATAATAAATTTTTATCTTTTTTTATTTTTTATATAGTCAATTTTTCTTTTTTTTTATTTATTTTTTTTTTTTCACTATTGACTTCAATGGAATGTATAAGTATACGTGTAACCCCAATCAAAACTTTCTAATCGCCTCCACAAAAATCCCAATCTCTTCAATATATGTCATAAATTTATATTTACATAAACTTTGGTTCAAGTAAATGAAATAAATTTCATGTATCCAACTTATTTTTTTCCTTTAAAGTATTGAAAATTGATATACTTATTGAAGAAGACGAGCGTGCGTGTGTGTGTATGTGTGTGTGTGTGTGTGTGTGTGCATGAGGATATGAGTGTCCAACCAGCGTGCGAGGCAGGTGCAAGGCCGACAGGAACAGGAAAAAGAAAAAAAAAAAATAATAAAGATATTCAACAATTGCAACACAAAACGGGTCACTAGTGTGTCGCTTATAATCGGTTAATATTTCCAACGAAAGTCTTTTAAACTTCCTTCTCAATGACTGGCATGATTTTTTTTTTTTTTTTTTTACTTTTCTCTACCCACACACAATAGCTGACACACTCACACTCAAATAATCCCCTTCCCCAAAAAACAAAAAACAAAAAAAAATTAACAAAATAAAATAAAATACAACAAAAATATTTCACATTGAATCAATCAAATAGATTATATCGCCTACAAGTTTCTAAATTTTTCTCCTTTTTTTTTTTGTTTTTTTTTTATTTCTCCAAATATTTCTCACGATTTCAAAATTTGCACAAGCACAATATAACACAAATGTACACTACGATATTAATATACATGTACGTATACGAAAATTTTCATCTTGCCAACAATGAAACGATGCGGCGCGCGCCCAACAGTTTGTGAACGAGCGTCCGGCGTTTGTGCGCGCCACAAATGAGAGGTACCACCATACCCAACGAAACGTATAGGTATTCCCCCGTCGTCTATACGACTCACCCAATGTAGTCTGTGTAGTGTACGCTCATACACACGTGATGCCTGATATTCAAGTGCCGGAGGTAAGCAAAGCCGACTATAGTTCGTATTTATATATATATATGTGTGTGTGTGTGTTGTATATTAATGTGTGTTGTGTTTGAATGCTGAAATGAATAAGAGAGACAGAGAGATGGAGACAGGATGGAAGCGCCCGAATACCTTGAAAGTATGTTCATTGGTATTAGTGGGCTTCCGAGTGCGTCGATGAGAGAACAGGTATACAACTAAATATATTCGAATATAAAAGAGACTTCTATTGAAAACAGAGAGGGCAGCGCAACATGGACATGTCCAATGTGCATCTGTGGTAGGATGGTGTGAAGGGGATTTTTTTTTTCTTCATTGTAGATACTTGTGTGTATAATAAAATTTAATTCTGATACCAACAATTTAATCGTTGCCAAACGAGATCACAGAGAGTGGTGAAAATGGAACTGGGTATGTGTATATAATACTGCAAATATTAATATCAAACAGCAGTCTGGAATTGTGATATATAGTTATTAAACTGCGGGTTTGTATGTGCGTATGGCGAAAGAGTTGAATAAAAGTAATTAAAAATATATTGAAATTGTATATAATATAAATATTGAATTTTTATGATAATTTTTATATTTGAAGATAAATTATTGAAATGATTATTATGATTTGTAAATAATTATAGGAGGATAAATAGAATAATATATTTATAATTCAATTGTTGATGAAAATTATTAAATTATCAATATGTGAACAATGTGTGTTTGATTTTTTTTTTTTTTTTAAATTGATGGAGTTATTGAGGAAAACGTCAACTAACAAATCTCAACGAATAATTATGCTGTTATTGTACCAGCAGTCGGTGATATATCGACTATTGGATAAAAAAATTATCAAATTTTTATATTAT
This sequence comes from Dinocampus coccinellae, assembly GCA_963920625.1. Classification (NCBI taxonomy): domain Eukaryota; kingdom Metazoa; phylum Arthropoda; class Insecta; order Hymenoptera; family Braconidae; genus Dinocampus; species Dinocampus coccinellae. The sequence goes on from OY987185.1 coordinate 980,101, forward strand.
TTCTCATATTTTTTTCATTTAAATAAATATATATCAATATTCCATGATAGGTCTGTACATTAGATAATTTTTATTTATTAATAAAATAAAGTTTTTTCCTTTTATATATATTAAGATGACATACTTATAACATTGGTGGCTTGTAATAATTTTGTAACAGTCGTTGCGAGCTTGAATGAAATTGATTTTATCAACAGTCGACTTTTAATACCGGCTGTGTCCAATGCCAGATGATAAACATCAGCATAAAACTGTAATAAATTTTATTTAAAAATTTTTTTTTATTGTTATTATATTTATTATTATTATTATGAGGATGAATAAAAAAAAAAATATATATATATCGTTTCTTTACCTTTGATTCATTATTGTTAATTGATTTATCACTGAATTCTGAACCAACTTCAGTGCATTGAATGAGCATTGTTCGGAGAGGTGTCACCATTAGCATCATATTCGTTTGTTCTTTCGCCACGCATCCATGAAGTTCTTTTATTTGCATAATTATTTGACGAGCTGTTACTGTACCGTTCCAACGTGACCAAGCAAACATGTAAGCAGTTGCGAGTAATCCCATACACGCTTGAAGATGTCGTTCAGCAACTGGATGTTTTAATGGAAGACCTTTAATATAACTGAATGCATCTCGTTCGGGAAATAAATCACAGCCACCCGCTTGCATTCTCTATGTAAAAGGTGCAAAACAATAAAATATATGTATATATTTAATATATTTTTACGAATATTTGAATTTCAATTAATAAATAAATTGAATTTTCACTTTTATTAAAAGATGAAGTTTCATGTATTTTCCAACAAGATCTTGGAGAGCTGTTGTTGTGCCACCAATCAAAGAATTTAAACAAACTAAATTTTCCTGCAAAATAAAATAAAAATAATACCACATTGAAACTTATATTAATGATATTTATGGATAAATTAATGTATTTGCGTTTTTTTTTTTTTTTTTTTTTTTTTTTTTATAATTATCATTACCCTGACAATGAACTCGACTTGGACTATTGTAGCAGAAATACTCAACATGACACCACCACGCTTACTCGTTTCCGGTTTTAATTCCCAACTTTGAAACGGAACATTTACGAATTTAAATGCTGCTAAACCGTGAATACCAAGTCTACCAGTTCTAAATGTTATTATCTGTTTTTCCTCATTGTATTTAATATCATGGACGTCCTGTGTTGACCATATTTTCCGTTCTGGTATCCAATGTGCAACTAGCGGTGGTTCAAACCATAAAACCCACTCCGGAAGTCTATTACGTTATTATATTTCATTTGATTTGATAAAAAAATTCATTGATAAAATTTTTTTGCCATATTTTTTTTTTTTTTTCATTTTTACTTGAGAGTGACAAGAGCGAGTTTTTCCATTGCTGATTCCAGAGCTTTTATTTCGGCTTCAATTACTTCTGGCGTTCGCTCTGCATCTGGTGCTGGCGGAGGTGCTTTGTACGGTCTTGAGAATGCAACAAATTGAAGTTCTTTAGGGAGTTGAACTGGAAATTAATTTAATTAAATGTACTGGAGGAAAATTGAATAACTTATACAATTAATTTTATAGAGAAATTATTTGTATAAAAAAAAAAAGAATAAAAAAAAACTCACGTGTTGTCAAAAATATATCGCGTCTCATGTCTTTTGGTTGTGGTGGTTGATATATTAAATCAATATGATAAACACCACCAAGTATTTTATACTTTCGTAAATTAATTTCAGTTTTTTCACAACGTGTAAATAATAATTTTCTTACTTCTTTCCTGTTTTCATCTGAAATACAAATAGATAGTAATAAATAAAACATAAAATCCCAATGATTCATTGGTAATTAATACGTAATTTTATTTTATACTTGAATCAATACCTTCCTTTTGTAGAATTATTTCATCAGGCGTTGGTAGATATGGTAGTGGCTCAGGGTCAGGCTCAGGTTCAATTTTTTTTGCTCGCCCACCCAATGGCTGCACTGATTGTTTTGATTTTATTTGTTTCGATTTTTTATCAGGTTTAACTTGGATTGGCTGTGGCGGATGCGCTAGACGTTCAACCATCGCTTTTTTTTCTTCCAGCCTTAATTTTCGGCCATCAATTTGCTCCGCACGAATTTTCATTTTTGTATTATATTCATTCAGACAAAATGTCAAGAGATCTAGTAGGAAAAATATTATATAAAAATTAATTAATATTTTTTTTTTTTTTTTTCTTAACGATATATTATTCAATACATGTGTAAACCTGTATTCATTTTATATTCAATCGGTATATCTGGCATAAAGAATGATGAACCTTGATCAGAATAATAATCATGGAGAAGCCACAGGCCACGTATTGCCATTGAATAGCAGTCAAGATCAGCAGGCATTTTCAATGTTAATTCTAATTCTTTGAAAATAACTTCAATTGATTTCCTACACATGGATAATTTGATTTAATTCAGAAAAAAAAAAAAAAAAAACAAAACAAAACAAAACGAACAAATTATAAATATTTACCTATCGCGTTCGGAAATTTGTTTAATACTTATTGGTAATCTTATCAATGCCCAAATACAACAAATTATTTCATTTGTTTTTTTCACATAACGTGCATTTTTTAGATCCTCCCTCGTCATATCACGTTCAATTTGACGTAGAAGACGATAACTCGCCAAGTCTATCCAATACTTCAATTTATTTCGAAAGTCCTGTCGAATTCTTTTACATTCATCAATATATTCACGTGATGTCATTGTGGAAAAATCAATTATATCATCGAGTTTTGATAGTAGCTGGGAATAAAAAATTATTTATATTTTATTCGAGAATGAAGAGAGATTATATATTTTACATAGATATTAAAAAACAAAAAACTCTTCCTCACATATGTTACAATTTCACATTTCTCTGTCATGTTGTCCATTGATGCCTTCTCGTCCTCAAAATTCCAATGAAAAATAAATGTGTTTAATTGTGCGAGAATCGCTGGATTTGGCAAGCCATCACAAATTAAATACTCCATCCACTGTCATAAATTATACAATTTTTTTATAATAGTTCTGTAAAAGTATTTTAATATTTTCAATGAAAATATACCTCGTCTTCTTCCTTGCTGTGTAATGCATCTTCAATAATTTTACGTTCATTTTCTTGTATCAATTGCCAAGTACTTTCCAATTGAATTTTTCGCCTGTTTGCTTCATCCTCTTCAATCACAGTTTGCTTTTCATCTCTGTATTTTTCCAATCGAATTTCCTCAAGCATCTCTTTGACCATGACATTTCTAATAAATAAATAACAATGTACTGTATTAAATTTTATTTAGGAAAAAAATTAATTTATAATTATAATTAAATTTTTTTTGTATTTTTTTTTGTTTTTTTTTTTAAATTTCTTATTGTATTTATACCGTTCCTCAATTCTTTGAACTTTTTCTTTTGTCGTTTCTGCATAACTCCGAAAAAATGTTATTGTTGCTAATGGATCCGTATACATATTTATGAATAAATAATTTTAACAATATTAATTTGATAATTTAATTGATTTTAATTTTATGTGATTGGGAAAAAATTCGATTTTCAATTGACAGCGAAAGAAAGAGAATAATGATCTTTCAGTTCACGGGTGGAGCATTTACTGCTTAACAATTGACCTCTGACGTAGTAGGAAATTCATTCTCGATATAGATTACTTTAGGTGGGAGTTGTGTTAAATAGGGTTGAAATAATACCAATGGATGTGTGTTAACGTGTACGAGGCACACGTGAAGGTACATGATCTAGATTTCAAGGTGCAACTTTTCTAAAAGCCAATTACCAAAGTTTTTCACAAAAGTGCTTTCGTGTTGCGGTACTCCAATTCATTTGTTAGCTTGAAAAAATAAAATACGATTGTTTTCTTACTTTTGCTTTTCCGCTTCGGCAGCAGCAGCAGCAACTCGTGATTTTTCTTGTTCTTTCATTTTCTTTTTCTTCTTCTTCTTTTTTTTTTTGCGCTGCTTTACTTTTGCTAACGTCGGCTATGAATTGGGAAAAAAAAAAAAACAACAAAACAAAACAAAAAAGATAATTCAATATTTATACAATTAACAATACTAAATTAAAAAAAAATATATTTTTTTTTCTTATTATATTTGGAAATATTGTATTTTTTTTTTGTTAGATAAAAACCTCGAGTTTTTTTCTCCAATTTAGCAGCTGAAAAAAAAAAATTTTTTTTTTCTTACATATCATTAATTATTTTGAATACAAAATAAGTCAGAAGGAAAATTATAGTAGAATGGATGTACTAGTTCAGATAGAGGAGATGGAATTTTTGGTATCATTGGGATATTTTTAGAATGATCAGTGTCAGATTCATATTCGTCATAAAGAATCACTGGTTCATAAGTATCATGAATATTCACAGACTCTCTTTCATTTTCTTCATTGTCACTAATATCGGTAAGCCCCATTTTTTCATTTCTTTTTCTCTCTTCAAGTGCTGTTGGATTTTATAATGTGGGGGTTAAAAATTCATAAAAATAAAATTAATTGACAGGAAATAAAAAATATCAACACATCAATAACAACATAAAAATACTTGATTATTGAACAATTATTTTCTGACAAAATCAATCAGGATAAAAAAAAACAAAAAAAAAAAATTGCAATAATCAAAAAATAAAATGTATAAATTAATTTGTAGGCTATGAAAATTGAATAGAACTAAGTAAATATTATACTAAATTATAATTGATACATAAAATAAAGCATAAAAAAAAATAAAAATGTAACAAATAATTGATTAATTTTTTATACAAACAGTGCGATTTGTAATTAATTTCAAATCACATAAAAAATGAATATTTTATGTTTAAATATTTTATCAAAATAAAAAATAATTTAATATTCTTCATATCGACACAACATTAATAAACAAAAGCAATCAACTAACCTAGTTATACAGTTGCCAATTAATTTTATTCCTTTTCTTTATCCGCATATGAAAGAAAAAAGAAGAAAAAAAAAATATAATAAAAAAAATCAAGTTCTGCATAACTTTATAATGATTTTTTTTTTAATTTTCCCCTTCCTTGAATAAACACTATTATTGTTGAAATTGTATTTCCAATGAAATAAAAGTCGACATTTTATCCATGTACTCAATCCATTCCTCATGAACTCTGAAAATAAAACAAAAGGAGACACTTTTTTAATTACTAATCATAAATTTTTATCAGATATGAATACATTGTCTTAAGAATTGCATGTAATATTATATTTTACAAATGTAATATATTTCAATTATTCATGACATTTTGACCCGAATATGGATATTTTATAATTTATTCTTGCATCACTTCCGGTTTGACCGCTGCCCTTTTACATATTCTTTGTCAATCTCATCCAGTTGTTCACTATTTATTGTCGTGACTACACATATTTTTCGTGTTGATTATAATATACTACTGTTAAAACAATCAGTTTGTGTTTTTCAAAATTTTTATTGTCATTCAAAAAAATTTGACGAAAAAAAAAAAAAAAAAAAAAAAAAAAAAGTCAGTAAAAATCCTTAAGAATTTATTTAATTTATTTAATTTAAATTTTATGTTTTTACATCATTAAAATTTTTGCTTTGAAATTTTATACAGATGAGTAAAATTAATTTGTTAAAATCAATTCCCGAATTTTATGCCGGACGAAGTGTATTAGTAACAGGTGCAACTGGATTTATGGGAAAAATTCTTATTGAAAAATTACTGTGGTCCTGCTCAGATGTGCGTGAAATTTTCATAATAATGCGAGCTAAAAAAGGAAAAAAAATTGATGACAGACTTAACGATATGCTAACCCTTCCAGTAAGTTTTCAATCTAAATATAATTGGTATTTTTATATTTTCCATTGAATCAATTTTCACATAATCAATATGTAATTTTAATTTGATGAATTGAAATTTGATTTATTATTCGACAGGTTTTTGATAGATTGAAAAAACATAAACCATCAGTATTAGCTAAACTCATTCCTGTATCAGGAAATACTGCGGAAGAAGGTTTGGGTTTGCCTGATATTGAACGACGTTTTCTTATTGAACGTGTGTCAATAATATTTCACGTTGCTGCAAGCGTTAGATTTGATGATAGTCTGAAAAACGCGGTTTTTATGAACACACGATCTACAAGAGATATATGTATTCTTGCAGCACAAATGAAAAATCTCGTTGTAAGTGTATGAATAAATCAATGAATAAATATATGAATGTATTCATCAGTCATATAATTTATTGATTGCAGGTATTGGTACACGTTAGCACAGCTTATAGTCAAGCAGATAAACCAATTGTTGAAGAAAAAGTTTATTCAGCTGTAGTAGATTGGAAGAAGACAATTAAAATTGCTGAAGCACTGGATGAATCTCTATTAGATACTCTAACACCAAAGTGAAAAAATAAAAAAAAAACAAAATTATTGAGTGAGAATTTTTTTTTTTTATATTTAAATTAATTCCTTTTTTTTTTATGTTTTTATATCAGATATTTGGATAATTTTCCTAACACTTATACCTTCACAAAACGCTTGGCAGAGCAAGTAATAAGTGATTATTCTCACGTGATTCCTGCTGTTATATTTCGGCCATCGATAGGTAGAAAATTCAAAATTTTACTGAAAAAAAAAAAAAAAATTATGATTTTTTTTAAATATTATTTTTAAACATTTTTATAGTAATATCATCGATTCATGAACCATTACCCGGTTGGATTGACAATTTTAATGGTCCTGTTGGAATGTTAATGGGTGGTGGGAAAGGTGTGTTAAGAGTGATGCTTGCAAATCCGAATTTCCATTCAGATTTCATACCAGTTGACGTTGCAATTAAGGCAATGATAGTAGCCAGTTGGAAACGCGGTATAAAAACGTAATATTTTTACAATTATAATATATAAATTGCAATGAGAATAAAGTATCACATTAATTTATTGATTAAAAATAAATTTGATACTTTTTGTGTTTGTATTATTATTTATTATTATTATTATTTTTTTTTTTTTGGTTGACAGTATCACATCAGATCCATCGGTTGCCGTTTACAATTGTTGTTCTGCAGATTTAAAAAGTATATCACTGTCAGAATTGTCAAATATGGGATTCCGGTGGACTCACGAAATTCCATTGGAAGGAATAATATGGCGCCCATCACTTTTTTATGTTACTAATAAATTTTTATTTCATATTTTTGTACTGTTGCTGCATGTTCTACCATCGCTATTTATCGATAGCATACTAAAGCTCTGTGGAAGACCGCCAATGTAAATTATTTCAATTATGAATGATCATTTTCTCTTACACTTTTTTTTTTTTGTTTTTTTTTTTATAATTTTGTACTTTGTCATTGTTGATAATTATAATTTTCTCCTTTTTTTTTTTTTTTTTTTTTTTCCCAGGCTCATGAATCTTCATCGAAAAGTTTTTATAGCCAATCGTGCATTGGGATATTTTACATTGAATCATTGGAAATTTGAAAATAAAAAAATGATGGGTTTGTTAACTGATGTTTCACATTCAGACGTTGATGATTTCGGATTTGAATATGCGACATTCGATATAAATCTTTATTTCAAGTATTATTTTTATATATTATTAAAACATCATTTATATTATTAACAGAACATTAATTAGTCAAAATATTGATTAATTTTCATTTTTTATCTGTATCAACAGACAATGTTTGGTTGCTGCCAAAAAGTATCTCTTGAAGGAAGATATGAAAAATTTACCAGCTGCATTGAAACACTACAAGAGGTAAATAAAATTGAATTTATATAATTAACTTTTGAAAAATGACATTTAAATAATAAACAAATCGCATGAATGAGCGAATCATGACCAATTTTTTTTTCTTTTTAATTTTTTAAATTAATTACACGTCACACTATCAAATAACCGATTATATACTATAGAATTTAATGTTTTATTCATTTTTTATCCAACATTTTTCTTCCACATTTTTCAATTTTTCATTCTTATCACGTACTAAACGATATTTAATCGCGTTTTAGATAATAAAAAAAAAAATTTTAAAAAACAAAGTAATTTCAATTTATTTTATGATTTTTTTATGATTTGTTTATTCCTCATTTTGTAATGATTCAATATGATTTAATGTCAATGACTCGAATGATTAGACGTGAACATGAATGGATTTTCAATGAAAGAAAAAAAAAAAAAAAAAAAAAAAATTCATGACATAAAAAAATAAAATAGAATTAAAAATGTAAATAGAAGAAGTAAAATTTTACTATGAATATTAACTTACGTATATGTACATATTGGATAATAAATTGTCGATGATTTAAAATATAAATCACAAAATTTAACAATAAAATAGTAGAATAAATTTATTTATAATCTATAAATAAATGAATGAAAAGAAGAGGAAAAAAAAAAAAAATCAAAAAAAAAAAATAATTTAATTAAATGAATAATTGAATATGACAATGATGTAAGGACGTTCTGTTGGATACTAAAGAAATTTTGTAAATGGTTGACAGTAAAACAGAAATTGTGTCCACTGTCGTTTTATTACATAGCATGTTTGATCGATTGTGGTTATGTCGTGAACTCAGAGAGACAGAGAGATAAGAAATACGTGAGCGGAATGGAATACAGATCCAGGTCAAATACCAACGGTGATAGAATATACATGCATGCACATTTTCATACTATATATATATACAAAGGTTAATGTATTAAAAACACGCAGTGCCAGTTGCAAAACAAATTACCAAATTATCTTAATTTTCCATGAAAAAAAAAAAATAAATAAATAAAAAATCAAACAACAATTATTTTTACAGTAATAAAATTGAGAATGAAATTATTATTATACAATGATGAATCAAATTGTGGTTATGAATCATTTGTGTGATGACATCAACAATTATGGGAATCCCAATGCGTATAAAATTTTTAAACGTGATATTTTATCATGTAAATTTTGTGGTAAATATAAAACTTATTTTTGTATTTGTCTAAATTCGTCGGTCCGTGTAGGACCTTTTCTTTTTTGAGTATAATTAAACAATTGGTAATCGTAAATTCGTAGAACAATTGTTGGGAAAAACCCGGCATAATTTGATTTGATATTAGCAACACATTCATCTAACATGGATGATATTTAAAAATGATTTTATTTCTTTTTTTCAAATCAATATAGAGTTAAAATATAAAATTCAATTTTTCTTTTTATTCCTATTTATATATTCATAATATACATGATTTTTTTTTTTTTTTTATTGTCGTTTTTATTGTTATTGTTGTTGTTGCTACTATTTTTTTCGTGCTTTTTGTTACTCGACTATGTATTGTGAGAGAGATTTGATGCTTCCCAACAAAATCGTATTAGTCCTTGAAGCAGTTGACTGTTTTATTTTTGCACCATGGACACGCGTCATTCGCATGAAAACTGGTTGAATAGATATTGTGATTTATGTATTGAATATATATTTTATATGTATGTCTGTTTGCGTTCGTAAATTTGTGCGTATGCATGTACAATTTCTAAATATGATAGTTTATACCATGTGGTTGATAAGAAAAATTGCATTATGCATTTAGTCTAAGCAAATTATTATGACACACAACAAAAAAATATTATTTACAATTTAATTTTTTCTTTTCTTCTTGAATAAATTTGTATTAATATCTTTATATATTACTTTTCATTGCTTATCGTTACTGTTATTATCTATTACATTTGAGTACTGAATAAATATAGAATTTATAATATATATATATATTTTTTTTTGTTTATGAATATTCTAATTTTGATAACTTAAACATTTCAAATACACTATTTTTTATATTTGCGTAAGTGCATATAGAGATAGATGTTTGTGATAATATGTGCATTTTTAAAATTTATTTGTGTTGACCTTGAAAAAAATATTCTATTCGAGAAAAAAAAAAAAAAAAAGAAAAAAATTCGATATTAATGACATTTATGAAGATATAATTAAATTATTTATCTTTAATTTATTTATGTTGCAGAATGATATGGATTGATAGAGTATTCAAGGGATTAATTATACCTCTTGTGATTTATGTGTTTTTTCATTGTGGTCTGATGCCTTTTATGACATAAAGTAGCGAATTAATACGTAATTGATTTGCGATGAAAAAATTGTTGAGTATGGAATAATAATTGTAGATCTATGTTTTTTTTTAAAATCAATTTTTTTTTTTTTTTTTTTTTTCTTCTAATTATAATATTTTTCTGTTTATCCACAACAATCAACACAATGAAATATTTTTGATGTAAAATACAGTGATAATTTAATAATAAACTTGTAAAAAATTGAATTTTTTTTGTTTAAAAAATTTTTAAAAAATAATTCATTAATTAATTCATTGACAATATTTTTATAAATGAGTAGTTTAATAGTATAATTCTGGACAATTTATTCCTATAATTTCAATTTTTTTTCTCTTTTTTCCTCTGGCAAAAGTTTCATAATTTTGTGTAGTATTTATTTATATATTTAGAATATATATTAATTATGTAAATTTATTTTTTGTTCTGCGAAATCAATAAACGATTATCGAGACTTTTCAATCACAAAACGACAATAATAATGATAATAATAATAATAATAATAATAATAATAATAATAATAATAATAATAATAATAATAATAACGATAAATAAGTAAATAAATTAAATAAAAACGATTTTGAAATATGTCAGTTGATTGAAAACAAAAACCTAAAACTTCCCATTTATTCATTAGTTTTTTTTTTTTTTTTTTTTTTCATCATTGAAGAAAAAAATCGAGTTGACCTTGTTTTACAAACATCCGATCAATTTATATTCTGGTGTGTGAAGAAAAAAATAATGACAATAATAACAATAATAATAATAATATAAAGTTAACCAAATAAAAATAGCGTTATAAAAAAATTTTACCATGAAAAATTGAATATTATAATCGGAAATTGCAACAAAACGAGTTTGGACGATTAAAGATATGAAATAAAAGAAAAAAAAAAAAAATGAAACAAAATTATTACAAGGATGTTAGAGCAGGTCATGAATATATGATGATATGTAATATATTCATTTGTATTTATATATACAAGTGTGAGACGTAATATCAGTCACGTTTATTGCAATAAAACCACAATGCAGACAGCGAAATCTCTCAACACATTATTATTATTATAATTTTAATACATTCAAATATAAATGAGTGGTCAATAAATATATGGAATTTCCATAGACAATTATCGATATTGTAAAACGTCATTTCAATTTCTACGAATAAATACAGATTTTTTTTTTTTTTTTTTTTTCTTTTTTTTCCCCGTCAATAACGTAAAATTCGATTATTCTTATTGTATAAAAAATGATTAAGTCATATTATTATGACAATGCAATAAAATATTGTACGATTTGGTTTAAAATTATTTGTACCAACAGGTTTTACATGCCATCACCTTTATCGTTTTTTCTTATATGATGATAAAAAAAAAAAAAAAAAAAAAAAAAAAAAAAAAAAAAATTTCAAATTATAAATTGATTCGAATATAAATGTTTATATAAATATATATATAATCGTATGTATTTATATGTATTTTTTTTTTTTTTTTTTTTTATGTAAATAATTTTTTCTAGCGGACAAATCGGACAGACATTAATCATTGAAAACCAACGATTCGCTGATTGCATTACTCTGGTCCTTCAACTGACTTTGTTTACAAACAACAAACCGATTATTTCATTATTATTATTTATTTATTTATTATTATTCTTTTTCTAATCTGTGATTACGATATTCTTCAGAACGTTATATAGATAATCACAGGATAATTACATAAATAAATAAATTATAATTTACATGTTAAATGTGCAATACACTTTTTTTTTCTTTTTTTTTTTCACCGTGCAAATTTAATATCATTACGATGAAATAGTAAAATGTGAGAATTGGAATAAATAAATAAATTATTTGGGTGTTGAAAATATATATACACATGAATTTTGGATTAATGGGGGATGAGGATTTTTGCGGAGAACCACGACCGGCCGTTAATAATATGCAGTTAGAATTTAAAAAATAATGAGAAATAAAAAATGAAAAAAAAAAAAAAAAAAAAAATCATGTACAGTCGGAAGTTGAGGATAGAAATAGTAGATTGCCATTTCCTAATTGCAAAAGACTTATCATTTCTTCCTGATTTTTTTTTTTTTTTTTTTCAGTGTACATATATAGATTAAATATTCTGTCTCATACTAATATTTTTTTTTTTTTTTTAGTCAATTTTTTATTATAAAAAAAGTAAACTTGAAAAACCTGTTTTTTCATTCGCTCAATCATCTACACAAAACGTCAGGGAATTTTTTTTTTATCTGATTATGTTTTTTTTTTTTTTTTTGCACACACACATACATATATTATTATTTATTTATTTATTATTATTTTTTGTGTTTGCATTATCATAAATTGTACAAATGCTAGGAATCTGAACATAAGTCACCTCAATGTATATGCCCATACAAATTGATTAGGAATAAATTTTTGTTAAAATCTATTATTTCATTTATGTTAAAATATAAACGAATTACCGGTAAAAAGGAGAAGTTTGTGGGGATAAAGGGGTAGAGAGAGGGGGGGGGGGGGTATATATATATATATATATGATAAGACAAAAAAAGGAGAAAAAAAAGACGTCAGGGGATTATTAAAAAAAAAGATAATAATAATAATAATAATAAATAAAAAATAAATGTGCGATGAAAGACGTGTGGAGATAGTAGCGCGCGACCATCAAGTTTGACGTCATTTATTTTGCGCTTGCGCGATATAATAAAGTTCGAATAAAATGTGCGGATTCTCCCACTATTTCACCCACTCATTTTTTCAATTTGCAACTTGTTGAATTATTTCTTCAAGTTTCGTGAGACGTTCAGAGTTTGTCTGACCGGCATTGTGCGTAGTATCATTCGTCTTTTATTTATTTATTTATTATTTTATTTTATTTTTTCTCTTCATTTTTTGTGTGACACATAATCCCAATATAATAACAGATGCAAATTACATTTGTTTCAAATTTTTTTTTTTTTTTTTTTTTTTTTTTTTTTTTCGTTAAATAAAAACGTGTGTTTAATCAAATGTGTGCGATGGATAATTGAATACAATTTAATAAAAAATTAAAAGAAAAAAAAAATAATAATAAAATAATAATAAAAAAAAAATTGCAACAACTGTGATGATAAATAATTGACGAGAGTGTTCAATTTTAATATTGTTACGAAATAGAAAAAAAAAAAAAAGAAAAAAATTTGACAAACCCCAATACACGGGATCGCATTTGTGCGGTCACGTGGTCGGCAGCTGATCGCTTAACTCTTCTAGTTTTTATTATTATTATTATTATTATTAAAATATATTCTTCGTATATGCTTGTCAAATATAACTATGCAAGATAACAAGTGCAAAGACGTATAGATGACATACGTGCAGTGTTTGTGATTGGTTGCACACAAAATATTGATATTCCAACGCACTTGAACAGATTTTATCATATTGATGTCAACATTTTGTATATTGAGTGGAATAAACGATAACATGTAGTTATGGAGTGTTGGAACATATTATTAGTAATAATTATATAAATAGAGTAAAAACGTCGAAGATTTTTTTTTTTTTTTTTTTTTTTTAAATTTTATTCAGTGACAATTGCAATATTTCTCCCATATTGACAATTGTGACTTTAACAAGGAGCAAGGTGAGTGATGTTTTTTTTCTTTTTTTTTTTTTCTTTTTTTGCTCATAATTTCACAAGTGCGACCAATTTCTCATCTTATCGCGTGTCAATATTTTCATTCTACGTCTGCAAAAATGTGTCTCACTCCTCGACCGAAATTGAAAGAAATGTAAATAAAAAAAAAAAAAAAATAACTAAAAAAAAAAAAAAGACCTTTTTTTACTTGTTTTTTTATTTTTTATTTTTTCCTCAGTTACAATAAAAAAAATTTATGATACTGATTACAATACGAAAATGACGTAATTGTCATTGTGAATTATTATAAATACACGCGATAATTAAATTATCAAAATATAAATAATCACTTTGTTGTCGTGATTTCATTGAAATAATTTTGCCAAAAATAAAATTTAAAAAAATATATAAAAATTCCATTACTACCTACATCTTTAATTTTTTTAAAATAAAAATAAAGGTTTTTTTTTTTTTTTAATTTTTTTTTTTTTTTCTTCGTTGTAAATAAAAATTATAGCAATTGCTAATCAACTGTCATGATTAAAATTAATTATGTTAATGAGATATCGTATCATCAATCAACATAATACAATCGAAAAAAATAAAATAAAAATCACGTCAGAAATAAAAAAAAAAATAATAATAATAATATAACATTGGAATTATAAAACATCTAAATTCGAATATTAATTTCAAAACATTCAAATATAACATTTCAATGATGAAATATTTCTAATTCGGTTCTGCTGCTGTCTCTCGACATTATTACCATTAATTAAACTTAATGTTTATTCTCTCCATTTAATAAAAAAAAAAAAAAAAAAAAAAAAAAAATAGCCAACATATGTATCAATACATACATATTATATACGTAACAATTAATTTGCTCAGACCAATGAACGAATTCACAACATACATTGTCTGTTACGTATTTAATATATCAATCATTATATTGCTATGCTGCTATTCGTTATTTGTAGTATATATATATATATATATATCGCATCGCGACGACCTTGCACACACACTTGATCTTTGTATACTTATCAGTATTAATACAAGGCCACGGCGAATGCCATGGTCTCTGTTACTTCACAGTCCGGGGGATTTCACTCTTTTTTTTTTGTTTTGTTTTGTTTTGTTTTTTTTTTATTTTTTCCATTCGAATAAAATATAACCAATGAAACGACCTTGACTGTATATGATGCGCTATTGACGATGACTGAACCTTAAACTTCTCAATTTTGTCGAAAAAAAAAAAATAATAATAATAAATAAATAAAACAAAAAAAAAATGAAACAAAAAACGAAAAAAATTAATAAATAAAAAAATAAGTTAAAAAAATATTTGAACAATTCCAGATAGATATTTTTATACATGTGTACATTAATAATTATCATTTATAATCATATTTGCAATTAATTTGAAAAAATTGAAAAAAATATATAATAATAATAATAATAATAATAATAATAAATTGTTGATCGTACTCAAGGCCAAAAGTTGCACGAGACACAAGTGTCAGATGATTATTATACTGATTGCTGATACAGTCGCAATAAATTAAACAAAGAGAAAGAAAAAAAAAAAAAAAAATGAATATAAATGTAAAATATTGACAAATGATTGTTGATGAATGTAATAAATTGTTTCAGGATGCGACAGGGTGCTGAAGATTTATTTCATTGGGATTATTCTACTGATGCTGATATCAATTATCAACCCAATAGGTATATAATATAAATAGATAAATAAATAAATAAATAAATAAATAAATAAATAAATATATATATATATATATATAAATAAACAAATAGATTGATATTATTATAAAAAATTATATTGATTGAAGTAAATTATTTCTGATTAAATCTGTAGTCCGACAATGGATTTAAATATTGACAAAATGAATTCATCAAAAATTATTCATCAATCGAATTTAGAATCTGATGTTTATTTAGAACAATCAGCGCCGCCAAGTGAATCTGATATTGAAATCAATGAGGATAATAAAAATGATACCGAATTAAATTATATAAAAATACGTATGAATGCATCAATGGGACGTAGAAGAATATCTGACAGTTCTGATACATCATCAATAATAGATTCTGCTAGTAACATTAGTTTATTACAACCTGATAATATGCCAATAATAGAAGATGATGATAATGCCAATTTAAATAATAAATCGTTAAATATAACAAAGTTCGATGACATTATTGAAAAAATTATTGAACTTAAATTTACTCCAAATAATTTGAATGATAAGCAAAATAAAAAATTGAATATTAATAGGGAAGTAAATGGTGGGGATGCAAATGATAATTGTAAAGTAAAGGATGTCGATGTTGGAGAAAAAAATGTGAAAGAGAAGGAGAAAAAATTGAAGGAAGAGGTAGTGGTTAATAAAAACAAAAGGAAGGAGGATAATGAAGAGGAGGTGGTAGAAAATAGCCACGATGAGGGCGACGACGACGAGAACGAAGACGACGACGATGGTGACGATGACGACGATGACCTCAGGGCAAGAGGACCAGTCAAACCTCAACCAAGTCAATCTCGCAACAAACCTTACCACACACTCAACGATTGGTTGGAGAATTCAGCTGGTATGCAAACTTATGCATCAGATATTGACTCAACAGCACAACAAATTTTAAGCAATCAACAATACAGTGATGTGATTAATCCGTGTTTGGATCGATTAGAAGATTATAATAAAAGACAAAGACATTATTCATCAAATATTACCAATAATGAATGGATTGTAATGGTAAATCAAGATAATACACGTGATTTAAATAATTTGGAAAAAGTGAGTGTTTAACAAAAGATTTATTTCAATATTCCCCAATGTTTATTGACTTTGTTTCTGATGAAATATTTAATTTCATTTTAAATAGAGAATTTCAACGATACCATCAATTCCATCGATAACTGTCAATCAAAATTCTTTAACTGGCGAGGCATTATTAATGGAAATACTTGATTTAAAAGGATTTCAAGGCGCACAATCAGACTTGACAAGTAATACTAATCCATCGCCAGCAATGAGTTCAGAAAATTGGCCAGATTCACCTACTAGCATGACAAGTTATAATGTATTATCATCAAGATCACACAGTCGTGCATCAAGTCGTGCTCAATCACCTGGTTCTTCAACAAATATTGGTTCACCACATGTGCCATCAAATATTGTTGGTAGTCCACCAGATATATCACAGGTAAATTGCATAACGCCATTTATTTATTTATTTTTCATATTTTTATTCTTCAAATGTTCAATCATTTCATTTAAATATTTTTTTCTCTTCTTGGGTTTTTTTTTTTTTTTTTTTTTGTTGGCCAGGGATTACATCGTATTCGAATACCAACTGCTCTGTCTTCGTCATCATCATCCAATTACTCTTTTAGTGACACACCGAGTCCATCAAATTATCATCATTCAGTTGATGCACGCGTTGAAGAACAATTAGGAATGCAATTTGGGAATTTTTCAACTTGGTGTAAAAACTGTGAATCATCAGAAACAATTGTTAATAATAATAATGAAAATGCCCCTGACGATATTGACAATAGTTTGAAGTTACTCGAAGAAGTTATAAGAGACGATTTGGAATATGAAGAAATGCAAGTTGTACCAAAATATTCATCACAAGTTAATAATAATGCGGCGTTGTGGCGTGATCGTATGCGTCATCGTATTCTTACACGACAACAAAGTAACGCTGACAGTTACAATAATCGAGTGAATTCGTCACCATCATCATCACCATCATCATCACCATCGTCATTATCATCATCATTATCATCATCATCATCAACATCATCACCAAAGTCAGCATCATCATTATCATCATCATCAACATTATCAACATTATCAACATCATCATTATCATCATCATCATCATCATCATCATCGTCATCATCACCAAATCAAATTCAAGTTTCAAATCTTGGTAATACCGCGTCGATTATTAGTTCAGCACAAATTAATCTTGTTTATCCAGAATATAATGATGTTTATTGTATATCATCGTATCAAGATAACGTATCTCAACAAAATATTTGCAATCAAAAATCATCAAAATCAACTGGAGACACGTCAAATATTCAAACTGAATTGGTGAATTTATTATCAACGAATTATCCACAGAATAATATTAGTAATAATCAATTTCATAGTAATGATCAGCATCATCTTCATCAACAACATTATCAACAACAACAACAACAACAACAACAACAACAACAACAACCACCTCCACCACCATTACCACCACTACAATCGCAACAGCAGCAACAAAATCATCTGTTACAACAATATCATCATTGTCATCAAACAACAAACATAATGAATTTAGGAGCATTGAGTTATAATAATATCATACCGCAAACACTCGAAAATTCACAAATACATTTGTCAAAATACCAACCGTCTACATCAAATAATCAACAACAATATTATAATAACTTTTGGAATGATCAATTACAAATGCAACAACAACAAACACTGCTTTCACCGCAGCAGTTTCAACAACAACAACAACAACAACAAAAACAACAGCAACAACATACGACATTTAATGATTTCCAAATACCTGAAACTGTTTCACAATTTCGATACTCTCATGCTAAAAGGTAAATATAAATAAATTTATAATATTTATAATATCAATATTTATTATTGATAATATAGAATATTTGTTTGAGAATTATTACTATTATTATTTTTTTTTTTTGTTCAAGAAATCCTGAACGAAATATTTCTCCATGGTCATCGTTAAATATACCTACAACACCTGCGTGCAAAAAATTAAAAAGTGAATTAAATCCAAAAGAGGTGGAAAAAGCAATGAAAAATTTATTGAAAAAACCAACGGAAGAGCTTGCAATGCCAGATGATGATGGTGACACGTGAGTTGATTGATATATATAATAATTTAAAAATTCAATGAAAAAAAAAAAAAAGAAAAAAAATTTTCTTTTTTTTTTTTACATTATTTTTCAGTATGTTAATGTGTTTGGTTGGGGATTCTGATGAATTACAACAAAAAAAAGCATACTTGGTGCCATTAGTGGAACGATTAGGAACATTGAATGATGGATTGTCAAAGATTAATAATCGGGGTGAAGATGCACTTTATTTAGCTGCAATGAATTGTCCAGAAATGGCATACATTGTCGGTTATTTAGGTGCTGTAATGGTGCAAAAAGGGATTGACATGAGCCAACGTTTGTACCAAACACGAGTGAGTGAAATAAAAAATAATGTTGAAAAAAAGATTTAAAAAAAAATATATATATATATATATATATTTACTAAATTAAAATAACAAATAATTTCAATGCAGGGTGACACATTGATCCATGCAGTAGTTGCAAATGGTGACAGTCACTTGGGAGTTTTAGCAGAATTATTATCATTAAAAACGCGACAGGGAAATGCAATGTTTGATTTGTCCAAATGCAATTACGATGGTAAATATTTAATTGAAATTTTATATTAACGGATAAATAATCATGATTAATATTAATATTAAATAAATTCAAGGCAAGACACCACTTCATGTAGCAGTGATGGCACACGATCCAATGGGATTGGGAATAAATTCAATTGGAATTGTTCAACTGTTGTTGGAGAATGGAGCAGATCCAAAAATTAAAGAAATAAAATGCGGAAATACAGCATTACATTTAGCCGTGTCATTTAGTTGTGATCCAATCCTTATCAAGGTTTCCTACAAAAATATTAATTTTTATTTAATAACACTAATTATTTTCAATTCAATATTCATATGCACAACATGAATTTATGATTGCTCAAATTTTTTTTTCCTTCTCTATTTCACAGGTTTTACTGATGAGAAATGGTCACGAAATTGTTAACATTCCAAATAGGAATAATAATACACCGTTGCACATGGCTGCAATGATATCAGAAAGAATTCCAATTGATAAACAAATAGATGTGTGTATGCAATTGTTAAGAGCCGGTGGTTTGACTGATGTACAAAATGAACAAGGGAAAACTCCCCTGGCGCTTGTA
Organism: Dinocampus coccinellae; assembly: GCA_963920625.1. NCBI lineage: Eukaryota > Metazoa > Arthropoda > Insecta > Hymenoptera > Braconidae > Dinocampus > Dinocampus coccinellae. The sequence continues at coordinate 999,909 of OY987185.1, forward strand.
TCAGTTGAGCGAAAAGATTGTATGAGAAATATTTTTTTATAAAAAATCTCAAGTAACAAAAGGTTGGGCAATTTGATTTTTTTTTTTTTTTTTTTTTTCATAGTAATAATAATTTTTTAAAATCAATATATTGTACAAATGAATAATAATATTTAATTTTTTCATATAATTTATCCATTAATATTTAATGCCAAAGAGATTAATTCGTAGATGTTGATTGGTCATATCGAATATTGAATTAATTCTAATTCCACAGGTTTTGTAATTGTTTTAGTTTCACTTTTACTGATTAATTACCATCATATTTGACTGCACTTTATATATCATAAACGTGCCATTGAACCGCCACATCAACAAGCATAAATATAAATATAAATATAAATATAAATATAAATATAAATATAAATTGAAATGGAAATATAAATATACATTAAAAAAAAAAAAATTAATTAAATGAGAAAGCAAAAGAAGGCGTGAGTGATGTAGGGAAAAATGTAATTTATCATTGATGTACTAATACGTGTTGTTTATCGATGAATATTTACCAAAGACGTGCGGAATTAAATTCGCGAGATTATTAATAATTATGCGTATAAGATAAAGTGCCAAACATTTAAAAGAATAAAAATAAAATAATATACATAGATAAAATAAATATTGAAAATTGAATTAAACAATTGAATAAACAGTTTCATATTTATATAATAAAATACATCTGTGAATAAAAATATATTTATATATATATTTTTCTTTATGTTTAACTTGAATATTTGAATTATTAATGCCATAATTTCCATATAATTATCAAATACATAAATAAATATATATACATATTAAACTATTATTATGTTTAATTTATCGTAATAATAATAATCCAAATCTATTGTGTATATTTGTAAAACGCACACAATTTTAATGAATAAAAAAAAAAAAAAAAACTCAATATTTATTACTCACGTATAAAATTGATTAATTTTTCTTCTGTTGTCTTAGTAAGAACAACAAACAAAAAAAGGTAATAAATAAATAATTTTCATTTTTATAATGGTCAGTATGAAATATTCAACCCATTGTAATTATAAAGTAGAGTAAAAAGTTCAATGACGTGGAACGCGATAATAAATTTTATCATATATATATAAATACGTCGTTATACGTACACGTGATGACAAGAGAATTATATGGTGCATATAATGTATTGGAATACATTAAATGTATATGTAGATGGTCGCTGGTCATGCCAAGTTCCGGTCCAACCCAACTTTTCCGGTGTATGGTGAGATCGCCCTATACTTTTATTCACTAATTCACTCGATAGAAGAAGAATTCACTCACTAAACGCTTCATTTAAGTTATATAAAGTACTTCATACTCGTTATTAAATCGTATTCAATATCCCTACATAACCACCATACACGTCAATCACCATAAAAAGCGGTATGAAAGATGTGTCAATCATAATTGTTTATTTGATTTTATTTTTTATTCTGTTGTTTATCTTATTTTACTTTACTTTTTTTTTTTTTCTTTTTTTTTTTTTCTCACATTTTTTTAACCTGATGCTCGTGTTGGTTATTCCTCTTTCAATTCAAGGCAACTAAACTGTGAGTGCACGATTTGCTCGATGGCTGGAAGAGATTTTTATTATTTATTATTTTTTTTATTTTCCTTTACGTTGAGAAAAAGTGAAGGCAAATTTTTACTTTGATTATACAAAATTGATGTGATAATAATTTTATTTTTAAATGTGAAAACGAGAAAAAATGTTTTACAATCCGTGAATTGTGTGATGAAAGACGATAAATTGAAACAAACAATTGATAAGAGCAAGAAGATAAAGGAACAATATGAAATATATTTGTATGATTGCGGTGATTTTTGTGATTTTTTTGACCGCTGTGTTAAATGAGCGTCTAAGTGACACTTGTACTCATGATGGTCGAGTTATTAATTGTCATTGTATTGAAAATAAGGTGAGTAATACGAAGAATAAAAAAAATAATAAATTTTTTTTTTTCCTTCTAACGGAATAAAAAATTGAATGTTTAAAAAAAATGTGTTGCAGAAATTTCATCTTCCAATAAGTTACAACTATGTGAATTCGACTTCTTTATATATAGAATCATGTGCTTCAGCTAATATTGAATTATTTAGTTTGCCAAATTCAAAATTAATTCACGATATACAAATACAAAATATAAGTGGAAAATTAATATTTGAACCGAATTTAATGGTGAAAAATTTTGGTAAAATATACTTGAGTAATATTGGAAATATACAAACTATCAGTCACAAAACATTTTTACACATAGTAAAAATTGATTCATTTATAATTGAGCATACAAAAATAAATTATTTCAATGAACAATTGACCGATATTGATGTTCACAATTTAGTTTTTAATAATGTAACAATTGAAGGTATGGTTGGAATTAATTGGTCAGGACAATCGTTAAAAATAATAAACACAATAATGCGTATTATAAATGGTGATTTGAATTTTGAATCATTAGATTCAATTACAATTATTAATTCGACAATTGAATTCAATAAATTTGGACAAATGTCAATTCACGGAAGTAATTCGAGAATAATCAACTGTGTTTTTTCAAATATCAGTATTAATTTAGTTGCTGGGAGTGTTGTAATGGTAGATAATTGTGGCGATGGTATTAGTTCATTACGTCTTTCATCAGATTGGGTAAAGAGTATTAATAATAGTTTGCCAACTGAAATAATTTATACGAGTAATCGTAATAATACTAATATGTTTACAAATATTAATAATACGGTTTGTAAAGCGGGTGATTGTAAATGTCGAAAAAATTCTGCGCACAATTGTCATCATCGATTTCATCCAAATATTTATCTGGGATTTATTTCATTTCTTGTACTGAGTATATTACAATCATTATGAAATAGTTACTAATTAATTTTTGAAAAGTATGAAAATAAAAATTATATAAAATAATTAATTTTTTTTTACTCACCGATTGACTTCACTATGTCGGCACATCATCCCAAATGCCTGATGATTCTATTTGAAGCTCAAGTCCACCAGCGTGCAGTGCCAATGCATCTTTTAAATCATTTATTTCTTGCAGCATCAAACTATTATTTTCTTCTAATCGAATAATTGTATGTTTATACAGTCGAATTTTATTATCGTGCTCTGTCTGAGTATTTTGTACTGCTTTATTTTTCGGGACGTATTTACCTTGAATAAAAAAATTAAGAGATAAAAAAAAAAAAAAAAAAAAAAAAATACAAGAGCAAAATGTAAAAAGCAATAAATAATGAATAAAAAAATATTGACTTATCAATCAATTGATAAACAAAAAAAGAAAAATATTATTTATTATCATTTTAAATAATCCTCACCGACAGATTTTTGTAATTGATCGCGCAATTTATTTCCACTCTGTTGAATACGTCGCATTTCATGAACATGCTGAATGTCTTTGGATTGAATTTGTTTCTTTAATTTTGCGCTCTGTTATAAATATATATATGTAAATTTATTTAATTATTTTATATAAAAAACAAAAAAATTAATTAATTTTATATTTCTTGATTAATCGTACCTCTTCTTTTTCACGTTTCAACTCTCGAGTTAAATCAGCAACTTTAACTTTTAATTGTCGCTCTCTCTCCTCAACTTCACTCATAGAATTGTCTTTCTTTTCAATTACTTGTTTCAACCGTTTAACTTGATTCTGAAAATACATAATAATTAAAAAATAAAAAATAAATATTAAATATTGAATAAATAAATGAATAATTAAAAATATAAACTAACAGAAAGTGCAGAATTGTCACTTAATATTCTGCTTTGTTGATCCTTCAATTTTTCATGTTGTCGCATTAAATTTTTGTGCTTATGAATCAAATTCCATGTTGAATTCATTAATTTGACAAGAAGACACTCCAATGTTTCTGTCGATGTCGTTGAATTATTATTACTGGTATTGGTGAATAATGATGATGATGATGACAATGGACCAACTTCAAATGCTTCCAATTCACCGAACAATGTATCAATAACTTCATTATAATTATTTATTGTACAAAATTTTTGTGATGAATTTTCATCATCAATCGCAAGTACATCCCGTAAATGTAATAATGTTGAAATACTATTATTACTTGTGTCTGCCATATTTAATATTTATCTGTAATGCAAAAATAAAAATAGAACTCTAAAAGTGGACTTTATATAAACGCATTCAAATACGTCTAACCTCAACAACACACATCAATATAACTGACGATAAATCGTCGTCAATTCACCGTGGCATTACAATACAATTATCTCAATTGTTTATGCTCTTGTCATTATTTATAATATATCCCATTTTATTTTTATTGATCAAAATTGATAAAAAATAATTTGTATAATAAATTACTATACTCACCGGTTATTTATAAATTTTAAAAATACAAATGATCATTGAGTAAATTACTGATGCATTCGACAATAAATCAAATGTAAAATAATTGATGTTTTTTTATACAAGAATTTAATATATAAATTTTAATTTTCAGTTATATATAATTAGTATAAAAATATTATATCACATCTTTTGATTTCATTCACCACAAAGTCGTTTGCAACCAAACAAAAATAAATCCATGTGTGTATTCAGTGGATCAGAGTAAGCTGATGAGAAAGTGAGAACGTGATAAAGCGAGAAAATGAATGTATGGAAATAACACGTGTTGTCGTCTCTTCCAAAATTGTGAATTCTTCAAATAATACAAGAGGTTATGATGCTATTTACGGGCTTTTTCTCATATCCTAAATTCAAATTAACAGATTTCTACTACTACAATATCTTTTGGTTTTGGCAACGATAACGGCAAAGTCTACTACGATAAAGAAATTATTTAATTTATTATTTGCCTGGAAGATGTCACTTATAGTACAATTTAAACTTGAATATTAAAGAAAAAAAAAAAAAAAAAAACGCGGGAATTTATGAAAAATTTCACTTTTATACAAATTACAATGTATAATTCATTATTTTTTATTCTTACCTATCGATAACGAGGAAAAAGAAAAATTTTTTTTTTATAAAATAATTTATACTTGAGAAAAATATAATGTATACAATACTAAGGAGTTGAGATGGCTTTTGAAATTTTCGCTATGAATATTCGATACATCGGGTCACGTGATACAATTAGTAATTGCCAAAATCATTCAAATACACTAATGGGAATATAAATATCCCTCATTAATAAAATACACCCTCATTAATGAAATTTGGCCCATCATAATTTCACTTACAATACAAAGTATATAATAAAATTATATTTGGAATTTCCATTATTGTCTACCTGAGCTGATCCTATAGTTCTTTATCTATACTACTGACACTACTTTTCATTTTCTTTATTACCACCCCCCCTTTCCCCTCCCTCAACTTTTCGTAAGTCCCTATTATTAATATTAATGTCATTTACTATTGTCCATATGAGGACGAACTAAGGAAAAATTCGTCATTCGTACGTAAACTGTCGACAAGTGTTCACGTTGAAATTTCACTCTGCATTGTTTTCAATTTTAACAATTTGAAATAAAAAAATCCAACAATTACAATTGGATATTTTTGAATAAAATTAACAATATCTCAACGTTAAAATGCCGATAAAAAATCCACTACTGAAAGGTAAAATACATCAATAAATTTATTTAAATATATATATAATTCTTCAATATAATATAATATAAATGGTTTATTATTATTATTATTATTATTATTATTATTATATGTTTTTTTTTTTTTTTTTCAGCATTGGCTTGGAAAATGGAAGATTTTGGAGACTCACCAGTGCACGCGCTCAATGATGTATGTTTGGAAATAGTATTCTCATATTTACCACATGCTGACAGAGTTCGCATTGAGAGAGGTAAAAAAAAATTTTTAATAAATTGAGATATAAAAAAAAAAAAAATTATATCAATAATTTAATAAAATTGATGTTTGTTTTTGTGTTTGATCTAGTTTGTAAAAGGTGGCAACGTGTGAGTAAACAATCATGGAGATATGTGAAAGCATTAAATTTGGTAGATCACAGATGGAATTTACCATCGGGCCACTTTCGGAAATATGTTGACTATTTGATGTTGGAAAAAGTATTGATGCGTTGCGGTAAATATCTTATACATTTGAATTTATGTCAGCATGCAGATATGTTGGATACAACTGAATTGTGGATGATTGGTCATTACTGTCCAAATATAAAAACACTTGATGTGTCACATATTCCTGTATCTGGAGAGGTTGCAAAACAATTGAGTGAAAATTGTCTTAAATTATATAAAATATCAATGTCGTGTGATCCTGGAAAGGTATTTGAGACAGAAGTGTCGAAATTATTCGCAGCGAGTAAAAATTTAAAATACTTAAATTTGTATAATGGTTTTGCCTTTACTGGTGAATGTTTATCATATATCCCTAAAGCTTTAGAAGAAATGGAATTGATAAATTGCTATGGTATAAATCCATTTTGGCTAAATTCTGCATTAAGTTCATTGAATTTACGATCACTCAAGTTGGATTCATGTCCCAATGTTGAGGGTTCTACATTAAAAGTTATTAGTAAAATGAAAAACTTAACTCATTTTGAATTAGTAATAAGATATCAATATAGATTGTCAATTAGTTGTATGTATAATTTGTCATATTTTAGCAATTTAGAAAGTTTACGTCTTGAACACAAAACATTGGTTACTGACAATTTACTCATTGATATTATATGTAATTGCAAAAAACTTGAATCTATTGATATAAGTGATTGTAAGTCAGTAACTAATTTTGGTGTTACAGGATTAATCAAGAGAGGACATAATCTCATTAAATTAAATGTACTACGCACTAAAGTTAATCGTAAAATATTGAAAGTAGCAAATCAAATTACTGAAGAGAGAAAAAAAATATTAACGATATATTATCTAAAAGATCTTTTAGTCGAAGAATTCACTCCAACATCACAATTTCTACAAATTATTTATCAATTTCATTAAAATTCTGTATAAGTAAATATTATGATTATTTAGAATTAATTTATTATTATTTAGAATTAATTTATTATTATTTAGAATTATTTTATTATTATTTAGAAAATATTTGGAAAAAAATGTAAATGTAATTGATGAAGTTGGAATAATTAATAATAAATAATGTATTTAAAATTACTTTGACATTATAAAAAAATAATAATAATAATCTAGATCTTTTCAATTGTCATTTTGTAACTAATCTCCAAAACGTGATCTCCAAAATCCACTTGGATTATTAAGACATATAATATATAAATGGATGATGATGGAGTATAGAGTAGACCCCACATGAAAAACGAAAATAACATTTACATGTCTAATCGTATGCACCAAATGACTATATATCAAGCAGTTTATAAGCCACAAAATCTATCAAGTATTTACAGAATTTATAGTTCCTCTTTGTTTTTTTTTTGTTCCAATGTAACTTTTTTTGTTTTTTTTTTTTTTCTGCATCTCGAATTTACTTTAGTCCCGTCAAAATGGAGGGACTAAATTAAATGCATAAAAAATATTTTAAACTGCGTGTGACGTGTAGACGATGAGTGGAAGAGAAAAAAAAAAAAAAAAAAAAAAAAAAATCCTGACTGTGTAGAATAAAACTAAAAATAACATGGAACGTGTTTAAACGATTGATTTTATTTACAATTTAAATAACTTGAAAATGTTTTTTTTTTTTTTTTTTTTTTTTTACTGAGTAAAATAAAAAAGTAAAATTGTATGAGAAGAGAAAAAAAAAGATAAAATTGAATTAATACATTTTTTATGATTGAATTTTACACATGAAATTACAAATTTTAGTTTGATATTTATCAATTTTTTTTTTTTTTTTTAAAGCACAAAAAATACAGATATAGTAATAAATTTATGTATATCATTGATGAATGTGTCCATCATTTTGAGTTTTCAACGGATGGACAGCATATGGTAAGTAATTTTATCATTTGAAAAATATTCTGTTTTTTTATCTTGTCAAAATTTTTGAAGACCACATCTAATGATCCAAAACGAGAGAAAATTCATGTGAGCCATTAAGTAAAATAGCGTTGAAACAGTGTAGGTTTTTTTTCTTTTTTTTTCTGTAATATTCTCACGCCATCATAAAACAAATAATTAATATTTCAACAGAAAAAAAAGAAAAAACCTGACAATTTAATTCGAGGTGAAAACATTAAAATAAATAATTAATAACTTATTATTTTTAAAACCGTCGAGTATTGTAAAATAATTGAAAGATAAAATTACAAGTGTAAATAATATAAATGTATATTTCGATGTAAATTCATGCAACAATGAGGTGTGCATCAAAATGGCTTTTGTTAAAGCAATACAATCAAAATATTCAACCCCACGAGCCAAAATACATTTTCCCTTTTATCCAATCTGCGGTATACATTATCAATATCCATTCACACTGTATTACTCTCAATGTCGTTGTGTACGTGCATACACAACACTAAACAATAATTATTATGTCTCTAAAACCTATAACTAACCATTTCAATTGATCACCTTAAATAATTGCATTGTCTATTTACGTGTCCACTGTATCTATAATATAAATAATAAATTCATGATAACTTTTCTCAATATAAATTTAGAAAAATAAAATAAAATTTTAAACAGCAAGAAAGAAACAAAAAAAATATATGAAATAAAGTTCAATTTTTTAATCAGAAAGAAAAAAAAAAAAAAAAAAAAAATTGGAATATAAATTTCGAAAGTAAAATCCTTTACAAGTAAAATTTTATTATACTACTTTTATCCTTTCAATACTACCCATATTATTTAATCACTATACTTATTTTATATATATACAGATAATCATTTGCATAGATATATGTGTGAACATGATATGAAGTTGATACGCCTGGACGTTCAAACGTTTTGCATTTGCATTTAATCGATTTTTTACACCGGGTCATACCCGCTCCAAAAGCCCTTTCATGTATATTCTTAATAGATATATATATATATCTAGAGTGAGAGAGAGATGGTGTGCACAGACTTCACAATCGCCTTTGTCTCTTTGAAGCTAAAGTAAATCTATTGGAATGGATACGCCATTGAAAAAGAGAGTGAACAGGAAAAAAAAAAAAAAAAAAAAAAAAATATTGAGCAACCAATTGAAGTTACTTTTTTTATTATTTTTTTTATTTTCTATATACGTTTCTTCACTTTGTTTTCACAGGATATAGAAAAATTTGCCCAAGATCCGATGGTAATTTTGATAAAATAGAGATAATAAAACAAAATAGAGTTGCAGTTTGAGGATAAATAACAACAGGAAACAAATCACTTATAATATTATTTTGATTTCTAATTCTAAAAATTTTTGGTTCCATTTAAAGAAATGGAAATCACGATATTTTTATGGTTTTACTTTGGTTAGTCAAGGAAAATGAAAATTCGCTGCACTCCACTTAAATTTCATTCCACTTCCGCCTTGAATATAAAAATATTAATTTCAAATTTATCAATATATTAATAATTATTTTTTTCTATTAAAATATTCAATTGGCTACAGAAAAATCTGCACAATTTTACTTATTTACATGCACACACACACACACACGCAATTTATTTGCCGAATATTATACATTTATATTATTTCGTAGCAGACAGTGGTCAGACATATACTAGTGATGTCCCCCCCCCCCCCCCCCCCCTTTTGTGTATCTCATGTCATTTCGTGTGGTCTCACATATACACTCTTGGCAGTCGAATTTAGCCAAATGTTATCTCATGGTCTTTTCAACATTATTTACAATGTGCGGATGACATTAAGTGGCTATATCATGTTGGTTTTGAAGCAAGAGTAACTACCGTCTCAAAACATTTGTGGTCTCTTTCATCGTCACGATCTTAGCTATTTTTGATATCACATATATTATGTATAAGTACGTTTGTCTTTTATAGAAATGTGTGTAGTGAGTGTATTTAATAGTTGTAGACACAATTTTTACTTTATATTTTTTTTTTATTATTTATTTATTAATTTTTTTTTTTAATTTTTATTCTTCTCTTTTTTTTTTTTTTTTTGTTACGATTGGTTTGGTGAGAAGGGACGGGTGGACAGTGGGCGGTAGGCCATGGAATATCGAGAGGGGGATATATATATATATATATATATATATATATATATATATATATATTTTTTTTTTTTTTCTTCTACTTTTTTTTTTTTTTCACTGACCTTCGGGGATAGATGAAAGGAAGTATGAGATCAGACTGCTGTGTACTTGAGAAAACGGAAACTGGCTCCTTTTTGGGCGTGTCTCATAGCAATTTCATGGGTGGATTATCGAAAACCCGGAAGAGACTCTTAAAAAAAAAAAATAAAAAATAAAATAAAACAAAAAAAAAAAAGAATAAATTTCTTTAATTTGTCACTGGGATATTAATATCAGTGAAAAAATAAATTTTTAAATAGAATAAAAAAATTTATCCCGAGTTGAATTATCTTCATTGACTATAAAAATATGATTTCTCAAATTCTGTCCTTATTTATTATTATTATTATTATTATTATTATTATTTTATCATTTTTTTTTTTTTTGTTTTTTTTTTTTCGTTACTCTTGTCATCAACGTCGTCATCAGCAACGGCAAAAATGTGTACGCATCATATGCAAAAATATATTTATATATGTATATTTTTTTATTTGGCATCGCACATTTTTTATTTTTTCATTTTTTTTTTTTTCCGTTAACATTTTTATATTTTTATATTGTGCTACGCACGTGTAGCGCGTGTCAACGACGTTGGTTTTGCTTCTCGTCACAGTACTCACACACACACACACACACACACACACACACATTATATTATATTATATTATATTGTATATCCGGGGGCGAGTGTGGTCCCGTGTGTATTGCGGTCAATTTATATCGTCATACGACATAGTATATTGTATACTTTAATATAAATGTGATGTTCACTAGATGAAATGACTGAAGAAAATAATGATAAAACTAGATATAAATAATATTAATGAGAGAGAGAGAAAGAGAGAGAAAAAAAACTTGATAGGCGAATAGAATTAATTGAAATGTAATATATATTGATTTGATATTATACGAATTTTAAAAATTAATTATTTATCAAACGTGATTATTAATGACAGTAAAAAAAAAGTATATATATTTATTTTTTTTTTATTGAAAAACAAGGAAAATTGTGTGGTCGCAATGAGACAATTACAATTGAAATATATCGATATGTCTGGAATAAAATAAAATAATAATAGAAAAATATTTAGGGGAGAGAGAGAGAGAGAGAGAGAGAGAGAGAGAGAGAATGGAAGAACACAAATTTTTTTTAAATTCATTCCCTATCAATATTTTATAATGTAATTAAATTCGTGTGTGTTATACGAAGACAAAAAAACGAGAAAAAAAAAAAAAAAAACGAATTTTATTGATCGGCCAAGTTTATGTCAAAAGCTTTTATTCCCTCGTTTGATTTATTAAACGAGAATGGAGAATAGAGAATGAGAAAATGAGAAAATGTGAATACGAAAAAAAAAAAAATAAATAAATAAATGACAACCAAAAAAAAAAAAATTCTCTCTATTTTTCTCTTTCTCAATAAATGTATGGCACTGAATACAGCAAATATATATATTGATAAAGGAATCAATATAATAGAAAATATGATCGGAAAGTGAGAAAATGAAAGTGAAACACAATCTTTGATAAAATTCAAATGTGAAAAATATTTTTGAGTGTATCCGCTCGGGAAATTTGCACAGCAATACACTCAACAAATATCTTTTGTATCCATCGACACTTTTAATTTTTCAAATATTTTCATCATAAAATTTATATTTATTCACATATATATATAAATAAGTAAAATAAAAAAAAATTTAATAATAATAATAATAATAATAAAATAAAAAATTTTCATTTTTGTATATTGACACGGATAATTTCCATCTCATCGTCACCGAAAAAAAAAAAAAAAAAAAGAAAAAGCTCATAAATTAAATAAAGAAAAACTCTCCTTCACTTTCTCTCCTTTTTTTTTCTGAGATCCATGTATATATATATATATATACCAAAATAGATACATATATATGTATATATAGACACGAAATAAAAATGGCTTTGATGTCGCCGATACTTAACGTAAATATTGTCACATATATATATATATATATTTTTTTTTTCTCTTTCGAGTACAAGAGCCCATTGAGTAGTAATCCAGTTCGTAGTCTCTACTCAAGTGTAATGTTCTCTAGCAGTTTCTACTCTATACACATCTCTCGATCCCACACTAAAATACACACACACACACACACACACACAGAGAGACACATATCCAGGATGCACATAGACACGGATGTTCGTGAGCCGCGATGTTGAAATTGACACTAGGGTAAAAGTAACTTTACGTTGAAATATATACATGAGTGACCGGGTGTTTCCCTTAGGTATACAAAAATGCTCAAAATTTACCAATAATATATACAAGTAAGTCAAAAACATTTAACGAATGAGAGACAGATGCATTTAGAATGGGAATTAATATATGTGTATATTAAAATTCATGATCCCTTAATAGGGTCGAGATGTTTTGAAAACGTGCCGAAATTGCACTGAAGATAAAAACACGGCAGTCATTTATGTCTCTTTAAACATTTTTATTGGAAATAAGTTGGAAATGTCTTTCCTGTTTTAAAAGATTTTTGTTACCTTTTAATAAATCTATGTAGAGATTACGTTGACAGTTGTATTTATTTAAACGATTTTTTCATTAATTTCATAATTTATATTTATTGATAGTCAGTGAATGATAAATTTTCAATAATTATTGATATTAGTATTTAATTGTACTTTTAATGTCGTTAAAAAATTGTGTTAAAAAAAAAAATATATATATATATATATATAGTAGTAGTAATAATGACATATAAAATTTTTTAAATTTATATGAAATTATATTTTGTATTTAACTGTATATGTGTATTTATTTATTTATATTTTTATTTAGAAGATGATATTTGAGTAGATTAATATGAATATATACTACTCACTTTTTAATATATACTACTTACTTTTTAATGGTGCGATTTACTTTACAGGCACTCGTCGACAACACTTGAATTTTTAGCTTTAAGTGCCGGAAGTTTCGCTTCCGATATGAGCAAATTATATATATATATATATACATATTATTATTATATTTTATTTTTTCGTTTAAATTCGTGTTTGTTTTTTTTTTTTGTTTTCAAATATACACGACATCTGGAACAGAAATGATTCGTGTTGATAAATTAAATGCAACATAATGGAAATAATAAAAATATGAATTGAATAATATTGAATAATTAAAATTTTTTTTTTTGCATTTTTTAATTTTACTCATATACTCGATGGGTTCAGATTAAATTTCATGAAGGAAAAAAAAAAAAAATTTATATATGTGTATAGTAAATATATCAATTTTACGTATATCTCTCAATAATTAAATCACTTGGAATAATTATGTGTAGACAAACATAAAATATATGTATACAGTTATTTATTAGTTATTTTTTAATTACTTTATTCAACGTGTGACTATATAAATAAAATGATCGTCCATGTTTAATTATCTGTAGCGTAATTTGTGGCTTTAATAACACGTACAGTGCGAGTGATATGAATAAAAATAAATATAAATGGATATAAATGAAGGTGTTGACGTCAATTTCTTGGATGTCATTCGTCTACTATTCTGTATATATCCTCCAAAGCTTGTCCAAACAAGTCATAAAGGCAATTTGCCGTAGAACGTTAAACTACAAAGGAACAAATACCGACAAGTCGACGACTTGAGTCTCTTCCTCTCACTTTCACTATTTCTCTTAATGCATTGCAACAATTCAAATCTCACATATGAAAATTATTTATAAATATTTAATAATAAAAATCATATAAAATTAGTCGATAAATATAATAAAATATAGTTAATTATTAGATAAATAAAAAAAAAATCAATTTATAAATTGCCATTGAAATTTATTGTAATTGTTCTATGAATTTTCATGTTTTACTTTATTATACTGCTATTTTCTACAACGATTTATTCCTTATATATATATATATATATATATATATATATACGTGGCTGTTAATTTTGGTACATGTGAGAAATAAAGAGGAGAAAAAAAAAAAAAAAGAATAGAATGTATACATATTCATATAATTAAACTGGACACTCAATTTCACAAGACAAAAGTAATCTAAATGCAAAGTGCAATGTTGAAAATTTATACTATAACTAACCATTACATTGCACACAAGTATCTACATACAGTGAAATTTCTTGTGAAAAATTTTCCAAGCTCTTCTCGTCATGACGTTGATATTTTGTGTAAAGTAAAATGAGTGTCGACTTTAGTAATTTAAATGGCAACTTTGATGTTTTGCGGGTGTTAAGGCATTTATGGATATCATTAATAACTTTTTGTCAAGACTCGTCGTTATATCCTAACTCTTCGTCCTCGCTTTCTTACTTCATGACTCTATCCATGTATCATGGACACCATTAATATTTCTAAACCACTTGTCTCATATGCGACTGGTTAATTATTGTTTGACGGATGATACCCCAATGCACACGAGTTATACACTAATATCTCAAATTATTTAGAGTACAAGATAAACGAATTTAACACACGCACACACTCACAATGATAAATTTTCAAATTTAACACGATTACCATTTAATTGTATTCATCGAGCTCCAATGAGAGTGATATATTTTTTTTTTTTTTTCTCCTTCATTCATTAATAATTTTTCACTTTAAATCTAAATAGAAAATAAATAAATCAATCAAACATTTTATTTTTATTTATTTTTCATTATTGTACGATAGTTATTTATAATAATAATAATTATTATTATCCAATCTCGGATTATTTAATTGTAATTAATATTGAGCAATTTAGCTGAGTACCATTTATTATTATTACAACTATTTCTATTATTATTTTTATTTCTATATTCATTACTATTATTACTATTATTATTTCATAAATGATTTATTATTATTTATTTTACTTAAATAAATTGTATATCAATTATCAAATTATGACAAATAATTTTATTGTCAATGTTTTTATAGTCGATTATATTGACTACTCAAACAATATAAAAATTTATTTAATTGTACACAGATTTTTGGTATTTTTAATTTAATTCATTTTTTTTTTTATTTGGTGAAAAATAAATTTATGTTAGTTTTACTTCTACACATATATATATATAAATATATATATTATATATTGTTAAAAATATAATTTTAATTTTGAAAATTTGATTGGAAATTATAGAAAATTTTTTGTTTTTGTATTTTTTTTTCTTTTTTTTTTTTTACTTTCAACTTTTTCGCTTTATTTCTTTCAATAATCTCACACCCATGGCGTAATGTATTTTCACATTCACTATTAGCATTAATACTGCATATATATATGTATGTATATATGTATATGTATAAGTATATGTATGTATTTATATATAAATTATTTAATTGTTCGATGAATACGGATTTTCATTAGATTCTCCACTTATACTTTGTACAATCATATTTAAACAATCGAGACTGCTACCGGTATTTTGATTTGTCACTATTTCCGTTTGTTCAAAACCTGAAACAAATAAAACAGAGAGGAAAAAAAATTAGTTAAATAAAATAAAATTAATAATCAATAAATCAATAAATATATCATATGGAAAAGTGAATAAAAATAATTAATTTTATATATTGAGATTATATAGTGTGCGAATAAACACAAGGACAAACTCTACAACGAAAGCAATTAATTAATTCTGTGAGATGCCAGTTGATGTTGTAGACTTTATTCTACAATATATATATATATATATACACGGGTATACCTAGCAAATACCTTGGGAGGTGTACAAAGAGAGTTTGACGATGATGACGACGACGACGACGTTGACAACGTGTAAATTCCCAATTGGGAAAATAATGTGAATAATTAAAAAAAAAAAAAAGATGGTTTATCCAACAGAATAATTTGCAATTATGGGAAATGAAAATAAACGATGCGGAAATTATCCTCATAATAATTATACATTTACGTATTCGTCCATGTTTTTATTTAAAAAAAAAAAAATTCGATGTATCATTGACTATTAATCACTTTAAAAATAAAAAAAAATATAAAAAATGTTTCTTTAAAGATATAATGAAAAACTCTGTGCACAAGCGATATAATTACACTACGGTAAATTGACTCGGCGCGTGATTGAAGTCAGTGAACAAAGAGATTATTGAATAGACCGGAAGGTCGTAGGGGCCATTTGCAACTCACAGAAGCCCAGTCCTGGTGGTGGGCGCGAGAATTGGCTCTGTCACAATCTATCCCTCTCATCAGCCTTTACATACGTGTATGTGTCTATATATATATATATGTATTTCTAATTACATTGGCTGAATTATCTCCTGTTCTCCGAATTTTATACGCGCATCAGTTAAACTTCCCTCACAATCGTATTATCTCCACTTTCTTTCCCCGTGACACTTATTTCAACTCAATTTTTATTCTTTTGTATAAATTATAATTCTATTATTATTATTATTTTTTTTATATATATAATTGTAAAATATAATTATTCGAGTAGTATTACACAGATAAAATTACATAAATACATGTACGCAACAGATGACGTATAATTGTTGAAAGAAAAATATTAAATGAGTAAATAAAATTTGTTAATGTTGAATTGGGATTTGTTCAAATGAAAATATATGTATATATATAGAGTTATCGTACAGAGTGGAAAGGGTTGGAATAAGTAAAAGTGCTTGTTCAGTTGGAGACTCATTTACGGCTGCCAAGAATAACGACTTCAAAGCATACGCTATAGATATATAGTAAGTGTATTGCATACATTTCTCTCATCTGCCTGTATATGACCAGGCAAAGTCCCTTGGAGTATACACATACATACACACACACACTCAAACTTTTGGTCTTTATAGTCGTTAACAACGAAAACTGAAAGAGACGGAATAAAAGAAATGCAGAGGTTTTACGTGAACGAAAAAAAAAAAAAATAATAATAATAATAATAAAAAACGTACGAAAGTGCAGCGAAGAAAGAAAAATGAAGAAAGAAAGAGAGGAAAGAAAAAGGTAGAAGAAAAATTCCCTAGTCGCATTGAGAATGAACGAAGTAAAATAGACGAGATGATAAAGGTGGTACAAGAGAAATTCAAAATTACAGAATGCGAATGAGAATGAGAGAGAGAGAATAATAGAGAATATGCATCATGACGTATAAATACGTCACATACAGAAGCCATTGTAAATTCCTTGTGACAAGTCAGCAATTTTTGAAATAATATTTCGCGGTGGAGGGAAATAGTTTTGTAATTTTTTCCCACTCCAAGTGATGTCTGTGTATCCGCAGTCGACGACCTTGACGTAAAATCCTAAAATTATCAAGTGTCTTTTCTATATTTACGTGTATATTTTTTATTTTTTATTGACATTATTCATTTATTTATTTATTTATTAATTATTATTATTATTTTTTTTTATTTTCAAATTGCGACAATTAGTTATAAATTATTCAGTAAGATTTAATAGAGATGATTTTCAAATGATTAATTAATTACAATTTCAAATGAAATATAAATTAGTATTAACTTGAAAATTATATTCATAAATAAAATCATAGATTTATGGTGTGTGAAGTAATAAAAATGGAATATTAGTATGTAAGAAACAGTAGTGAGTGATGAGAGTGTAACGTAAAGACCAAAAGATTATAAAAAAAAAATAATTAAATTATAATAATAATAATAATAATAAATGGAAAAATAAAAAAGAGACGATGATGAAGAAGATGCGAGGAAAAAGTTAACACGTTGGCAGTGCCAACGATTGTAAATGAAAAAAAAAAAAAAAAAAAAAAAAAATTTAATAAAGTAAAGTGAGTAATTCCATCGTCGACAATTATCGTTCTCGTCCAATTATCGGGGTGGGTCTTGACGACGAAAGTAAAGAGACACATATCAGAAGTGTCACTCATCGTCGTGAACAAACGCCACTATGAAAATCATTATATATATATCAGAGCGATGAGATGGAAGAAACCAACTAAAATGTATGTATATATTGAAGAGAAGAAAGAGAGATAAAGAGAGTACGAGAGAGAGAGAGAGAGTCGTTGGTTCGTATACAAGCCGTTGATTTTGTACAATGTCTTGAACATTTAACGTTTGCTTGCTGTCCGCCAACATTTCGTTACCGTCATATTGGTGGCACTTAGCGGCCACTTTAGATGGGCACACGAGTTGGCGAAAAGTGCGCGCAAGAGAAAGCTCTTTTGATCGATCGTTTTTGCTTGTGCGCACGAAACGAAATGGCGGCGAACTCCCCAGTAGAAAATAAAAAGAAGAATAAGTTGAGTGGTTAAGAGAGACATTGAAGAAAAGACTTTCAGTACATCTATATACATGAATATATTCACACAAGTTGGTGGGATGAACTGACCTACCGCGTTTCAAACCGACGGATAAAGATACATCATAATGTGGGCAAATGTAAGTGACGCGCTTGCGCATGATGTAAAACTTAGTGGTCATATATATTGAAAGAGAAATGTGCGGTCTGAGATGTCATACTATCTATATTAATCATATATATATATATAAATGAATAGAGTG
Organism: Dinocampus coccinellae; assembly: GCA_963920625.1. Classification (NCBI taxonomy): domain Eukaryota; kingdom Metazoa; phylum Arthropoda; class Insecta; order Hymenoptera; family Braconidae; genus Dinocampus; species Dinocampus coccinellae. The sequence goes on from OY987185.1 coordinate 1,018,670, forward strand.
ATACCCTACGAAATTATTCTCTCGGGTTTCGTTTGACTCATCTGAGCTGGAGCTCGATTCGTCTTCGGTCACGCTCATGGTACTCCGACTATGGAGTTTTACGTCAGTTGTTGAAGGTTATTCGTTCACTTCATTTTGAGTACGAAATAAAAAAAATTAAAAAAAAAAAAAAAAAGAAAAACAGTTGACTATTTCATAGACAAGCGAGAGAGTAGAGAGATACTTTGAATTCGGATTTTATATCCGTTTGGATTGCAGACTCACTTGGAATTACAGCAGGACAAAATTTCGAGTGGGATTAACCCACATTGGTATTTTTTTTTTTTTTTTTTTTTTGTTTCTATTTCCGTTACACCACATTTCGATATGGTTTTTTTATCCGAGTTATTTTCAGTGTAGAGTAATATCTCGCCGTTACGAATTCACTCTATATGGATAGTGTTGCAAAATGTGATAGAGAAGCGCATAAACTTTGGGTATAAACTTGTCGTCGTGTTGAATGAGATGACTGTCCTTTTGGGTGGATCAGCCTGAAGGGATTTTCCTGAACGTATATATTTTCTTTCGAGATTTAGTTCATGGCTAATAGCCATTTGGATGATCTGTTTGAAGTGAAAAAAAAAAAAAAAAAAAAAAAAAGACGGATACGACGAAAGAAGACGATGAGAGAGTAAATAAATTATCCAAAGTTATACGACGCATCGTTTTTTTTTTTTATTTTTTTTTTTTTCTATCTAAATATTTCCACAATTTTTTTTTTTTTCATTTCTTATAAAATAAGTATAAAATTGTTTTGACAATTTTATATTTCAAGTAATTTCAACGAATCTCGATGTAATTTAAATTTTAAATATCTGAATTTATTTTTTATTTTACAAATTTTTTTGTGAATCAAGTGATGAATTTTTTTTTTTTTTTTTTTTCTAATACCTCAAGATACAAGTTACAATTAAAATATTGTACTAAAATTTTTCAAAAATATCTTTTATTTGTGTATTTGCCAAAATTTTTTTTACTATTTTTGAAATTTCATTATTATTATTATAATTATTATTATTTTATTCATATCACTTTGTCATGAGAAAATACGTACTCCAGTCTGTACATTATATTGTGTTTTGCAAATAAAACGTAAAAAGCTCACGGTAACTTTTTATTATTCAGTAAAGACTTCCGAAGACGTTTAGAATTTAATGGCTTTTATATGAGTCAAGACGCGAAGAAATGTCCAATTATTATATTGTGTCGTGAATAAAATAAAATTTACACAACACAAAATTATCATAGTCACGTGTATAAAAGTACTGTTTTCGTCATTGTAAAAGTTTTTCTATTATAAATAAAAAAATATATGTATATTTCGTACTTTTAACATTCACATCGTTGATATACCCGTTAGCATTTGCCGGTCTCATTATTGTCCTGTCTGCAGATATAACGGGGATCACGTAAAATGCAAATGATCAGAGTGTAAAAGTTCAAAAGAGTGAAGAAGAAAATAGAAATAATAATAATAATGAATATACCAACGTGAAAAAAAAAGAAAATATATACAGAAAATAAAATAGAGCGGCTTGTCCTGACAATTTGTTCGTTTATTTTAATTCCAATTTTGCATACTCGTTCAAATCGTTAATAAAATTATATGTATTCCAATTGGTATTTTATATGTACATACACGTACATTTATATTTACACAAATAAATTTAAATAAAAAAAATAATAATAATAATAATAATAATAATAATAATAATAATTAAATTTTATTATTTACCATCGAATTTAATTTTTTAAACTTGTTCTTGGCACTTTTTTTCATCAATTTTTATCATCTTCCTCTCTCCTTTATGTTTATACACGCATATACATACACTCACATACAGACACACACACACAACGTCTCAAAATTTCATCTAATCAGCAGAATTAATCGTCCGTTTTGCTCGAGAATCCATCGTCACGCTGTTGGCCAACGTCGTCAGTAAAAATAACTGGTCAACAATTTTCGTATGTAGCAATTGCGTACATCAGATATACACATACACATATAATTGACAAATATATCTATACATATATTCATGTTTGAAAACGGAAATTGCATATTCTATGAATAGATATATGTACTCTATGTGCGTGTATGTTATGCCTTGGGTAAATGTCGATTTCTCCAACGTAAATGTGATTTATCCATCATAAATCTCTCGGCTTTGTGTTTGTCTCTTCTACTATTTATTATTATTATTATTACTATTATCATTATTTATATTAATGATTATGTGGATGATGCATTTTGTGAGGGGGATGGGGACGATTATGAATCATTCAATGCTGTTTCGTCCTTGTTTTCGTGGATTATTCCCCTTTGAAAATTTAGTCGCTGTACTACTCCTCAGCCAATTCCTCGTCCCTTCCTCACTCTTGTGTAGGCGCCGTGACACGATAACTCATTGCCGCATTAAACGCTCGTTTCACGGCCCTAATTTAAATGGGCGTTACGCATTAATTTTATCGTATATGTCATTTAAAAAATTTTATATTATTTTTAAAATTTTTTTCTTTTATTTTTTTATTTTTTTTTTCTCACTGTAAAGTACCAAAGATCAATTATCCACATCAATTCATTGAAATATTAATTTTTGGAATTAGAAAAAAAATATAGATATTTTTTTTTTTGCGTAGAAATTTTTTTATTTAGGAAAAAAGTTTTTTTTTTTTTTTTTTTTTCAAATTAATAATTAATAATTTTTTAAATATTAATATTAATAGTTTGTTTGATGTGACAAAATAATCAGGAAAATTGAGGCGTAATTTTTCACTTTATGACGATAAACACATGTTTGCACAAGTTATTACAACCAAATGTATATATATATATATATAATAATATTTTTGTATGTGAATGAGGTCGCAAATCAGTAGCGTGTATGAATTGGGACGAGTTAATTACATTTCCGTCTTCAAAGGGTCTCGCGCCCGGCCACTAATTTACATACGCGCGAGTCAAGTGGATGAAGAGAGTGAAGAGAGAATGCGAGATAGAACGTGAAACATTACAAAGTATAGAGAACGTGTAAAAAAGACACGAGAAAGGATACAACGTTGCGTTGATTCGACGCTCATTAGCTACGAGAACACACACACACACACACACACACACACACACACAAATATACATTTGTATGTTTTGTGAAAGTTCATATGAAATTAATAATTCTACGTGGAGATTTTAATTTCAACTGTTACCTCGATAATAATTATTTGAATTGTAAGTAATTGAGAATATATACATGATAATTGTAAGAAATAAATTGAAATATTAATTATATTTACACACTTGAATACATATGTGAATTATATTTTATATTTATGTACACATTAGGATACACGTGTATTATTAAAATGTTCCTCCTTCAAGGAAATTATGTATCCCTCAAATTTTTTCCAACCCCAGTACACAATTTATTTATTTATTTCTTTTGGTATTTTCTTTTTTTCTTTTTTTTTTTTTTTTTTTTGGATAAATGTATTAAAGGATTTTGTCAAGATATGCATTTTTTGGCTCCCGTTACTGTATACAAATGAAACAGCGACGATGTGTCATGCTAATGCGCCGTGACAATATATGGCACTTCGAGTGTGGTTTTCAAATGTAACTCACAACAACGAGGACCTCCCGAGCCTCTCGTTAAATCTCAAAAATAAATGATAATAAAATAAATAGATAAAAATGTAATAATTGAAATAATTTTCATCAATTTACTAAAATAAATTGTTATTTTTCTATTCTTCTTCTTGTTTTTTTTTTTTGTATAATATATTTTTTTGTTTTGTTTTGTTTTGTTTTTTTTTTTTTTCAATTTTACGTGACATTTGTGCGAGTGTATATGGGGGCATTGGTAAATTTCTGAGTGGAGTCGAAGCGAAACTGTTGGGCATTAATTAAAATAATCAGCATCCACACACACGGTGCACGATACGCTTCGATAAATTGTTTTGGCACCGCAGTTTCTAAGCATCACTGATATACAATTCGTACGCGAAACTCCTAACGTTATATATAATGAGTGATGCGAAAAAATTTTTTTTTTTTAATTTTATATTTCCACGCCCTCTATGAAGAAGAAAAATAAAAAATCAGAAAATAATGTGAAATGATGTAGAATAAAAAAAAAATAATAATAAATAAATAAATAAATAAATAAATAATAAATATATTTATATGTGGAAACAAGATAATTGCGTGAGTTAAAATCTTAAAGGTTAAATAAACATGAGAAGAACAGCGCGAATACGCTGTCTCGTATTCGCTCAGTTAAATTATGCCTCGTGCTTTTGCCAATAGCCAAGTGTTCATTAACGTTAATTAATCCAGACTCAACTATATATTTATAGAAATAGGCGTACGCACGCGCATATCTATCACTGACGTGAATTTTACTTCTTTTTCTTTTTTTTTTTGTTTTTTTTTTTTTCATCCTCTCGATTTTCTTTGTCTTCAACTTTGGAATTACAATTTTATATATACAATTACTACTTGTTATTTAATTTAAATATAAATAAAAATAAAATTTATCATTGCAAATTTTTTTATTACATATGAATAATAATTTTAAAAAATTTACAATAAAATTTTTTATATGTCAAAATAATTTTTTTGTTTTTTTTTTTCACGTCTCACATAAAAATCAATGATACACACATCAATTAATTCTAATAAATAACAATATAAAAAAAAATAAATAAATAAATAAAAACAATAATAAAAATACTGTATTAAATTTAATTTTTTACATCAATTTTCAATATAAAAATAGTAATAAATTTTTTTTTTTTCATAATTTCTTTCTGTTTTTTTTTTTTTTTTCTCTTTTTTCCTTCGATTATTACAAAAATAATAATATTATTATTTTTTTTTCTTTAACTAACGCAAATACACATAATACTATTAGCAACACGCAGAATATCATTTGTGGTAGACACTTTGAGATATACAACACGAGAGTACACACATATCGAATGGCAATGCAAACGTTACAATTCAACCGATTGGTCTTTTACTCTTTCCACACACACACACACACACACACACACACACACACACACACACACACACATTGAACTTGTGTTGTTGAATTTGGCTTGAATCCACGAGTAATATTATCGTACTGATGACTACACACACTTTGTAAAGCACAAAAGTGAGGGAAAGGAAGAAATTAAGGAGAATGTAAAACAAAACAAAATAAAAAAAGGAAAAAAAAAAAGATGAGAACTAATAATAATAGTAATAATTATAATAAATAAATAAATAAATAAATAAATAAATATATATAGAGTAGAAATATAAACTTTTTCGTGTTGCTTTCAAAACAAATTTGGAGAGAATAAAATCCTACACAAAATTGCAACGTGTAAACGAGACTTGTTTTGGAACGGATCCACGATTACCGGAGTGATACTCGGTAAGTTTTGAGATTTTCTCTCTCTCTCTCTCTATCTTTCTATTTAGTTAACTAACGTATAATTCTCTGCATACTCATATTCACCATAAGCTGCAACACACGATATATATATATATGCAAAACGACATTAGCAATGGATTTTGGCAGTGGGGAGATGGTGCCACCCACGAATATCATAGATATATATACGAGAATTTTCAAGTAAAATTTATTTGTGTAGAAAATAATTAGGAGCTATCTCTGGCTTTGTAAATATATGTATGACATAATTGTATATACATCCCTTTTTTTTTGTTTGTTTGTTATGTGTGTGAGTGTGAGTAAATATGCAAATATTAATTTTCTACGGTGCTGTAAATACAGGATAAATTAGTTTTCATCTGTAATGGAAAGCGGTGCTAGTTGTACATTTAAATTTTATCATATATAGTGTGATAGTGTGATAGTGTGTGTGTATGTGTGGGTGGATGTAGTTGTGTAGTGCTCATGTTTGTAGACGTATACGAAGAAAGATGTGAAATTACTGTTGCCGACGAGATGAGATTCACTCTCTATTTATCGCTCGTCTATAAATTTCATGGACACACAAGTTGTGTGTTGTATATAATTTTTGGCAATTCTATTTATTTTACTACGTAACTCGTTCATGTTATATCCTCACACTTTCGTCTTCTTTCCTCTATTTACCTTAAAAAAACAAATTTTTTTTCATTTTTTTTTTTTTTCTACTCTCACTCCATTATTATATACTTTTTTTTTTACATGATATCACACGTTTTATACTTGCTCAGTGGATTTTAGAATTTATTGAGTATAAAGTTTCCATTTATTTTCATACACATGCACGGGAATAAGGCGCTTTATACATAAATACTCACTATCACGTAATAATTCGATGAATACTGTTTACACGTGCAATAAATTTATCGTTTGACCTTCATTGTCTGACATCAAATTGGAACAAAAAAAAAAAAAAAATTAATAATAATAATCAATAAATAAATATAAATAATAATAATAATTATAAATAATCTAAATTTATATTTTACATTATATAATTTATAAAAAAAAATATTGTGTAAATTTGTTATTTATTATATTTTTTTTTAATTGAGTATAATAAAAATATTGAAAAAAATTTGTATAAAATCGAGATAAAAAATTTTTTTTTTTTTTTTTTTTTTTTTTTCATTATCAGAGAAAGTGAGAAATGAGATGTAATAATAATGTCTTATCTCTGTGTTGGACGAGTAAATAAAATGATTGTGTGCAGTAAATATTTATCTGTAGTTTGTGATGTGAAGAGAAGATGATGATTGAGAATTTAAGGCAAAAGGAGATGCCGTACGTACTTTCAGTGTTCAATGTAGCGTAAAGCAATAACCCCACGGCTTCTTTGGTTTGTATTATCCTTTTATCTCACTCCCCAACCAACGGACTCGACTATATTTTCTTCTGTTGCTTTAATATTTTGTATTTTCTTTATGAATATGAGTATATACGTAAAATTCCCTATACGATTTAGCATTCGCTACGGGTTCATCGAGTTATTTGCAGTGTGCGGATGAGGGTAAATATACACTTGAACTAGTTATATATAATATATCTAGTAAAAGCTTAAGCTGAAGAGAAGAGAATAAAAAAAAAAAAAAAAAACATTGGAATTTTATTTACTCAAGCGTTAAAATTATTTGAAAATGTTAATTTTTAACTTTATCATCATGTGTAAATTTTTAATAAAATTTGTTGGGGTTATATAATTTTTTTTTCTTTTTTTTTTTTTTTGGTTTATAAATGGAAAGTTGAAAGATATAAAGTAATGATGAATAATTGATAAATTATTATTGTTGAGTTTGAAAGAAAAAAAAAAATAATAATGATAAATGGCAAATATGGCATTGTAAAAGTTTGAGGGATGAGTGACACGTAGATACTTGGCGTTCTCTTGATCCCCAACAGATTTCCAAGCATTTGCCAACTTCAGTGAGTAAAGCAGATGAGGGTAGACCTCGGAAAAGTAGGAAATATATAGTGATTGTGAGGCAGATGTAGGGTAGAAACAGAGAGAAAGAAGAAAATTGAGAGATATAGTGCACGAGTTTACGATTTTCCATCGTAAAGTTGGAAAATCAGGTCACACGCCCCCGGCTACTCGGTAACGTGGCGAATAATTTTATATTTTAAAGAAAAATACCAAGTATATCTGTATTATATTAATGTTATATTATATATAGTACAGCAGTATCTAGAAAACTTTAGTTCTCACACTTGAACAATTCAACTGTTCATAAGCAAATAATCAACCAACGATTTTCACAACAATACTCAATTATTTGTCATGATAAATTACGAGTTGTCAACAATAAAATGAAATCAAAAAAAAAAAAAAAAAAAACATGTATTTAGGATTAGTTGGTAATGAGGGGGGGAAAAAAAAAAATATTTTTACTAGATAAATTACTGACATGGAGATGCTGTTTTGTTTTTCAGGTGGATTATCCTCAAGTAGGTAACGACATATTTCTTATTTGGAAAATAAAAAAGAAAAAGACAGAGAGAGAGAGAGTGAGGCAGAGAGAAACTTGAGTGAGTGTAAACTCACGGGTGGGCTATCTATAGACGGGTGAGTGTAACCAAATAGGAACTGAGTGCCACTCGGGGGTGACAAAACTCATTAATACCGATCTGCTTAATGCTCCGTCTCATGTCCAGCATTAATCTACTTAAAAATATATTCTACACTGTGATATTATATAGTCTGTATATGTTTAATGGAGAAAATTTTGAAATAGATAGTATTGAGAAAAAAAAAAAAAAAAAAAAAAAATTTTTTCTAATTTATTTTATATTTTATTTATTAATAACATGACGAGAATTGATTAAATTTTATTTTGAATAAAAAAATCCATATGATGAATTTTATTCTCAATTATATTATTGAAATATTCTCGATGAGATTTACTGTACTGCTGCACTTGTTCAATAATAATTATATTAATTTAATTAATAAAGTGATGCGAACTGTTATAGACGTGTAGTGATATCAATATTGAAAATATCATTGAATTTATTTTTAATCAATTAAAAAATTAAATTCATGACTATAATTTTATTATTATTATTATTTTTTTTTTTATTTTACATAGAATTTTATAAAACTGTTCAATAAATTTATATTGTACTATTAATTTTAGTTGACTACACGTCAAATAAAATCTCTACGATCAATTTGAATAACATCTTTAAAGTAATCGTTTATTTTTCAAAAATAAATTTGAATTTTTTACTTTCTTTTCTTTGAATTTGTATGAAAATAATTTTTTTATTTCAAAATGATTAATTCACGGTGTATTTATAATCTTAGACAGCCAATTTTTCTGCAGTACTACCAATTAATTTTTAACTGTAAAAATAAAAGTTTTATTTTTACGTTTAAAAAAAAAAAATAATAATAATAATAAAAATACAATTAAATAAAAGAATAAAAATTCTGTAAAAAAATCATTCATAAATTCTTATTTAGTCAGTGAGTTAAGAATAAGAATTTTACGATAGTATTTTTATTTTTTATTTTTTTAGGCTTTGAGAAAAAAAAAAAAATAGAAATAAATAAATAAAACAAAAAAACAAAAAAAAAAACATTTTACAACATTGGCTTGTGATATATTAAAGTATATAATTTATGTGTGAGTGCATATATCTTCGTATTACAGTGGGAAAGGCGTGCAAAAACGGTCAGTTACCCTCTCGCTTATTGCTTCCCAGATGAAATGCAACACTTGATGCATTTACATGCAATACTTATATATATAAAGCCAGATGCTGACAATTTTTTCCCACCGTGGCAGTAGACATGAACGGGACCATGTGGAATGGGTTGGGCATTGTGTATAGCAATATGTGCAGAAAAAAAAAAAAAAAAAAAAAAAAAAACAACAACAAGAAAATGCCAATAAAAAATAAAAAAATAGTTAGAGTCACCTCCGGGACACCCATTTGAACACACGTGTCACAAAGTTATTTCATTCAAATATAAATGATACATAAAATGTATATATACATATATATATATATATTTTTTTTTCTTTTTTTGTGATTTAATAAATTTAATGAATGAAATTAATTATATTAAATTCAAGATTTTAATGAAATATTTTTTCAATTAAAAAAATTTTATCACAAAGTGCTCATACAGAATTTTATTTGTGTTTATATCTTTAGTACTTTGAAAGTGAAAAGGACTATGTGATGTAATTACTTGTGAATAATCCTCTATAATTTTCAACTTCATACTAGAAAGTAAATATCGAGAAAAATCTAGTAGAAACCTCATGACGATATTCATCTTTTGATCTTGACATTTAATTGCTATGTTAAGATTTAGTTATTATAAAATCAATTATATAACGTTAAGATAAAATCATAAGAGGAAAATAGATGGCAGTAAAAGGGAAAGTATGAATTCAGAATGAAAAAGAGAGTAGAGCAAATAAAAAAAAAAAAAAAACAATGAATGGGCTTTAAATTAGTTAGTTCAGTGATTTTTGTGGTTTAATCGTTTTGAAAGTACCTGCCTAGAATAAAGTTAATTAAAATCCCTTGCGCGTACGATATTTCATCTCTTTTCTTTTAACAAACCAAGGATTTTAACTTAATGCCACAAGATTATTTGATTCATCGTGAGCCATTAAAACGCCACTTGTGAACTAAACTATCAAGGAAGAATAAAATTAAGATGATGAAACAAAAAAAAAAAAAAAAAAAAAAAACAAACAAACAAACAAAATAACGTGCTAGTCTAAGTAATAAAAACTACTATATGAAAAAATTAAAAATGGACAAATTTTAATGACCGAAAGAAAATAAAGAATAAAAAATGATAATTTTATAGTGTCGTAGATTTAATATATTACACATATAGAGAATGAAGCGATGTAAAATATTGTGGAAATAAAAATAAAAATTGAAAGAAATAAATAAATAAAGTAGAAATTACTTTTAGTGAAAAATATAGTGGGCGTATTTAGAGTATTACAAAAAAAAAAAAAAAAAAGTTTGTCTACAAAGAAATGCGGAATGGTAAGTGAGTGAAATGGAGAGAAAAAAAGTTATGTGTCATCAATATTCGTCAAGTAACGATAATGTACGTCAACTCGTGAGAGAGAGAAAAAGGTATATAAAAGCGGAAGAAAACAAAAAAGAAAAAGGAAATGATGAAAAAAAAAAAAAAATATATATATATATATATATATATATATATATATTTATAAATAATAACAATAATAATAATACAAGAAGAAAATGAAAAGAAAGTGGAGAAAAAGTATTTTCCTAACTATATATTCGAGAGGCAAATGAGCTATGGAGTATCGGGTTTCTCGTAATTTTCACTTTTTTTTTTTGTCACTTTTTTTTTTTACTTTTTAATATAATACTCGATATTTTCTTTCTCTTGCTATAGCGTGTGACAGTTGAATGGATAAATATTCATGATTATATTATCAAGAGGTTTTGGATTTCATGTTCCATTTTTTTTTTTTGGTTCAGTTATTATTATTATTATTATCATTTTTTTTTTTTTTATGAATAAATTATGTGTATATTTATTTATGCAGAATATTTTATGTATTTTTTTATTATGGAGATTAATGGCACTCACCGTTGATCGGCTGAAACCTCGCCAATGGATCCGAAAATTGACGTAGTCTGTCTGTCACGTACTGTGTCGAATCATTATTCTGTAAATAATAAAACGAAAAAATTAAAATTAATGTATTTCAATTGATTAAATTTTATTTATAATTTTTTTTGTTCTTTTCTTGTTTTTTAAAATAATAATTTTATCAATATTTCAATGTAAAATGGTTCAACGACTAATGAAAATTTTCGTGTATTAATGGATGTCATTAATTAGCAGTTGATATTTTTCTACTGTTTTTTTACTGTTTTTTTACTGTTTTTTTTTTTTTTGTATCTTTGCATCAACGGAATTCAAGTGTGTTAATATCTGTTGGAATATATGTACAATATATTTTCACATAGTGTAACGCTCCATTTACCAGTCTAAAATATATTTATTGTATTTCGACAATCGAAAAACGGGGGAAACTGTTTAATTGGAGTAATTTAATCTCACGGGATTCTCTATCGAATAATTCACTGTACGGTCTGATTAATCCACAACTCGAATTACCCTCTGTGAACTATTTTTCTTTCATTTCTATTTATTTATCATTATTATTATTATTACTATAATGTTTTTTTTTGTTTGTTTTTTTCCTCCCTAGTTTATTTCAATATAACGAAAAATAGCGAATAAAATATTTAAAAATTGAAATTATACTCGACTATTTTTTTTTTTTTTTTTTTGCTTATATTGCACAATATTTTCGAGTGTAACATAGTATTATATTGTGTTCAAAGTTGATGATATATTGTATAAAGTGTGACAAATAATATAATCTATAGATATTTCTCTGTCTTCATTATCTCAACATTAGATGCGACATTAATTCCTGTGCAATTCTTGTGGTGTTGAGCAAGCTATACCAGCTGGAGTCCACTCGAGTTTATTCGCCTGGATTCCAGCGTTTGCTTGAAATTCCTAGGGATCGTATGATGTACGCGTGTGCGCGCGCGCGGATATAATAACTGAACTGAAGAGAAGCCGAGAAAAGCTACGCCACGACGCAATTATGGATAATTTATTCCAGTAAGTGACATTTACTATATAGAAGTGTAGTATATATAAATATTGTAATATATACTTCTTACATTACATATACAAACTCTTTTAGAGCCACTCGGCATATTCACTAAATGTTTATATATTCAAAATCATCATAGGTTGTATATTTCACAACGCAATAAACTCGTTGACTTTGTAACCGACTCCTAAATCGAGCGAACACATTAGCTAAGTGTAGATAAACTTTAAAGCTTCTTGTATAGTCTAAATTTAAATTATCAAATTGTATCACGATTAAATATAATTTATTTTATATATTTTTTTTTTTTGTTTGTTTGTTTATTTTTTTAATTCATAAATGACTAAAATCATGTGTCTACTGGTCTACTAGTGTTTTCCTTGAAGTTTTTCGTGTGATTCACGAGGCTTTAAAATTCCTCAGTTCAAATTGACAAAAGAAAACGAGATATATATATATATTTTTTTTTTTCTTAATCAATAATAGAAATAAAATTAATTGATTTATTTCATGTCCATATGTTAAAATCCATTTCTACAGATAAATCATTTCGATTGTTCTCTTTTTTTTTCTTTTTTTTTCTTTAATTAATAAAATAGAAAAATAAAAATAAAAAGTCCCAATAAATATTTTGAGATTCATAAAATAATTTTTATATGTATATGACTTTATGATTATCATCGATGTGGATTAAGTTGCCATACAAAGGCGTCAGACAGTCGCAATATCATATTTTTTATTTATTTTTTTATATTTATATATCACAATATCTTGTATGTGTGTTGTATGTCCGTGTATAGTCCGGCAAACATCATAAACTCCAAAGGATAACGTGTCAGCTCCATTTAATGCCGCAGTCAATATAAATTATATATCTAATACTCATCGTTGAAATGTTATAATAAAATGCGACACCACTTTCATATCTATATACATAAACAATAATATATATATATATGAATATGTGTAAAAAAATTATTTTTGACAACAAATGATCATTTGAATTTATCAGTGATTCTTTTGTTATTCATTATATTTAATTTCTTTTCTTCCCTTTTTATCGTTTTTTTTTTTTTTTTTTTTCTTACATGAATATCTGTGTAAATTTATAGTTAAGTGAATACAAAGACTAAGAATAAAAAAGATAAAATGAAAAATCAACAAATTCTACTTAACACGTGAGGGTGTACAGAATCAAAAGCTTTTTCAAAAATATCATAAACCATCATATATTTTTACACAAACGGTAAATTTAATTTACTTTCATTTTATTTATCACAATTGTCTTTTATTCTTTATTTTATTTTTATTTTATAATTTTTTGTTTTTGTTTTTTTCTTTTTGGTAAATCTCGTCTGAAGAATAAAAAAGTGCAGTAATAAATTACAAATGGGTCAGTGAACCTCCTTCTATGCAATATTTTCAATGGTTCTATTTGAAAATATTCGAAGTGGAATAAAATCAAGAATACGAAAATAATGAAAAAAAAAAAAAAAAACAAAAAACAAAAAAACAAAAAAATCCTTTTGTGGATTGGCGTATCTTTTCATAAAACTTTGTGTACGGTATTTTGTATTCACTCAAACTAAATGTTGGCATTTCATCCCTCCATTTCCTATATAAACTTTCATTTCTCTTTCGTCCGTTTCATATTCTCTCTCTTTCCCTCTTATTCCCTTTTATACTGCTCGTATGATCGTTTTATCTGTGTATGTACGTTATAGTTTTTACTATTCTTGGAGTAAAAGCTCCAATGGCTCAACGATGTGAATGTGTTTAGAGCTTTTGTAAAAATTGCCTGACAAGAGTCAAAAATGTTAAATTGTTTGTGTACACACACATACACACACACACAAACACATACATACACACATGTATATATATTTGCTATATTTCTCTTTTGCATATGAAAGAATGTACGTGAAATGAATCTATTGATATGTATATTCAAGAATATTCTACGATCCTTTTATGTCTATTGCCAGATAGATATAAATATGAAGATAAACATTACAAAATATCCGACATGCCCATTTTAATGAATAAATAAATAAATAAATAAATGAATAAATAAATAATTAATTTAATAGTAAAATAAAAAATTGTGTGAAAAATTGTTTTTTATAAATTTATAAATTTTCTCTCGTACTTTTTATAAAAAAAATTTTATTTCATACCTATAAAATATTGTTGATTAATAATAATAAAACTCATTCTATAAAAAACGTTTTTAATAGAAAAAGAAACTTTTAAATTTAATATATATATATAGGTATATTAAGGTACAATTGAAAAATAAGTTTTTCCAACTCCATTTTCATTTCCCAGTTGCAATTTAGTTTGGTCACTGCCTGAGATTGCCATCCGTATACGGATATATTTCCGTTTTGTTTCCCTGTGAGCGTCACACATTTACGGGAAAGTGTGGAATTGAATACAGAATGGTTACATCGAAGATTTAGGTTGAAAATGTTATATAGAGAGAAAGAAAAACCACGAAAAAACAAAAAAAATAAAAAAATAAAAATAAGAGACAGATACAGAGACGAGGCATTTATAGATAGGTAGAGATAGAGAGTGAGTGAGAGAAGAAGTGCGAAAGGATTGAAAAAGTCTACAATGATCCTTTGGGCTGTACGTGCACGAGATAACGTAGCACGTGATAAAATTGTGAATTAAATTTTCACTGTGCGACCGATCAATGAACCGCAATAAAAAATCCGTCCAGCAATTGCTCGTCGTTTTGCGGATACGTGCGGCACTGTCATTATTAGAATGAAAAAAAAAAAAAATAAAAACAAAAAAAAGCAAAAAAATAAATAAATAAAATAAATAAATGAATGAAAAAATTTTCTCAAATAATTTTTATATTTGATTTTTTTTTTTTTTCATTTTGCCAGTAAAATTAATTAACGTTATTATTATTATTATTTTTTAATTTTTATGTAAAATATATTTATTTATTTTCTTCTTTTGTTTTCTTTTTTTCTATGATTTCTTCTGAATTTTTGAAGTGCACATACGTGTGACACAAGTTTTATCGTAAAGCGTCGCTGTTCCGTCGTCTTAACGATACCGCGGGTGAGATACGGGCTTTAAATAAGCACAATGTTTGCGCTTGCAGATAGCACGTGAAAACCCTAGTATATACGTATAATAGTGTATCGTTGGGGATACTCGACACTCTTTTGAGGTCCATACTCGGTGATATATGGTGCGCCAGAACACGCCAGAACACGACAGAGTGCTACTGGTGTAGGTAGAAAAAGAACGAAAGAAACAGGAAGACAGAGAATGAGTGTAAAACTCAATGTACATATACATGTATAATATATTTTTATTCTCTTTACTCTCTCACGTTCTTATTTCTCAGATCCGCACTTCCCTCACTTTCTATATCACACCAAATATTTTTTCTTGGTCATCTGAAAAATGTCAACGTCTCCCATTTGACATTTTGTGTATAAATTTCATATTTATTTATTTATTTATTATTTATTATTTTTTTTTTTTTTCAACCTGTATCTGTCCAACTTTACAGTCACGTATTATTTCATTTCTTTGGATTATAGAGCAATGAAAGAAAAAAAAAAATAGAATTAATATCAAATTCAGTTGATAAATTTATATATATTTTTGTTATTTTTAAATTTACAAAAATAAAAAATTAGCACGTGGTATTGAATAAAATATTGAATTGACTTTGACTCTTTATTTTCAGTTGCGAAATAGTCGTGATGAATTTTTTGTTTTTTCACGTGTAGAGGACAGTGAAATATTTTGATAGAATATTAGTAGGATTTTTTCGACCGATAAAAAATTTATAAACCGATTTATTCATTTGTCAGGATTTTTCACTCTCAATATTTTGAAAACAAAAAAAACAAAAAAAAAAATTTTTCTATACACTTTATAATTTTGTATCGCGTTATAATTGTCAATTATTTATCAATATCCCGGTGATTTATATATATAATATTTTTTTTTTTTTTTTTTTTTTTTTTTTTTTTGGCAACAACAGTTAAGAGGGCGCTCACGCAAATTAGAGGAATTTTTCCCCGCGCAGTCACATCGTGATTTATCGTTACGCTTGGATCTGTGGCACATCGCATACAGTTTATATTTAGCGAAAACGCAAACGTCCACAGGAGAAACTAGAAAGAGAGAAGATGAGAGAAACATGAAGATAGATAAAACGGAGATAACTGCAGTCATATAGACAAATACACACAGAGAAAATGGAAGAGAGTACGAGACAGAGTGTACAAGAGAGATGAAAACGTGAGTGGGAAATATATTTCATTGTGTAATCCCCACGAGAAGAATGCCGCCGTCGCCCGCCCAATGCGAAATATCACTGAGACTTGTAAAAGAAAAAGATAACACAAAAATAAAAAAATAAAAAATAAAAAAGTGCGAGAGTGAAAGAGAGTGCGGGGAATCGTGTGAGCCTTGCGTAAAAATCACAATGCTATATATCCACAATGTCACTTGTCAACTGATGTACAATTTTTTATTTTCTCTTTTAGTTTTTCTTTTCTTCTTTTCTTCTTTTTTTTTTTTTTTTTTTTTTTTGATTTTATTTTTCCGCACTTTCAATGTTTGAAATTCACTAAACTTGAGCGGTTTATGTCATGCACATTCACTGGTAAGTTAACAACATCAAAAGTTGGTAGAGTTTTTTATTCTTGTTGTTATTATTTTATTATTATTTTTTGTTTTCTCGTCATACTGAGTCTTTGTTCAACATGAAAATGATTATTTTCTTCGTTCTTTAATTTTTTTTTTGTTGGTTTTTTTTTTTTTTTTTTTTTTTTTCCATTTTGAATTTACACATGTTATTATTAATTATTTTTATTTATTTTATACCCAAAAATTGAAAAAATAATGTGAAAAAAATAAATATATTTATATGTGTGTGTGAGTTTATAAAATATACAAATGAAAAATTTTGTATTAATTATCTTGTTGAAATAGCAAACATCTTAGTAATAAATTAAATTAGTTTTACAAAGTAAACATACGACTAATGATTATTCGTTTCGTGTATACACACACACACACACATACACACGATGTATATTTATGTGAAATGAACTGTGGCAAAGACCTCCCAACAATGACCTCTGACCATTTGAGAAAATTCCCGGAGCGAAAAAAGCGATGAGAGAAGAGAAAAAAAAGAAAAAAAAAAAATTAAGATGAAATGTGAAATAAAATTTTGTCAAAGGAAAAAGTCGAGTGCGTTCCACGTGTCGAACATGTGTATCATTTTTGAAAAAATGAGTAAATGAAAGAAGATTGAAAAAAAAAAAAAAAAAAAAAACAGATCTCTCCTCAGGAGAAATCAACGTGGGGGTAAATATTGAAAAGGATCATACTATAAAAACGGGGAAAAAAAAAAAATTAAAAAAAAAAATCAAAATAGTTGTTGAATGAAATACTAAAAATTTTTGTTTTTTTTTTTTTTTTTTTTTTTTTTTACATACACTTTATAGCACTTTTTGTATATATGTTTTTTCTTCTTCTCTCTTCATCTCTGTTTGTGTGCTTTATGGAAGCTCATCTATATAATACTGCAATCTTATCTCACGCGCACAACCCATCTCATGTCCTCCTGTTTATTATCGTCAACGCTTGAATATTTATTCGTCACTCGTCGAGGGCCTACTTCGCTTCATGTTAATCCCATCGGCCCCGCGCGCGCGCGACGGCACGAGGCATCGCAAACTCGAGAATTTCGGCGAGTGCGGTATTATGTTTACACGAACCTGTCGTCCATGTCGGGCTGTCGGAAGCCGACAAATGAAGAGATTCATCTCGTGTCGCTTTTACTTGCGAGACTCAACTTATTCTCCCTCTCTAAATCCTTATATCTGGCATTTCCCTGTCTTTCTTTACACTCCACATTTACTCAGGTGTTTGTATTTCTTCTTCATGTTTCTCTGTACACCCGACGTGATATTTGCCGTAGACAAATTCAAGTGTAGAGTCATATAAAAAATACATAATAATAATTAAAGAAAAAACTAAATAAATGAAAATTTTTATTATATACATATATAAATATATTTTTTTTTTCAATATTTATATTTTCATGATAGATAGTGTAGTGTGTGTAATTAAATACCACGTATAGAATGTAGATAAAAATGTCGAGTGTTATTAAAATATTATATGTGAGTTATTATTGAAAACTGGCATTGATGTAGCAGAAAATGTGTGTTTTGCTCATCGATTTTATTACTCTGTTTCATCCGAACTTTTATAACATTGAGGAAGCTACGATAAATGAGAAAATAGAAAGAAAACAAAAGTGTAACAGAGAAACTATTGGTTTTCAATATTCCGTTATCGTATGACCAGCCAACGTCACAAAAACACCAGAACTATTTTTTTCGAGTATATGTGCACACTTATGGATTATACTCGAGTTAAGAGAGGGGATAAGAGGGAGAAGGTGAGGGTGGACATATGAGAAGTTGACCGACACACATTCTATATTAAGTTCTTGTCAAAATAATGTCTCATCATTTGTTTGACAAATTGACTGTACGTTGATTTCAAATAACGACAAATTTATCTCTTTTAAATGGAACAAAAAAAAAAAAAAAAAAAACAAAAACAAAAAAAAATTGTTAGATATGAAATTTTATTAAATGAAAATTCTGATTTATGAGTTTTTAGAAATACAATCATCGCTCATACGTAAAATTTATACCGAAGTTTTGAATTCTGTGAAGAGCTCCTGTGTGATTTATAAGATCACATACTGCAGTTTGTAAAGTTCAACAAAGTGGTTGAGAGGGGAAGAGAAATATAGAGGAGAAAGGGGTTGAGAAAGAGCTTTGGACATGCCTTGTGCCACTGCGATAATCGAGACATGATGTGAATGCGGAAACACTTCAGCCCACTACTATTACCACCACTACCGCATCGTGTTATACTTATGACAATGTTGAATTATTTTTCGACTGTAACATTTAGTAGAAGAGAAAAACTTGAAATTTTCAAAGTTAAAAGTATCGTTTTGATAGTTGTAAAAATATTTCTGGATTTTAAAATTATACCGTAGATTTATTTTTTGCCTTTTTATTTTTTTAATAACCAAAAAAAAAACAATGAATTTTAATTTTTGAAATATTAAATTAAAAAATACATTCATCACTCACTGTATTGTCTGTTGAAACGTGATTTTGTCCAGTTGTTGGTCGATTTCCTTGTAAAAGCGCTTCAAGACTCTCAATATACTCAATGGCATTTCTTAAAATTTCCACTTTTGGCAATCGTTGATTAGGATTATTACTCGTTCGTCTCTTCAATGCTTCAAATGCTTCATTAACCTGAAAACACACACAGTCCCTCATAAATTTCTATCCATTTAACATTCAAATTATCAATATAACAAATTCTTGTATGACAAAAAAACAAAAAAAATTTAGTATAATAGAAATTTTAGTTTATTTTATTAGTCAATACCAACTGTTTTCTAACTAATTAAAATCTAATTAACTTTTTGTAATAATCAATTCAATAGTTTCCCACATCTCCAGCATCTAACATTCAACCGAAAACTTTAGATACGATCTAATTATTAAGTTTGATAATACCTAAAGCAAGTTAAATTACAGAATATTCGAACAGTATTAGTAGTAGAATAATAAAATAGACAAACCAAATTTGTCATTGTCATATTTATAGAAATCTATGCGTGATTTCCATACTAAAATTTAATTCCACAAAGCGTCACCGATTATATACACTATTATATTCCAACTAAGCACAAAGACATATATATATATATATATGTATAAGATGGTATATGAGATCTAACGAATTTTATGTTATGGGGTATGAGTGAATGAAGCACTGGATGAAATTCCCCAACTATGCCAAGCAATATTTAACCAACAGTTAATCCAGCTATAAACCGATCACAGTTCAGTAACTATCTCAGACTACATCAAGCCCTAAATATGTTACAACATAAGTTACTCAAAATGCCATGCACTAGCAAGAGAATGACAGAGAAGAAGTTAGAGAACAAAGGGAGATAAAAAGAGAGCAGAGACTAAAATTCTCTGTCGTATTGTTGCAGTCTGGAGAAATAGTGGTATTTATATAAAATCATTGAAGAGAAAAATTCCAGGATAAAATTCCAATTAAATTTTTATTTTATAAATAATTATATGTGATTATTCTTTAAGAAATCCGGTGAATAGGGGATTTAGTTGAAATTTTTAATACTGACCTTTCTCAAACGTCTTCGTTCTCTCAATGTTGCGGCTTTTCTACGATCAACTGTAACGGTTTTTTTCTTGCAAGCTTTGCACGCCCATAAAAGACAACGTCGTGGTCCATGGGGTGAACTTGCATCCAATACATGTGGATGTGGTACGTGTTCAACACTATCATTCTCATTTATTTCATCACCATCAGCTGATGCTGATTCAGGATCGGCCGATGCGTCGGCTGATACAATGGACGAGGCATCATCAGAATCAGGTATATAACGAAATTGCGTTCTACAATGAAATTTTATAATTTATATTAATATTATTATTATTTTACAATATGAAATGAATATTTTTTGCAATTTTCACATTAATATTTGAGAGTATTTATTTATTGTATCAGTGAATTTTAGTTTAGTATGTGAGTAAATGTGAGGATAAAAAAATTTTATAAATTTATTCTATTTTGTATATAATAATTGATGGATTTTATATGTATCAAGTGTAAACAGTTTAAAAGGCCCATAAATAAATCCACACTACGTGACACATCGAAGATCAACTTGCTCTCTATACTTTACGCTATAATTTCGTCCCTAACTTGTGAGCAACACCGAAGCGATAAATGTGTCAGCTTACCAATGTACAGGGCATATAGAACAACACTCGGCTCCTAATTCCCTTTAATTTTTATAATATTTTAGAGGGCGCACATGCACTTGACAAGAATATAAAATAACTTTTAAAAATTACATATAAAATTTAATAAATATAAAAAGATTTATGTATATATCACATGAATTGTTGGCTTCAATGAGTTGAATTAAATTTCTTACAGTTGTGTTATATCATTCATGCTGATGCAGTTGAAGTATTAGATGGTTATATAGGATAAGAAATATATGAATGGTTTGAATAAAACACAGTAAAAAATAAAAGATAAAATTGGCAAAGAAAAAACTTTTTTTCTTTTTTATATTATATTCGTTGAAGAAAAAGTCATTTGCATTTTTATTACATTTCACTGGAGTATAATAATATCAATGTGATATTCAATTCAATTGTCTTTATTATAAAATTTTCACTTTGTGAATTTTGCATAGAATAAAAAATTATTACATTTTGTTAATATATTTTAATTTTTATTATTATATTGTAATTTGTATTTTTTCTATTTTTTTTTTTTTTTTTTTTTAAACGAACCTGATGTGATTATCATGCGAATAATGACCAGATGCAACACTCTCCAATGATGTGACACTACCATCAACACTACGTGTTCTTGTTTGATGCTCATCACGCTCCGATACATAACTCTGTAGATATTCCGTTTGAGAATTGGTATAAAAATGCCGATGTCGTTGATGGTGTGAATGATATCCATCATATGATGCTCGTGATTCGTAGGGATAAGCTCCCACGTCTGTCATCAGGGTCATCATTTCACACGTTTATTAAATGTCTCAAGGATTTTTTTATTTTTATTTTTTATTTTTATTTCCACGTATAATCTCCTCGATTTTTTTTTCAACTATCACTGTCAATATCTACGAATTTTATAAATTCGTAACACTACACATTTTATTCACCTGTTCGATTCACACGTTATTATAAATTTTTTTATATTATTATTATTATAATTATTACTGTTATTATTATTATTATTATTTTTTTAAATGACTTTTTCACTCAATCAATCATTCACTTGTTGAATAAATAAATAAATCGCAACAGAATAAAATTAGACTAGAGTAAAATATATTTTTTCTCTATTTCGAAAAAATATAAAATCTATGATAAACACAAAAAAAAAAAAAAAAAAAAAAAAAAAAAAATGAAATAATAAATAAATTGGAAAAATGACGTTCGAGACACTCTTGCTTTTTCTCCCTTTCGCTTTTCTTATCTACCGTCCGCGTGTTTTAGCAAATATGTATATGTAAGTGTATGTGTATATGTGTGTGTGTATGTGTGTGTGTGTTTGTGTATGTTTGTGACTGTTCGGGGGTCCGGAAACCTCGAAGTCACAGATGAGAGTGAAAACTTAGCAAGCATCTTCGGGCAATGTCTCTCTCCCCATTTCATAGCACATGGTGTCCTACCTCTTTCTCACTCTTTAGATATATCTTACCCTCCCTCTCATATGAAAAGATGTCTTGGCAGCTTGCAGATGTATATAAGAAATATACATGCGTGTAGATATTTACGTGTTATATGTGTCACAGTCACAACCCAGTCCTGACTATTTTTAAGATACCCGGCCAATTGGCATTCGAGAAAATCCTCTCGGACCCACTTCAGGCCACGCCTACAAACGTTGTCATAGATGCATTAGATTTGGCAGAATTTTCAATGTGGGCCGGGTCTTTATCATTAATTAGATGTATATACAACTACCACCCTTGGCAGGGGCCACACGTTGTGTGTCCTCCACTGATTCACTCTTCAAGACTTTCTCGCATCAGTTGAATTCAATGAATGAAACAAAGTAACTTCTTGTCATACATTTCCACACATTTCCACACATTTTCACTCATCTATATTAATTTTATGTCAAACAATAGTTTTGTGATATATTAATTAAAAAATTTATAATATATATATCAATGCAATAATTTTTTCGAATTTTTCAAAATATTGAATATTATTTTTTTCCGGGTATAAAATTATATATTATTGCAATGATTTAAGAATACGTGAATATATATAATTCGTTATATAAATATTATAATTTTTATAACGTATGTTTGGTTTTTTTTTTTGTTTTTTGTTTTTTTTTTTTTTTCTTCTGGTTGCTGTTGTTTTTTAGCCGTCACCGACGACAAAATGTGTAAATGAGTCCGGTAAAATCACGTCAATTCGTAAGGTGTGTGCTTGCGCGCCAGATTCGAGGAATTAGAATGGTCTATTGAGCGTCGAATAAAATCTAAAATTATCTTGGCAATAATCCAAACAACAAGAGACGGAAAACCGCTCAAGTTTTGAATGTTTTAGTACTATAGTAGTTATCGTCACACGCCAATCATCAGTTTGAAAACATTAATTCTCTCTATTCATTTTTATTACACCATTAAATATATGAAATAAAATCATTGCATCTATATCAAAATCAAAATTATTCATCGTACTCATTAAACATTATATTGCAATACATAAATGTAAATATTTCATTGATATATTTTAATTTGTTTATATATAATATTTATTGTAAATATTTAAATTGACACGATTGTGCTTTTGATTAAAAATATTTTACAATTGATAATACCTATCATCAATTGGATGGACAGGAATTAAATAAATATCAGTTGATAGAGGTCTACTCAATCACAATTCGACTTTCTCTCTCATTATTCTGAGTGGCCTCAATAAATTGTACGTCATACGGATGTTGATATGAAGCTTTGGTACCCTAAGGGACTTGTCACTCGCAGCTTATGTGGCCCACTGGCAAACTGAACGGACTGCAAAGGCTCATACTGAATTGTACATACGTGTATGATAATGTAACCTTCAGCCAATATATATATATATAGTAGTTTAGAGTGAAATACCTTGAAACTTGTGGTATATTCATCAAGGACTTGGACATGGAACGGTGATCACGAAATTGAGATCAGATATTTAATTGCATATTGGACATGTATTTTTTTTTTTTTTTTATTGCAAAATTTCTAATGGAATTTATTCATTTTGTGAAATGACAATTTAGAATAAGTAGATTTTTTTTTTTTTTTTTAAATTAAAAATATTAAAATAGACGGTGTAATTATGTTATGTAAAATATTTTTAAAGTAAAAAATAAAATAAAATTTGAAGTGGATTTAAAAATAAATGTGAATAGAATTTGTGGATACGATGGAGTAGAAAAAAAAAATATTAAATTCAACTTCACATACATATTTATACACTTGTGATAGTTGAATTATGCACATTTATTTATCAACAAAAAAAAAAAAAAAATGAATAATATTAATAAATAAATAAATAAATAACATAAAGGTGAGTGTGTCGTTGAAAATATTGAAATATAAAACTTTTGTGTGCGTGAATATTTTTAATGCATATTTCATTGGTGTTGCATTTCTTTTATTATTCCTCGTATGCCTCTAGTTTTTCTCCACTTCGTTAAAATTTATGCAATTTTTATTGGTCTTAATTTTTTTTTCTTTTTTTTTTTTGATATACTCTTGGTGTATTTTATTTTCGCAATACTAATTACGACGTGATTTAATAAAAAAAAAAAATAATAATAAGCAAATAAATAAATTACAAAATTTAATTTTCAATTTATTTGAAATTCTCATTCTTCGAATGAATATGAAAAATTTAATAAAAACGAAAATGTAATAAAGACCTCTTGAAATATAATATTATTGCAGATGTGTACATCTTAGCGTGCCAATTTTATAATAATATATTCCACTTATTGTCATATTCTTTGATGTTAACGTAGCTAAACAAAAAAAAAAACAAAAAATTGAAAGAAAAAATAAAATCGCATTGTGGAAAAAAAAAAGAAAATGATGTATTTATATTTCGTGAAAGAATAGAGAAAAAAAAATTTTTTTTTTTCATCCTCAATAATTTGGTAATAAAATTTCAATGAATAAAATCAAAATATTTCTGTTAAAAATGTTTATATATTTATTATGTATATGATACAATTCAAGCTCAACGAGAAATTATGTGATTACTTTTCTTGTCGTATTACATATTTACTATAAAATTTCCTAGATTAATTATGTATATAACTTTGGATCGTTCTTAAAGATCAGTACACATATATTTGAATGATTTTATAATTTAAATTCACCGATGGCGCAATATGCTATCGATTCAATCTCATCCCTTTATATTAAACTCTATACCATTACTGATAGAGAACAAAGTGTGACAGAGTTATATGAATCCCAGTGTAGAATGGTAACCAGAGCGTGAGAGTGATGGAACGCAAATCGTTTGCATTGTGAATCCCGTTTGTTCACCTCATCTCATCGTTCGTATCAAACCCCAATAGCCAAAGTGTTGGTGTAATATTTCTGGGATTTAACAATCTAATTTTGAATATTTATTCAATTGAATAATATTCTTCAATAATTATTATTTCATCAATAATTCAAAATCTCATTTGTTTTATTTATATGAAAATTTTCTTTAATCGACTCACTGAATAAATCGATATTCATTGAATAAACAAAAAAATTAAATTAAAAAACAAAAAAATACAATTGGCATAGATAAATAATATACTACTATAATATATTTTTTATCTCAGGTCTTTTTATTTTATTCATTTATTTATTATGATTTTTTTTTTTTTCTCCAACTATTTTTTCAAAATATTCGCGAATCGAGGTCAAGGGAAATCCCCTGTCGACAATATATCGATCAAGGGGATACGAGGTGAATGTCGATTATTATTTCAGGCACTCTCATTCTCCCCTTGTCCGCATGTAGAATAAAAAAAAATATATATATATAGACACGAGAAAAAAAAAAAAAAAAAAAAAAAAAAAACTAAAATAATATTTAAAAAATTTTATTTTTTTCATTTTTATTTAAATTGTAAACTGGACAGAGTGAAGATGAATATTTATAATGCCAAGTTTGTTTCACGGCGCCAAAGTGGCACCAAAGAATTATCCATGTGTATGTGTGTGATGTGTGATGATACTGTAGAAATCGATATATTTGAAAAGAAGAAATGATAAGTGAAGAAAAGTGAGAGATTAAGGGTATAGATAAAATATCCCAGGCGAAAGTGAGATAGAAAAATAGCCAGTCAAGACATGCATGAATGAATACGAGACAGGGAGACGCAATTTTCCGGAGTTATTGGAAATATCGGGATACATTGCCTTTTGAAACTGGGTCGAGTGTAAAATTTTTCCGTGAGAATAAAATAAACACAAAAAAAAAAAAAAAAAAAAAAACAAAACAAAACAAAACAAAACTACCAGAAACAATGGTAAAGAGAGAAAGAATATGAGTGGAGGAGAGTTTTTTTTTTATGAATATATATTCAATAAAATAAATAAATAAATAAATGAAATAAAATTTAAAAAACTAAAAACAAATGTGAGGGGAGGCGAGAGAATAAATTCGTAGAAAAATTTATAGCAAAACTTGTGTAATAGTAAAATATATTTCGTATAAAATTGTAAATTTATATCGTATAAATAGAGATGAATCACAATCATTTTTTTTTCAGTTAAAGGAAAAAAAAAGAAAATATATATTAAAAAAAAAAAAAAGTCTTTGTTCGAGGGGTGATGGAGGAGAGGACTCGTGGATATATATGTGAAGAGATTTAATTTTTCAGTGAGTAACGTTCTCTTCATCTCCCTGTTGTTTTCAACTTTGTGTCACAAGAGAAAAAAGAAAAAAATAGAGACAAAGAGACAAAGAGAGAAAAGACTGTCGGTCTGTCGAGGTCGTTGTCGGGGCTACGTCGGGACCAGAGTGGGGCGCGGCACAAGCACACGACGCCAGAAAGCACCAGTGAGTTCGAGTTTATATCCCCTCCTTCTTCTCTTTTGTACTACGACAGCGCACTCTCTCGGCTATATTCGGTTAACATTCGTGTGTCCTTGCGCGTCAGGAGAACGCGCGATAGTCTCGCCCTGGCCTTTGTGACAAGGAGAGAAAACAGGTCATGCGCATCCGTCTCATACTCCCTTTTATTCGTTTTTTCCTTCTCCTCTCTCATTGCTCTAGGATATTCGGTGTACTGTGGCGGATGCCCACCTACATCTGCCAAAGCTAAAAGTTCACGTGGGGCCAATACCTCACCCACTTTTATGGGACCCTTATCTCCCCCATTTCTTCCCATACTTTTTCTTATTTTATTTTATTTTATTTTATTTTTTATATATATATATATATATATATATACTTTTTTCTTTTCGACCTTGTTGTGATCCTCCACTTCTACGGAGGATTCAGTGGGATTCATCTCCACTCCCTTCACACTCATCGTCAATTCGACTCCACCTTTTTTTTTTTTGTTTTTTTTTTTGTTTTTATTATTATACGCGATGACACAACTCTTGGGACACAAATATACAGTACTCACGAGTACAAGGATAAAAAAATAAATAATGTAAATAAAATAGAAAAAGTCATGAAATAGATAAAACAAAACAAAAAACCAAAAAAAAAAAATGATGATAATATAAATCAGTAAAAAAAAGTCACTGAGATATTTTTCAACATCTCGTTAGGGACCACCCAGTGCGTGAGGATTTTTCACACGTCACAGAAATAAATGAGACAAAAAGAAAAATAAATAAATAAAATAGACAACGCGTTATTGATGTGTATAAAAAATATAATCCTTCATGTCTTATTGTTCCAAACGTGAAAAAAAAAAAAAAAAAAAAACAAAAAACAAATAATAAAAATAAAATATAAAACTTTTTTTTTGTTTATGACTGATTTTTTTTCTCACATTTACCGAAGAAATTGATCTGCTGTAGGGCGAAAAAAAAAAAAAAAAAAAATGAATAACAATAATAAAAATAGTAAAAATAATTTTTAAGAATAATATTCTGAATTTATTTGTTTGTTTTTATTTATTTATTATTATTATTTATTTTTTTATTTCCAATGAGAAATGTATGAAAAAATGTGTTGGTGAACCAGAGAATTTCGCAATTGACTGATGGATATTCCGATGTATTGAAAAATTTCTGAACGAAAAAAAAAAAAAAAAAAAATTGTCATTCATACACATGTGTACACCTACACATATTTCTATAGATATACGTGCATAAATAAATACAAATATTTACCAGTTGATAAAATAATTATCAAAATTATATAATTTATTATCATTAATTGTAATTTTTTTTTTGTTTCATATTCAAGTATAAAAAATGAATGGAATAAAAGCAAAATTTTATTTCAATATTTTACCCGGTGCTTTCTAAAATTCTAAACACACACACACACACACACATATATATATATATATATATATATCAATGGTAAGAAATAAAATCGAAAAATCAAGTAGTCGCATTTGTATGCAGAGTAGATTTGGCGTGAGAGCTTCAAGTGCGACCTCTAAGAGATAATCTAACGGTTCTGAGCGTCAGATTTTGGATGAACTTATCTAAGAGGCAAGTGAGATGGAGAAAAAAAAAAAACAAAGAAAAAAAAGAATAAGAAAGTGAGAGAGTGCGATAAAGTGACAGGAAGAGAAGAAGAGACTATATACGATTGTACCGTAGAGTCGTCTCCGTCAATCGATAACCAGTTACGTAACAAAAGGATCCAATAAATTTGCGAGTACATCATTCGCAAAAATTTACATACAGTTAAATAAATATAACAGATGAAGTCGTATAATTTATTTTATTATTTTTTTTTATTTATTAATAATTATTTTTGATAAATTTATTACACGATGATTTTATTATTTATTATTTTGTGGTTAATATTTGGGGGAATATAATTTTGTATTTGTGTATTATTATATATATGTATGTATGTGAAATATGTGAGAACGTATGTAGATCAATGTGTGATGGAAGTGAGAGAATGGCACTGGGGGAACGATAGATGAGAGTAAGGGGATGTGAGTAATAATGCGATATATTTCCGCTCACGCTCCAACGTAATCACATGGTAATTACACTATATTATCTCGATCCTATCATAAATAATGATTAATTGAAGAATTATTGCCATAAAGTGCAATCGAAAATTGTATAAATTATTTTATTTATTTATTTATTCATTTGTTTTTTCTTTCCATTTTGTTTTGTTTTGTTAAGTATTTTTTTTTTTTTTTTAAATTGAAATTATAGTCTAGTGAGATGAAAATTTTTAAAAATACTGAAGAGTAATTTAGGCGAGTGGGGTTGTCATTTGTGCTCTCGACAATTTTTAATTGGTCGATAATGGTATCCACGAGAGAGCAAGAACGTAAATCATTTAATGATGGCGGCCATGTGTTGTCCAATAATGGATTCATAACTTCGTTAAAAGTTTTTTTTTTCTCCACTTTTTTTTTGCCATAATAAAGGACCTATCAATGTTGAAATTCGAGAATAATACAGGGGATATATCTACAGAGAAATTACGAGGAAAAAGTTTAATCTCATAATTTTTTTTTCCATTTTTTTTTTTTTTTTTTTTTTGTTTATGTCGTAAAACAAAATAATTTATTTCTCATCATTTCTCTATAAAATTTAACGTGATAAAAAAAAAAAAAAAAACAGAGATTTGTCACAATTTTCACTTTCATATTCCTAACGATTGAAATATTTTTCTTATCTCTGTACGTGCCAAAAAAAAAAAAAAAGAAAAAAAAAAAAAAGATGAAAATATGGAATAAAAATCAGGACGACTATTTTTATAAATTTGACGTAAGATATGAACTGAAATAATTTCATTTAATTCACAGATTTATTTTTTACATTTTCTTTCTTTTTATTTTTTTTTTTACTTCTCGTACATTAAAAAAAAAAAAAAAAATATATAACTTCAAACGACATGAGCACTGACAAAGCAGATAACGCATTTTCTTTTTTGGAAAAATTGTCATTATGTAGCTGCGCATCAGTAGTACAAATATATAGATATAAGTACACACACACACACACACACACACACACTCTGTAAAAAGGTTCGCGTAAAGTATTACCCATGTCCTCAGGCATTGAGTTTTCTCTCTTATATATTATATTTTCATTCACCCCATATTCCTCCGTGAACGAGAAACGATTCGATCTCTTTTATCGCTAAGAAAAACGAAATCACGTCGATAACGTCAACGATGTGTAGTGTGTCTATATAAAAGTAGAAAAATGAGTATACAATCCGGACGAGAGTTGAATCATCTCTGATGGGATATTGAATATACTCTAATGACAAAAGAAAAAGATAACTCTGAATTTTTATCATAAAGAAGAAAAAAAAAAAAAAAAAAAAAACCCCTAAATGTTCCTTCATCCATTTTTCTTTATTATCAATAAAATTTTTCGACAAAGTTTTTTGAAAGTATTTTCTATTCCTTGTCTTCGACATGAAGCTCAACGTCTATCGCTCCAATTGTGTCTGACAAACACCGACTATCACTACTTACACTCGAAAAATCTTTCATTATTCATCTACTTCCAAATATTTCGGCAGAAATAAAAAAGAAATAATAATTAAATAATATCCAAATACACGTTAAAAATTATTTACATTAATAAAAAAGAAAAAAAAAAAAAAAAAACAGAAATTATATTTAAATAATTTTATTTACACAAATATAATTAAATGCTTGATGATGTTTGCCCATGAAGTATAATGAATATCTATTGAGTACTACTTCTTCTTCTTCTTTCTCTCTCTTATCGTTCGTATTTGTGGTTTAAAAAGTTTACCAATAGTATATAACCATGGGCAGATAACGAGATGTGGATGAAGCTCAAGCGAGCTGACCGAGGAGAGATTGGCATGGCAAGGGGCAAGAGGAGCAGGAAGAGACGGACGTAGAAACGAGCGAGTATATATATCGAGAAGCAAGAGGAAGTGGGGTGCATAATGGAGAATAGTGGCAGGGGTGAAGAAACGCCAAGGGGTGGCTGTGTTGCGGGCTGCTGCGGCTCGGGCGCGACAGTCCACCCCCGATCGTCGCACGGATCACTCGCGCGATTTTCATCAATTATTATTACTTGAATATATCGTATATTAAATTTACTTTTTATTATATTTTATTATTATTATTCAATTATATGAATATTTTTTGGTGCTATGATTTGAATTTATTTGTTTAAATAATGAAAATTATAAATTTATAATGTTATAAATAATTGATTTATCAAAATTATTGGTGAATAAATTGATAAATGAATTTTTTTTTTTAATTTTTAATTTTTTTAAATTTATTTATTTATTATTGATTTTTTTTTTTTTCGAGAAATTATTTTATATTTATTTTTATATTGATAATTGAGTGAGTAATTTTATTTGGTATGTGGATATATAGATTATTTGGTTTGTATAGTTTTATTTAGTGCTGGGGAAAGTCACGAGCTTTGATGTTTAATCGGCAGGGTCAGTTAGGGAGAAGGGGCGGGGTACGTGTGATAGTGGGGAAAATAGAAATGAGGTGGATGAGGATGGATAGTGGGGCATACGAATTGTAAATTGTGCTTTGAGGGCTGGAAATGGTTACTGATGCGTTGGTGGCTAATTATTGCAATACTTTAGTTCAGAAAAATATTTTCATTCACCCCACCCAAATTTTATTTTTATTTTATATCATATAGGTATGAATACTACGATTAATTATATTATATTCAATTTACACGTGAAATCTTTTGATAATCAATGAATATATGAATAATAAATTTTAGTGTTGTATTTTAGTGAGAAAAATTTAAACCAAAAAAAAAAAAAAAAATGTGTATTATACGTGTGTACTTTTATTATTTCAAACTCTTGTAATTCTTTTTTTGTCTCTTTCATAATGAATCAGCTTTTTTCTTTGTATTATTTTTTCTAGCTTAATTCAGTTGGAATATTAATGCACAGAAGTTTTACACTTTTTCTTCTACTCGTTAAAAAAATAAAAGTAAAAAAAATTATTTACCTCTCTTTAGTTTTATTATATTTCATCATTTATTTATCCTTTTTTTTTTTATTTTCACAGCATACAAAAAGAAAAAAAATTAACAAAAAAAATTAACAAATAAATAATAAAAAAGAAAAAAAAAAAACTCTCTCAATTATAAATACACAAGAGGAAAAATTTTTGCGTCATAATATTTTCAAATAAATTTTCAAAAAACTCGACAATTTTTTCAAGCATAATCTTACATCATTACAAGTGGATGGTGTTGAACAGAAAAAAAAAAAATAAAGATAATAATAATAAATAATAATAATAATAATTAAATGAAAATATATAAAAAATAAAATTGGAATGAAGGGAAAGATTAAGCAAAAAAGAGAAACACAAATTAATTTTTTTACTCCCCAGAGTAACCCAAATTTTTCTCTTGTCATTTTTTTTTTTTTTTTTTTTTTTTCTAATACTGACTAAGGCCTTTGAGGGATGAGAATAGTTGGGTGAGCTCAACTAGAAAAAAAAAAAAAAAGAAAAAAAAATAGAATAAATATATGTGAAAGTGGGATAGCTTATTAGCATATAAAAAAAGGGAACGTGATAACGAGGACTGCAATTAAACTACACTACATACGTCCATATATACATACATATATTCACAACAACGGGATAAAACGTGATTTGGACCACAATCCTCACTAAGCTCATAACGATATACTGAAAGGAAGAGAAAGAGGAGCGGGGAGGAGGTGGAGGTGGATAAGGGAAATGAGAAAACGCGAGAGTAAGAGAATCAGAGTGTGGTTGAGGAGAGTAAAGGGAGAAAAGGAAGTTTGTATTCGTCTCTCTCTTTCTTTCATGATGTTACGAAATAATTGTTATCATTTTGTGGTAATGTGACAAATGACAAGAGTACACACACACACACACACACACATACACACATATATAAATGTTGAATTCAATGTAATAAATGAACTCGATGTTGAGGACGGAACTATACATGAATATAATTATGTCTCACCAACAATTTTACATAAATTTTGTGACCTAAATAAACTAATACATACGCGTATAAAATATATATTTTTTTTTCTTCTATAAATTTTTCATTAATTATAAAATTTCATAAATAAAATAATAATTATACAATTGTCTAATCAATAAAAAAAAATAAAAAAATAAAAATTAATGCATAAATAAAAAAAAATAGAGTGAGAATTGATGTAAAAAAAAAAAAAAAAAAAAGAATTTTAAGCGTTCAAATATCGAATGAGAAAAATGCGTTATATAACAACTGCCGCGTTGAAAATACACACACGACACATCGGATATTTTCAATGGTGATCCTACGCTCGTTGAGCAGTTTCGCGTGTTGAGCACAACAAAAGTACTTGGCTCTATCTCTCTTTTATTCTCTTTCTCTCCCTCTCTTTATTACCATTCATATATATATATATTTTTTTTTTCTTGTCATTTATATTTATTTAATTCCATTTAAACTCATTTAAAATCACTGTCTGTGGTATTTTATGACAATGTAGAATGAACTAAGTGAAACAAGATTTTTCTTAATAATAAATAAAAGTAGAATAAGTAGAGAGAAAAAAAATAAAAATATTAAGAATTGTGACTCGATAGTGTTGATTTGTGAGTAAAACTGGCATGTACTACTTGAGTGTAGCATGTAGATGTAGTGGTGGTAGTCGTGGTGGTGGTGGTGGTGGTGGTGGTGGTAGTGTTGAAAATAATGATACCAGAGAAAGATGACACTGGAGTTGGGGGGCGACTCGAGGAGGAGAAGAAGAGGAAAAGAGGAAAAAAGAAGCAGAGTGGACGAATCAACATAGAAAAGATACAGCCATGTCATGGGAGTCTGTTGCATCCAAGGATTATCTCGGGTTTGTATTGTATATCGAATTTTGCGTGTATATAGAAAAGCGATGGGCAATACGTAATCAATTAATCATTGAATTACCGTGTTCTGATGCAGCCAATCGATTTTATTGTGAAATAAAAAATTATAATTAATAATAAATGAAGAAATAGAGAATAGAGTGAGAGATTTTGTGGTGATTTTATTATTATTATTTTTTTTTTTCGTAAATTCACATTTTTTTTTATCTTTTTTTATAAAAGAATTATTATTTTTGTATTTTTTTTGTTTTATTTATATATATATATTTTTTTATTGTTATTCTTTTATAATATTTCGTTTAAATTCTTTGCGATATGCTCACATTTTTTTGCTGTCTATAAACACTCACACACATACATACACACACATATATATATATATATAAAAGTTTTACAATGGGAGGAAAACAGAGTTAGAGGAAGGCAAAGATGATGACCCGTCATGCAGTTTTTAGTCTCAAATAATTTCACAGAATTGTAGATTAAAGTTGGAATTTCAATAAGAAAATGGATGATATAAATACGCGAATAAAATTGTAATTACCGTGACTGTATCTGCGCAGAAATGAAAACATGTAGGAAAATAAATTCTAGTGGGAGAAAAAAAAAAACAAAAACAAAAACAAAAAAAAAATGGGTGAGTGAGTGGGAGAATGAGAGGAAAGGGAGTGAAATTAGTAAGAAGAGAGAGTAAATGAAAAAAGGATTTTTGTTAAATAATAAAATAAAAATTATATGAATATATATGCATGTATGCACTCATAAATATAAATATATATATGTAAAGGAACATTATGTGTATGTTTAATACACTGATACACGAATAGATTTATAAAAGTATAAATGCTCGGTGAATTTAACGAGCTGTCAGTGGCAGTATGAAAATATATTTTATGTTTGTGGACATACAAATGCGTTGAAGAGAATTATATTTTTTTACACCCACTTCCCAGTCATTTTCCATAATACATATATCGTCATATACAAGTGTGATTTTCATTTTTCTAATTTTATTTTGTTTATTTCTTTTTTTTTTTTTTTTTTTTTTTTTTTTTTCTTTTGTATCCGTTTCTCGCTATTTTTCATTCCACTTTCCATAAATACAGAATTATGAATGAGGTGTGAATAAATTTATGGACAATGTAACACACAATAATAATTTTCACACGTATATACATAATCAAATATTGAAATAATTATTGCAATAAATAAAAAAATTAAAAAAAAAAAAAAAAAAATATCCCAACACAATAAATACAATAAAATAAAAATAATTGCATTAAATAATTAAAATACATGAAGAATACAGATAAATTATTTATAATCACGAGTACACTTGAAAAAAAAAAAAAAAAAAAAAAAAAAATTATGACATAAAAATAAATATAAAAATTTTTTTATGGGAATATTTTTCTTGATATCTCTGATATATATGTTGGACTATAATATAAATGTGTAAACATTACGTATGTACATTATATTATTTAATATTTTTATTGTTATTTTATTCTTTATTATTATTATTATTATTATTTTTTTTTTTTTTTTTTTTTTTTCTTTTTTTGGAGTGAAGGCGGAGGTTGCAGTAGTCGCATTGCGGAGGCTTGAAAACGGAATTCTGCAGAAAGAGAAATGTGAGCTGAAACGTGTGTATTATATACCCGCGGTTGGAATGGCCAATGCCACGGGTTTTCGAGAACTCAGTCTCTGGGACATTGGCCAAAAGCCCCTTTATCTTTATACCCCACATACATAAATTAATCCAGTATAATAATGCATATTAAATTATTATTATTTATATTTAAAATTAAAAAAAAAAAATTATATACATATATATACACACAAATTTGGATGGTATTACATAAATTTTGTACTGGCAATTTTGTGATAATTTAATCAAACAATTTTCGAATCTT
Source organism: Dinocampus coccinellae (assembly GCA_963920625.1). Classification (NCBI taxonomy): domain Eukaryota; kingdom Metazoa; phylum Arthropoda; class Insecta; order Hymenoptera; family Braconidae; genus Dinocampus; species Dinocampus coccinellae. The sequence continues at coordinate 1,054,475 of OY987185.1, forward strand.
GATAGAATTAAAAAATTAATATTGACATATACAATAAATAAAAATGAAAAAAAAAAACAAAAAAAACAAAAAAATTAGATAGAAAATTGAATAAATCTATTGATGAAAATTTATTTCATTGAAATATTATCAATAACTATTGATTATTCTATGGTGAGTGTCAAGTACATTCTATCGAGTGCTCATTATTTGACTTCAATGAATTCAGGTCATATGAAATATCTCTCTATATATTGTGACAGAATTGTTGTAAGTTTGAATGCAAGCAGAATACAATGAATATTAACGACAGATATAGAATAAAAACACGATGAAATAAAAAAAAAAAAAAAAAAAAAGTTAAAAGAATAAACTTATCCACGATATTGTATTTACAATTGTATCTACTACTACTACTACTACTACTACTACTACTACTACTACTACTACTACTACTTTTCCCTCTTGTTATTTATTGTTGTCTCTACATCATATACGTATTTATATGCGTTGTGAACGAGGTATTGACAGGTATAATTGGTATATACGCGCGTAGTTTTCTACGGAAAATGTGTTTACAGTATTTCACGACATTCATATTAATTCATGGTCAATAGGATGAATGATGATGTGTACGACAAACAATGGCACTGTACTATATACCATTGTATTGTTCTTTAATGTCTAATGTGTTGTATAGTAAATTTGAGTAACAGACTCGTGTAATCAGATAACAATACGACTATTTATATGAAAATTATAATTGAATTTTATTCAGTAAAAATAGAAAAATCACCATGAAATAAAATGTCGAATATTTTGGGTATTTTTAATATTTTTTTAATTCCGACAAAAATTTCTTTGTAGAATATATAAAAATGCAATTGTTCTTTATATAATCGCGTATTTAAGTTGAGTTGAATATTTGTACAGCTATGATATCGTTTCTCATGAATATTAAATGTCGGATAATTTTTAATTGAGTAAAAATGATTATAAATTCAAATAAAAAATGAAAATAAAATATAAATTAATATTAAAATTTATTTTATCCAGTTAGATACTTTGGATAAATAGTAATAATAATTAATTAAAATTAAGATAAATATTATTTTATTAATTTATAAATTTATTTTTTTAATTTTTAAGGGGCGCTGCGAGTCATCAGCTCTCAGCGACGGCGCTTCTTGGAAGTCCAGATGGTTCTAGACATCCTCTGGACGTTTATGAATTTGCTGAAGAAGATTATAGATACGAAGATACTAGTGGCAGTACTCACCATCAAAATGGTCGATCCAGCGCTGGTATATGGGAATGTTTGCGAGGCTGCAGACATCGACTGGATCAACAATTGGCCAGAAGACGAGTGAGTATTATCCATACGTATCCCCACAAATTGTTTTTCATTCTTGAATTTTTTTTCACTTACGGAAAAAAAAAACAAAAGAAAAAAAAAAGGAATTAATTAATTAAACCAAATTGACAAATTACTATTTCCGTATTATATTATTTATTACGAAGAAAAAAAAATTCTCATGCTGTTTGTGTGTGTCGTACGTGTTGGAATTTTTTTTTTATTGTTCGGTGAATGATAGAGAAGAGGGAGGGAAAAAAAAAAACTACTGGACGAAGAGTTAAAAGGTCTGCTTCGGTACAGTATTGCTACCAATATAGCGAGAGACATCGATAAAACGCTCAATTAGATATATACGAATTGAGCTTTTCTCTGTTGACTTCATTCATTCATTCATTCTCCGTCTTGCGTGCGCTTTTTCATCATCAATTTATTTTTATACTACTCAATCACCCAAGAGACTCATTGAACAGCTTTTTTCTTTTTTTTTTTTCATCTTCATACAATTTTTTTTTCTTGTATTTATTGCAAGACAAAAAAAAAACTTTTCCTTTTTTTTTTTTTTTTTTACTTTAATAACTCAATTTTTTTCTTCTTTATTTTTTTCATTTCATTTGCAATATAATCACCATACGAAGGCGAAATTTAATCATATTTCTCTCTTTTTTTTTTTTATTTTTTTGTTTTTTTTAACTTTCATTGATCGCATTGAAGGTAAAGATAATCGATGTGCTTTATCATTGAACTTTCCCTCCAATGTGGGATAGAAAAAAAGAAACAAAACAAGAAAAAATGAACAAAAGAAAAATTGTGGAAGAGCAAAGATAAAAAGTAGAGAGAAATATATGGATAGATAGAGAGAAAGGGACAGAATTAAAGAAAAGATGGAAGTCTCCATAGGGAAACGGTTACTTCTCTGCGAATGGTGGATACTTTTTACTTCAACTTTAATTTTTTATGTAGTAACATTTATCTCGCTTCAATAGAGACCGAGTATCTATATTTAGCCACATCAATAATCAATAAATTATTTTACAATCAGGAAATTTATGATGAAATATTTAGAAAAATAAAATATACAATAAAAAAGTGGGAAAAAAAGAAAATTTAAAATTAAAAATCATGAAAATAATAAAGGACAAGAAGAAAATTGAGTAATATTTTTTGATATTTCATTGATTCATGTCTGCTATTGGTTGTATCGTAACAGGAGAAAAAAAAAAAAAAAAAAAAAAATATATTTACTGACATGAAATCAAATTTACAACTGGACAGGGGTTAGTATCAACGATTAGTCAGACACAAGACCATGTATTTTCATAAATCGGTATATTTATATTGATCACGAAGAGAAATGTGTGACTTATTCATTAGGCAATAATTAAACAAAAGATAAAAAAAAAAAAAAATAGATCAAAAATGAAAAGAAAAAAAAAATATGGTATACAAAATTTCACTTTTATTTTTCATACCTCTCGTGATGAAGTCAAAAATTTATATATAGCGTAATATATTCAAGTAAATATTTATAATTCAAGACAATGTTTCCATTTTTTTTTTCTACGGAAAATATTCATGTAACCATTGTATATAAAATTTATTGTGATATTTTGTATTTCACACGTTCAACTGTACGCACGGTTGGTCATTCATATTTATGTGACATTTTCGTTGGTGAAAAGCTTTCTCTGTCACCATTTCTTTTCCTCATTTATCTCAATGTTGAGTACACTCGAGTAAACTCAGGCATGACTGTAAGTAAAAATAAAAAATAAAATAAAAATGAAAATAATAACAGAAACATTAAGTAAAAATTTTCGTTAAATTCCTGAATGTGACAGTTGATAAATAAACGTTTTACACCTCAGATGGAAGTTGCAATTCACGACTGTACCGTGTAAAATAAATTTCGAGTAAATATTAAAAATACGTACGAGTATGTATTCAAAATAAAAATGAAATAAAAATGAGAAAAAAAAAACAAAAAAAATATGAGACAGCAAGTAGAGAAAAAGGATAAAAAATGTATGAACTTGGCCCGGTTGTTTAGGTCGATTCTACGTGGTGTATCCGATGTAGCACAGCACACATTGTGGATCGATGCGAATGGCTCAACGTAGTTGTGAGGTCAAACCCTAGATTAACATCTCTACAAATTGCCTAGCATGAATCTGTTTCACTGTACTACAGTGGGGAAGAAAATGACAATAATAAAACGAAAAAACAAAGAAAAAAAAAAAACAAAAAAAAAAAACTTGAAATATGAGCTGCAATTAATAATAAATAAGATAAAAAATTATATTTGACGTAAAATCAATGGAAAAATAAACAAATAAATAAATAAATAAAAATAGAAATAAAAATAATTGTAATTCCAATACTTCAACTTTAAAAAGGAAAAAATAAAAAAAAATTCATTAAAAATGCAATAAAATAAAGAGAAAAGTGTACAGAATTGAAATAAAATTAAATTGAGATTGCGATAAGTATTTTTTTTTTTTTTTTTTTTTTTTTTCTTTATAAAAGTTTCCGTTTTACATCAATTTTTTTCTTTTATAATAATTTCAAGTATTTCACTGTGATATTTTCATTTCAGTTAATTACTCACGAGTCATCACGAATGAAAAGAGGAAAACCTTTAGGTCATCCTTGTCTCGACAATTTTCTTTTGTGACTGACACAGTCGTTCTTTTTCACTTCTAGTCTCATTGTGTATTTATTTCATGGCCTCCAGCACGTGGCTTACACTCAGAGATAAAGTTCAGGGTTAAATCAATATACAACGGCCCCTCCATCTCCCCTTACTCACTACTCTTTCTCATTCTCTTTAATTTTATCCTTCTTACATTCATTCTCCCTTAAACTACCCTCTACCCTTCTTTACTTCAAACACAATGTGATAATTACACGTATATACACACGCCACTTGTGAGAACTTTCATCTGGGGAATATATTTTATAATATATTCATAACCAAGGCCACAATCAAAATATAATTGTGTGAATTAAACAAATCAATATAAATAATTTACTGCAATACTACACTCTGTATGACATGAATAAAATAATTTTTTTATTCTCAAAAAAATTTTTATATCTTTTTTTTTTTGTTTCAAATTTATAATTATAAGAAAAAAAAAATTTTTAATTATCGATTAAAAATTTTTATCTTAAACAAAAAAATTATTCCAATATTAATTATACTGAAACATAATTTAATAAAAATCGTACATATTTTTAAACACATAAAAAATTTGACTCAATGATGATACATTAAAAAAGTGCCAAGAGAAACAAAAATAAAATCACTTGTCGATATGTCTTGCAGGTATTTTTAAAAGATCAATCTACCGCTTCACGTTACAATAAAATATTTCTATGTTCGTGAATGAGTAAAAAAATATTTACTCGTATACAAACATATTTTTATTTTTACTTTTTCACTTATTATTATTATTTTTTTTTTCTATTTTTTTTTTTCTTACCTCACTGTCATATCAATTTTTTCACCTCAATTTTTTTTATGAGCTCTACATTTTCTAGTTCATCAACCAAAGTAGACAAAAGTCGTCTCTACAAAATACTCACGTTGCATAATATCGATAATCGATTTGTTCTCATATTTCTTATCTATCATCTCAATTATTATTATTATTATTTTTTTTTTTTCATATCTTTTTTCTATTTAACCAACCAATCAATTGATATTTCTAGGTGGAGCAAGGTTTAAAATTGTATCGAGCCCACAAGCAACAAGCAGCAGTACGAAAATGGCGACGTGCATTGAAAAGTATAAGACAGAGGGAAGATAAATTTACACTTCTTGGTTATCTTTACCAAGCTTATATGGATTGGGGAAAATACAGGTGAATTTTATTACACTTAAATTATCACTCATAAAAAAAAAAAAAAAAAAAGAGAAAAAAAAAATTACAAATAATTTTCTATTACTAGTTTTTTAAAATATTTAATTTCATATATTTACCACGATTTGTGTTTAATACACAATTGTGTATAAAAAAAAATTTAAATCACTTCAATTTGATATTATTTTTCGAAATAAAACTATCAATACTGATGGAATATTCCACTAGATTTTCAATATTCTAAAAGCAGTCACTCGAGTTTTATCAAATACGTCTATAGACGCACATATATACGTACATATTAAACTTCAACCAATACATATTTTAAAACGAATCTCCACTACTGTACTCTCTATTTCTTCTTCTTTTTTTTTTTTTTATTTTTTCATTCTCTATTATATCTACATATCCTACATATGAATATAACTCACGATTTCTTTAGCTTTCATCCTTTGGCGTACATAAAAAATTTTTCCACATCAAAAATACACACAAATATATATATATATATATATATATCAACTCACCTTTTCCTTTTTTTTTTCCTCACAACCTAAATTTCATCATCCACTTTTTATTTTCAACATAAAAAAAATGTGAAAGAAGAAAAAAATTCCACTTTTTTTTTTTCTTTCCAAATATTTCAAAACAATTTTTTCTCTACTTATTTATTATTATTATTATTATTATTATTATTATTAATTTTTTTATAACTTTGAAATATTAAAATTTTTTATTTTTTATTTTTGATAAAATTGAAATAGAAAATTATAGCAAGACATTGATAGATAAAAGAGATTTTTATTGAAACCTTATGGAAATATTTATCAGCAAAATACCATTGACCAGTTACAGAACATACACACACACACACTTATCCTAAATATTATAAAGTAAATGATAATGTGTGTATAGATAGATGGAATGAGAGAATGAATGTGTATATAAAGTGCAGCATTTACCGCCTTCCGGTGTCCTGTTGAATGCCTGAAGATCTCATTCTACGGATGACAGCATCATGCCAGAGGTGCTCAGAAATCCACTGGACAATTCTTTCACAGCATTATCATCATGTCTCTGTGGTGTATTTTTCACATTTCCACTCTCAATACCGTACACACTCACTTATACACTCACACACACAATCACAATAGGAAAAATGGAATATTAAACTTTTGCGTTATTATTTATCACTCCACACTTCATGTGCTACTCGTATATATACAATGGGCTTATCTGGTTTCAAATATTCAATACATACATACTTGTATTTATAAACAGAGGAGAGAGAGAGAGAGAAAGAAAAGATTGAATAAAGAGGAAAAATAAATTTTACATTCAGAACATTTCATTTCGTTCGCTGTCATATCAGGATAAGGGAACAGATGTACAGACATTTATGTACCTATGGATTCATTTGTGTTTGTTTGTCATGTTGATAAAATAATAATAATAATAATAATAATACATATTATCATGTGATTTTATTTATTGAATGTATTTTTAAATATTTAGATGTTATCATGAGAATTATTCTGATACTGATGAATTATTACATCACAAAGTTTATAAAGTTTTCAGGCTATATCAACAAAATAGTTTAGTGTGATTTTGTAAATTTTCATAGTTGAAGTTTCCTAAGACATTTTTGGAATTCCTAAAATATTTTTACATTTCACATAAATATGACACAAAGTAAATCCCAAAAATTCCTGAGTTAAAAACCATTTTACGTATACCTTTTGTGTGTACATGAATGTGTATATGAATAGAATGAAAATGAAATAGAGAAAAAAAAAAAATATATATATCCAGGTCTACATAAGAGGAACAATAGAAAAGAAAAATATAAAATTGATGAAAATTTATGATTAGTTTTGTGTTTAAATTAAGTATCTATGAACTTAATTTCAATTTTTATTTGTTTATTTTATTTATTTATTATTTTTTTTTTCATGAAATTTTGGATTAAATTTCTATTAATAATATAAAATTTATTAATTATTTCAATATTTCAAAGCAATTTGAGGAAAATCAAATACATTAAGTGTCATGAATGATATAAATTTCGTATTTGTGCAATGCAAAAATTTTCATAATGACAATTTTGCATCATAAAAATAATTAATATCTCTATGTGATATATGTAGATACAGTAAATTAAATTCCATGCATTGAATCCATTGTATACATATATGGAATTGTACATGAAACTCCACATGAAATCCAAAATAGTGATGATGGTAAGGCAAGTTGAAGCTCTGGTATTTATTCTCAGAGTATTATCTGAATACCAGTTGGAATCTCATGCGAATCTACGTATCATTTGTCGCGGAACAAACAATATATATATATATATATATATATAATATATACAACAGTGGTCGCATGTGCGGAACACAGAGCAACAGCTGGACTTGAGTACAGGACAAATAATTTATACAATGAAATGTATATCTAGTGAACAGATATAAATGCACATACGAATATCATCAAAAGACACACCTGGTGAAATCCAAATGTCACTGTGATGGTTAATTAAATTTTTTTTTTTTCTCTTCTCTTTTTTCACAATATTGTAATGTGTATTTTCTACGTATAAAACAAAATACAGATGTAAAGAGAATTTTTAGATTTCATCCCATTTGAATCTGAAATATATTAATTTTAAATTTGAATTATTATTAATATCATTTTTTAATTTTTTTGTTTTTTTTTTGTCAATTTAATTTTACAGAGACAGTATTGATTTTGCTCAAAGACAATTGTGCATTGCTGAAGAATTGGATTCACCCAATATGCGTGCTGAGGCCTATTTAAATTTAGCTAGGGCACATGAACGACTTGGTGCTCTTGAACGGGCTCTGGCTTATGCAAGACACAGGTAAATTTAGATATTTGTTACTGTTTTTCCTTTTTCTTTTTTCTTTTTTTTTTTTTTTTTTTTTTTTTTTGTATAATTGCATTAACTGTAAATTCTATTTAATGTATTTGCAATTAATCTTTTCTTTTTTTCTTTTTTTTTTATTGTTCTTTGGAATGAAGTTTGTACAATGAATGTGATCAATGTGCAACTGCTGGTTTGGTGCACTTGACAGTTGGCCGAGTTCATCTTGAATTAGCAGGATTTTGCAAAGCGCTGGAAGCTTTTCAGAGAGCACATAAAATTGCTCATTCTATTCAAGATCCATCACTAGAACTACAGGTATATAAATCAAAGTACATTTAATTTGTAAATAAAAATAAAAAAAAAGAAAGGAAATAAATTGGGAAAAAATTCATTGAGAAAAAATAAATTATAATTTTTCTAATTGAAATAATTAAATTTATCATTTTATTTTGTAGGTTTATGTTGGACTGTCAGAATTATTTTGTCGTCTTCAAGATGCAGATAAAAGCGCACGTTATGCAGCCAGAGCATACGATCTATCGCGAAGTTTACAACTTGGCGACTTAAATTCACGTCATCATCGTGCGGCACTGCTGCAAATGGCAACGGCACTCAGGAAGAAAGGAGAACTCGGAGATGCTCATGATTATTGCTCAGTATGAAATTTTAATGATAACATCCTATCTTTATCTTTGTCAATTACAATTAAATTCTCTCTTATTCCATAAAGTTTGTGAATGTAAAATTAATTATTTTGATTATCAACATGTGCTTCTATTAATGTAATATTAAACTGAAAATAACGAGTACATGGAATTATTTTCAATTGATGTAACTTATTATTGTGAATACAAAGTAAAACAAAAATTTTTATTTTTTATTTTTAGGAAGCAACACGATTGTCATTAGTTTCAGGAGATCAAGCGAGTTATGCTCGCAGTATACGAATTATGGGTGACATTTATCGGAAAAAATCCGATATAAATGTAAGCTAATAAAATTAAATCATACAAATTATTCACCAATGATATATACAATGAATATTATAAATGTATTATGCTTTCTAGCTTTTTGTATATTGACTTTTAAAGCAAAAGTTGAATATAAATATTTTAGTTGGCAAATAAAAAAAAATATCAAATGGATTAGCCTTTAGTTGATGCAATTAAATAAATATTAATTGAAAGTAAACATAACTGCATAGTTTGAAATAAAGTTTGATATATTGCAGAAAGCATTTCGTCAATATGAAAGTGCTATGGGTTCAGCGGCCGCTACTGGCGATCGTCTGTGTCAAATGGAGGCAATGGATGGGGCTGCCAGATGTTTAGAAGCGCTACGACTTCAACATAAAATATGTAACTGCAGACCATTGGAATTTAACACGCGATTACTTGAAGTTGCCAGTTCTGTTGGCGCCAAGGTAAGAAATAAAAAAATTAGAAAAAAAAATATTAAAAATAAAATGAGTAATGATATCTCAACGATCAAAACAGTCTGTGGTTAATTATAATTGCAAAGCGCATTAGTCGTGAATATTTTCATGAAAAGTGGGTGTGTGAGTGTGTATATAAAAGAGAGAGAGAGAGAGAGAGAGAGAGGAAGGAAAAAAAAAGTGAAACATAATTAAGTAAATAAGGAAACGCGAGAGAAATGAAAAAAAAAAACAAAAATTGAATGACTGAGAGTGAAAATGTGTAGAAGAAGAAGAAGAAGAAGAAGAAGAAGAAGGTACTCATGAAAATATGCCAGGGCTGTGTTACCAATGAGATACAAATCAGCATTTTGCTTTTCATTGTCTCACGTTTACTCGATGACTGAGAGATGTGTAGGAAAAAAATTGAAACATTCATTATTATTTTATTTTTATTTTTTCTTTGTTCAAGTTGTTGGTGAGAACAGTGAGATGCAGACTATCACGAATCTACGGTTCTTTAGGGGATGAGGAACAAAAAAATCATCATGAAAGAATTGCTGCAGCAACAGAGGAGGATTTAGAGCTTAGGTGTGGTGGATGTAATGAACCATTTGGATTGGAGGCTGACTCACTTGAAGCACTGCCTTGCTCACATATTTTACACGCAAGGTAAAAATAAATTGAAAAAAATTATTGTGTATAAATAATTCCTAATAATTTTCATACATATATATATATATTTTTTTTTTACTTTATCATTGTGCTATATAAAAAATGTAAATATTAAAAATTCATCTGAACAATTTTGTTGATGGTTTTATGTTGATAATGGGTTACATATATATATTTTTTTGTTGTAGATGTGCATTTGATATTTTAAAGCGACGAGACAAGAAGAAAAAACGTCTGTGTCCTGATTGTCACAAGTCAGTAAGCTCACGGCTTTATCTTCATTGTGAGGATTCACACGACTTGAATCAAAGTTCGTTGAGTTTGGCATCGTTACGTGCCAGTAGTTTGGCAACACTTCAAGATTGTCATGCAACAAGCAGTGTTTGAAAAATTATAAGATTAAAAAGAAAGAAAAAAAAACAAACAAAAAAATTATATATTTAACTTGTGACCGATTCGTATGTGAACTATTTAATCAATTGTTACTAAAATATTGATAATTTGACAATTTAAAATATGTGTATTTCATTTTTTTTTTAATTTATATAATTTATTATTACGAAATGTTGTTTTATGAAATTTTTATTTTCACATATGTATACTATTATTATTAATTTTTTTTTTTTTTTTTTTTTTCGTTGAAATTTTAAAATTTAGATTAAGCAATACAATAAAATCCCAAAATCAACGAAGTGATCATTAAATAATCTGTCAAACTTCAATTTCATTCATTATCAGTTTCATCAGTACAATATTTAAAAAATAAGAAAAAAAAAAAGATAAAGAAAAAAAATAAAGATATTTAAACAGTTGTTGACCATACATTGATAATTGTTAATAAATCATAGATTATCTGTAGGAATAAAATGGAGCCAAATGCATGCAGGTCCTCTCTTAGAGACAAATCAGAAAAGATAAAAAAAATAAATAGATAAATAACAAATAAAAAAATTTCTCTTCTTCCTATTCATGTGAACTTATATTTTTATTGTTATAGAAATGAATAATTGTACGATCGGTGCTACGAACAACAAAGATAATTTGAAATAAAAAAAAAAAAAAATGAAAATAGATACGCCTATATAAATGTTTAAATAAAAGAGAAAATAAATATACATATATATATACATATATGTATATATTAAACTCAAGATTAATAAAAAATATTTTGATGAATAAGAAGAATAAAATAAATAAAGTCAGTATTAATCGTCCATTTTAACCTCAGAACAAATTGATTTTTATTTAATTTTCCTAGTATATTATTTTTAATTGTTGTATAAAAAAAAATAATGCTTGAATGCGTGTTGGAATGTTGGTCATGTGATGGATAAATAAATCTATAAAAATGTTCAATTTCTTCTACAAACCATTTGACAATTCAAGACGGAAATTGAAAAAAAAAAAAACAAAAAACAGAAAAAATCTAATAAATTATAAAAACAACTACAACAACAATAAACTAAAAAATAAAATTATCCTGTGTGCCAAATAACAAAGAAAAAAATGTTGAATAATATAAATAACTTACCAGTGAACAAAGAAAAAAAAAATAATAAAAAAAAATAATTATAATACGTAATTATTTTTTGAAATTCACAACAATTTATCAATATGTTAATAAATAAAAGTGATAATTGTGTTCTTATATAAAATACATATACGTATATATTTATATATGTAAATATGTACGTGTAATTAGTCACATATACACTGCCACAATTTAATTTTTCATTGTATTGAATTGATAACTTGAATAATTTTATTTTGGATTATAATCGAAAGGAAAAAAAAAAAAAAAAAATTAATTATGTTGATATAAAAGTGTGTGTTGATACAACGATTGTTAAATTAGAAATATTTTTTGTTAAATAAATAAATGACAAAATTACAATTGATATATGAAAGGAAAAATATAAGTAAAATGAAAATAAAATAAAATAAAAAAGTTTAGATATACAAGAGGAAAATAAAATTATAGGAACAACTTACAATTTTACTCTATTGATAAGTGGATTTGATTAAAAATGTTGAATAAAATAAACACATACACACACACCCACTCTAAATATGTATACGCACAATTTAAAAAGTGTTTGTAGAAGACATGCACTTGCACACTTGTGAAATAAAAAAATATTCATTTCGAGAACGATAGTGGAAAAAAAAAAAAATAATAATAAATAAATAAAATACAATAACAAAGGGGGAAAACGTTTAATGAGTTTTAATTGGGCCGCGTATTGTTAAGTAATTTTAAAATAATAAAAATACGATACGGTGATATCAAATGTAATGTAATAAAGAGAAATGTTATATGGTGAAATGACATGATGATATAAACATAATCTGATACAAGAGAACGACGTAAAACGGATATGTACCTCAATTTAATGATAAATGTTATGAAAATAAAATAAACAACACTGTTTTATGCTGTTGTTTTTGTGAATTATTCGATATAATACATCCTTCTTTTATAATTTTCCAATCACAACTGGAGTTTCTTCTCAAATTCACGGATTGACTAACTGTGAAAAAAAAAAAAAAAAAAAAAAAAAAAAAATTATAATAAAATAAAATTCACTGATGGAAATGGCAGTTGTACACACGTAAAAAATCATGATTATTCCTTCCCCACAATTATTTAATTCACACAATAATTAAATAAAACGTATACAATATTCATCTTAGTAAGAATTAATTTATTTTGTAATGAAAATAGAAAGAGTGAGCGTATATCTATAATGCAAAATTTTTATTTGTGACTTCAATTCTGAATTTCTATCGATTTTGTACACACACAATTATTAATGTTCAGTAGTTTATCTATTATTCTCACAAATTTACATTTGTCTCCACTTTTATTTTTATATTTTTCGCTTTACCGCGTACATTATTCATCGTATTCTTTTTTTTTTTTCTAAATTTAATTATTACTTATTTCCTCCTCATCATTCTTAATTTAAATGAGTACGGAAAAAATACATCGGCATTTATGTTTTGCTTTTTTTTTTCTTCGCAATATCAACCTAACAAATTAAAAAGAAAAAAAAAATCAAATTAATCGCTAATCCTATAAAGTCCATGATGCTTTTCAGTTTTTTCTTTGTTTCATTTCTTTCATTTCTTTCATTTTTTTTTGTTTATACTCAATCGTATTCAACGTAATGATAATACAACTATACAAAAATATATATTCTATTTCAAATTCATAAACTTAGAGTAACTTATTAATTTTTATCAGTATCATTTTTTAAATCTTCACTCTTATCCTTAAAAAAAAAATTTTTCTTTTATTCTTTTACTTTGTAATAGCTCAAAAATGTTTTAATGAAGAGGTAAATATTGACAGGACAAAATGTAAATGACGCGAAAGTTTTATAAATTTTCACTTTTAAAAAAAAAAAAAAAAAACTAACAATGCTAAATTAACATTGACAATCACATTGAGCATTGCATATTATAATAATAAAAGCACTTTACCTTCGTCACACTAACGGATCGTATTTAAAAAAATTTTATATATATATATATATATTTTTTTTTTCTTTTTTCATTATTTTTTCTAATCAATTGGTGATAACAATCGTAGTGAAAAAAGAGTTATCAAGTACTTTATTAACATTAGTGTTTTATGTGTATATATTTAGTTATACTTATAATAATAATAATAATAATAATAATAATTATAGACATCATTATCATCATCAATATCCTGATGCCTAACGACCTATTTTTTTTTCAAACATATTACTAATAGGTTTAGTTAAGGCAGATCAAAAATTTTCTTATATTAATATTTTACACTCTGTTCTTTTTTCCTTTCTTTTACTTCATTCGTATTTATGATATTAAAAAAAGTGATTTTTTTTTGTTTTTTTTTTTTCACACAAAATTGTTACGCCATTTTTTTACAAGTATCAAATTAAATAAGCGAAAAAAAAAAAAAAAAAAAAAAAAATCTCTTACAAATATATCTTCATCTAAAGTTAATAAATTCAAAAGCGCTTTGATGGAAAAAAAAAATAATAATAATAAAAATAAATAAAAATATTCATTGACACGCATATTTTACATTGATTCTTATTCTTATTTCTTTTCGCCCGGTTACATATTTAAGAAGAATGTAGAGCAACCACATGGGCTTATTTATTCGAATAAAGGAAGAAAGAAAAAAAAAATATATATATATGTATATATTTATATTTTCATGCAAGAATGATTCGTTTTTTATGAATATTAGAATCAATTCCTGCATTTTATTTACAATCTAGTTTTGCACTTTTTTTTTTATTTTTCTTTTTTTCGTTTTTTTTTTTGTTTTTTTTTTTTTTTTTCGTTTAGTAAAATAATAATTATATATAGTCTGATCAGCTAAGTCAAACGAGAAAACACGTCACATTATTTACGATATATCGATAGACAATAGTTATCAATATTAAACTCTCATCGTAAAGGAACCAACAAATTATTATTATTATTTTTTTTTCATCACCACCAATTCCCATGAAAATTTATCGATATTTAATAAAGAATGAAAGAAACAAATAAACTAATAAATTTGCAAAGCATTGACATGTTATATTATCAATGAATCAATATAGTTATTTTTTGTTTTTCATTTGCACTAACTACTAACTAAATCATTTTTATACTTGACGTCTTAAAATAAACCAGAAAAAAAAAAAAAAAAAAAAAAAAACCAATAAAATAATTCTTTCCATATTTCATAATGAAAATAGCAATGAAAACAATTTTACTCAAATGATAAAAAAAAAAAAAAAAAAAAAAATTCCCACACTATAATACATATATTCATATTTTATCGTGAATCTTGATGCTATTGATATACAAGATAAACAAACACATTGAAAAAGTATTACAATAGCACTGCCAAAATATAAATTACTCACTTCATTATCTTGCAAAATTTCTATTGAATAAAGTCTGGTTAAGTATATGATCATTTTTTCTTCCCTTTTTTTTTTTTTTTTTTCCTTTCTTCCTTTTTTCCAAGTAATTTAATCAATAATTTTAAGCATTGCCATCGTGACGGACGAAGGTAAATATATACAAAAAATTTAATAAACAATCCACTTGAAAGTGTTCAGTTCAATGTTTTTAACTAACAAAGCTTTAATGCAAAATGTAAATTAATAATGTATGAGCAGAAAACATTCACAACTAGGGGAAAAAAAAAAAATAATGAAAACAAAAAAAATAATGATAATAATAATAAGCCAGAAACCTCGTGTATATATATACATATGCAATATATATTTTTTTAGCGTTGTACTTTTTCCGTACTTCAATCCAACTTTATCATAATTTCTTCATTTTTATTTTATGCTTCAATTTATCCAATTCTGATGTACAATAAACTACGAAAAATCCATGATCAATGATCCATCATTTTCTTCTTATTCTTATTTTAATTATTACTATTATTATTGTATAAATCTTCAAATTATTCTCTTGTAAATATTGTTATTTACATCCCATGGATGGAAGAACAGTTAAGTATGATCAGAAATGAGATAAAAAAAAAAAACAAAAAAAAAAAAGGGAATATCATAAATGTGAACTTTTTTTCGATAAATTATTATACAAAGAAAATCAAAAACTTATATGTATCGATAAGCGAGTAAATTTCATCTCGCTATCACCTTATTTATATAATTATTAATCATATTTTTGCATTTGTGTACAAATATAGGGAAAAAAAAAAAAAAAAAAAAATATGATCGAGAAAAAAATATTTACGCGCAGAATTAATCAGTCTATCGCGATGTATTTTCATCAGTCAATAATGACTCTATAGGCGCGTACCTTTCAATTGTCAAACCGTCAATTCTGTGTAGATGCTCATTTAAAGTATTGGCGGCAATTGGTAGACATGGTGATACACTTGGTGGTGAATTACCAATTATATCTGCCAGATGCATAACAAATGATGACCATTCATTGGCTAGCGATGTATCTTTCGGGTATAAATGTTCTGCCTGCTCCAATAGTGAAGCTATGACCGATACCCCAAACTTGGAAAAAGAAAAAAAAATATATATATATATGGAGAAAAACAAAAGGAAAATAATTTCATTTAATGAATAAAAACAAATTCGATGTAAATAGAATAGACAGAGATTGATAAATATTTGAGTATTAATATATTGAAAAAAAAAAATAATAATAATAATAAATAATAGTAATAATTATAATTATTATTATATGTAAATGGTAAATACCTTATTGGTAACAGCAAATGACAGGCTGTTATTATTTTTATTTAATTGAATAGTTGATTCCAAAAATGCTCTTGCCAATCGTAAAATAATTGAAAAATCATTCATAGTTTCAAGCCACCTATGAAATTCTGGGAAAAAACGTACGAGAAGATGCGAATCACGTCGTCCAATCATTAATAAACCGCGAATAAATCCGATCCAAAGATCACCAAGTTGATTTGCATATTCAGTAACACTGAGAAATGGTAAAAATCTTAGCAATAAAGTTTTCCCCTTTCGAATACTAAGTATACTAGCTAATTTATCTTCACGTAATAATTGAAGTAATGACGTCAACATAATATTGATGAGTTCTGGTGCGGTTTTTTTCACAGGTTTAGGCTCTGGTTCTTGATCTTGTTGTTGCTGTTGTTGCAATGCTTGTTGTTCTGCCAATTGTGCCAGAGGATTATTTAAATCCTCCAATTTTAATTGTGTCGTGTACAAACGCTCAATTTCCAATAAACGTTGACGCGCTTTTTTCATATCTTTCTGTTGTGCCGGTGGATTTTGTTGTGGATCACTATTTGGCACTACATCCATATCAATTATTTTACGTGGTGCTGTTACACTGCCACACTGCAATTTACCCAATGAATTTTCAAATTGTGTCGGTGTATAAATAACCTTTGTTAAAACTTGTTGAGGTTGATCGGTTTTATCACGTGAATCACGATTATTATAGCCATTTTTATTGTTGTTATGTTTTTTATCTTTATTATGTTGCTGTGATTGTTGATGATTATCTTGATTTTCATTTTTTTTATTAGCACGATCACAAAAAACTGTGTAATAATAATCGTCAAAATACGGTTGATTTGTATTGTGTTGTAGTAATTGAATATTTGTTAACCATTGTTTTTCACGTGTACTCATTAATCCAGCGTATTCATCGTATTCGCCATTGTCATTTAGGCCACCGCCACCGCCACCACCACTATTGCCATTCGAATGGCCATGATGATGTTGATACCTCTGATTATTGTGACGATTTTGATTCCAATGTTGGTTACTTTTGAAAAACGGCTGATGATTTGTTGGTGTCGCTAATTCATTGTGTTGATAACTACCACGATTTTGATTTCGTTGATTACCCGAATGCAGCTGTTGCTGTTGCAGCTGGTGGTGTTGTTGTTGTTGTTGCTGTTGTTGATGTTGCTGCTGCTGATGTTGCTGTTGTAAATGATGTTGATGATGTTGATGATGATGGTTCATATGATTATTTGGAAATGGTGGCATTAATGGATGGTCGGGACGTAAAAATTGTGGCAGTATATTTGGTCGAGGTGGTTGTGGAAAATTTCCAACGAAATTCGGATGCATTGGTTGACGTTGGTTGGCATGTGTCATCATCAGATGCGGTGGAATTGGATATCGTAAAAGATTAGGGACTTGATTGTTGCCCATTGGTCGAACATTGGGTGGTAATATTCCAGTGGCATTTGGCGGTAAAATAACAGGATGATGTGGTCCAGGTGGAGGATGGGGACCAGGTGGTATCCCTAACCCCGGAGGAAATCGCGGTGGTGGTGGTAAATTATTTAGTATATTAGATCGTAAATTTAATTGATCATTCAAAGGTAATGGATAATCGAGTATGAATGGTCCTGGCGCATTGCGCGGTGGCATTTGTGTGCTTGTCAAAGATGGTGGAACTTTAATAAGACCAGGCGGTAGTCGGATTAATCCACGCTCTAATTGTTCAACTGTACAAACATTTTTTAATGAAATTGGTAATGGCGGTGGTTGGTGAGGAGTTAATGATAAATTTGATGGACTGGCCCATACACCAGGACGTGGAACAATTCCATCTTTCTCATCTAAAACTAAATGCGAGAGACTATCCTCAATATCCACGTCAATGCCATTCTGCAAAATAAAATTTATTTATTCAATCAATATTTGCAATAAATCACTTTTATGTATATCTCATATTTTATATTACTTTGCTGTTATTATTTGTTGTGCTTTGACTCTGGGGTCTTGTGGATTCAGTAATTTGTGCCAATTTTTCATGGTCCTGCTCCCAATCGCCAGCATTAGCATCAGCTCCAAATGTTTCATCATTTAAAGCATCATATTCATCATCCTCAATGATATCATCATCATCAATTGGACAATCTATCTCGTCATCTAAACCACCCTGTTGAAAAATACCAATAATTAAAATAATTGTTTCATTTTATTTGATCGGGCATGTTGAACTGTGAGGTTATGTAGAACATCTTGATAGTCGATTATAGTCAGCAACACGGCATTTTATATCCTGTCTCATGTTTATATTCAAAGCTAAAATAAATATATATAAAATAGTAATTGACTTTTGAATATATTATAAAAATCATCATTTATCTACAATAAAAATCATTTACATAATATTTTGTTGTACTTGAATACAAAACATAAATAAATAAATAAAATATGCACAAAGTACATACGCGTCGTCATAGAATTACGGAACAAATACATCGGTTAATTTATATAATTTCAATATTAATTTATATATTATACTCGTACAAAAAAATTTTCAATGATAAATGGAATATTACTTACTACATATGATGTATCAAATTCGAAAAAAGAGTCAGCCATTTGTTAAAATTAAATCTACAAAATGTCATGTTCCGACAAAACGTCAAGCGCTGAAAAAGACATCAGCTGTCATGGCGGACAGCCTCTTGAGAGAAATATGAGAATATATCTCTGTAAAATTTCGTTCAGATGGCGTTAGAGAGCCATCAACTGTCATGGCAGTAAAGCTTTTTTGAATTGGCAAACCAAACACACATATATATATATACATTTGTAATATTTATTTTCCACAAAACATAACATCACTTTTAGATATTGTGAAAATAAAAATAATATTTATTCAAAATACTCTAGATATATTTATTATTACATTCAAACGCACAAAATTTGATAGTAATGTGTTAACCTCTAACACAAATTCAAATTTCACAGCAATTTTGTATATATCACTTGACATAGATCCAATTTCATCACAGTACGTACATGTAATGGATATTCATTTAAAAGTTTTAGAATTTATTGATCATGTATTCCATTTTATAATGTACCAATTAGACTTTGAAATACAATTATTTAATAATAAAGAATTTTTTTACATATTCACTTTGACATTTTCTGTGTTAATCTTGTTGAGTACAAATTATTAATTAATTAAAAAAAAAAAAAAAACTAGTTGAATGAGAAAATGATATACGTTGAAGTTTTGATTTTTTTTTATCTGAAAATAAGTATACAGTCTTACTGAACGAAAAAGAAAATAAAAAATGTATGATTATTGGATATAAAAAGAAACCTGTCACATGATAAAAACTAATTTTAAATTACAAATAATACAATTTGCACAATGAGGATTAGTCAGTAAAAATACAAAAATCCCATTATGAAGAAATTTTACTTAATAATAATAATAATAATAGTATAAAATTTTAAAACCGTACAATACAATTAATAAAAAAAAAATTTATGCGCTACAGGCCATGCAAGCATCGCCATTTTCACGTGAACATACTAGCGCTGGATCGTCATCATCATCATTATTATCATCATTAGTAGTAGTGGTACCATTTGTATTTGGTTTATAATTTTGCAATTTTGTTTTATCAACAGTGAATTGTAATGCATTTGCAGCTGGTTTTGATCGTAAATAATACATGCCTGTTTTCAATCCTAGATCCCAAGCGTAAAAGTGCATTGACGTTAATTTAGGTGTTGATGCCTCAGCCATATGAACATTTAATGATTGAGATTGATCAATAAATGCACCACGATCAGCGGCCATTTTTAAAATTGTTCTTTGCGATATTTCCCAAACAGTTTTGTACAGTGCTTTAATAAAATCTGGTATACCTTTGATATTTTGTATTGATCCATTTGCTGCAACTATCTCATTTCTCATATTTTCATTCCAAATATTTAATTTTATCAAATCCTTAAGTAAATGAGGGTTGACAATTTGAAATTCACCAGACAATACACGTCGCACATATGCATTGCTTGTATATGGTTCTACTGATTCATTATTACCTAATATTTGTGCAGTTGATGCTGTTGGCATTGGTGCAACTAAAAGTGAATTTCTTATTCCATGTTTTGCTATGTTTTCCTTTAATTTGGCCCAATCCCAACGATTCGTTGGTGTTACACCCCACATATCATACTGCAAAATTCCTTGACTAACTGGTGAGCCTTCATATGTCTCATAACGTCCTTTTTCTTGTGCAAGTTCACAGCTGGACTCTAATGCGCCATAATAAATTGTTTCAAATATTTCAATATTTAATTTTTGAGCTTCTTCACTTTCAAATGGATAACGCATCAATAAAAATGCATCAGCTAAACCTTGGACACCAATACCAATTGGCCTATGCCTACGATTCGATCTTTCTGCTTCGATTATTGGATAGCGATTAACGTCAATAACTTTATCTAAATTTCTTGTAACAATTTTCGTAACCAATTTCAATTCATCAAAATCAAATGTTTTTTTAACAGGATCAACAAACATATTAACAGCAATTGATGCTAAATTACATACAGCTACTTCTTCAGGACTCGAATATTGCACAACCTCTGTGCACAAATTGCTGCTATAAATTGTACCTAAATTTTTTTGATTTGATTTACGATTACAATGATCTTTATATAGCATGTATGGGGTACCAGTTTCTACTTGTGATTTTAAAATTGCTGTCCACAATTCACGTGCAGGTACTTGACGTTTATATCGACCTTCTTTTTCATAATTAATATATAATGTTTCAAATTCATCGCCGTAACAATTGAAAAGTCCCGTTGACTCGTGTGGACACATTAAACTCCAAATTCCATCTTCCTTTACACGTTTCATAAATAAATCCGGTATCCACAATGCGTAAAATAAATCTCGCGCACGGTATTCTTCCTTTCCAGTATTTTTTTTTAAATCGAGAAATTCAAAAATATCTGGATGCCATGGCTCTAAATAAATTGCAAATGCTCCGGGTCTTTTGTTTCCACCTTGATCGACATAACGCGCTGTGTTATTGAATACTCGGAGCATCGGTACTAAACCATTAGAAACTCCATTTGTACCGCTTACATATGTATTTTTTGCTCTGATACAGTGAATACTCAGACCAATTCCACCACCAGATTTACTAATCATTGCACACCTCTTCAACGTGTCGTAAATTCCCTCAATACTGTCTTCAGTCATTGTCAACAGGAAACAACTAAATTAATTATAAAATAAATTTATTTTCTGATAACAAAACTGATAAAAATATGAATTGTATATGTGGGTAATTTTACCTAGACATTTGTTGGTTGATGGTGCAAGATGAAAAAAGTGTTGGAGACGCATGAGTAAAATATCTTCGAGACATATAATGATAAGATTCAATTGCTCGCTCAATGTCTTCTTCATGAATTGCAACAGCAACTCGCATCAACATGTGTTGGGGTCTCTCAACAATTTTATTATTAATCTTCAATAAATAACTTTTCTCCAATGTTTTGAATCCAAAGTAATTGTATTCAAGATCACGATTGTATACAATTTCAGAATTTAATTCTGACGCATATTTTTGAATAATGTCATTGTAATGTTTACTAATTATTGGTGTATGTTTTTTTGTAATTGGATCTACTGCATTGTACAGATCATTCATGACCTCTGGGATATGTAACAAATATTGGAGAATGGGAAAAAAAAAAAATTATAAATAATAATTATAATAATAATTAGCGTAAAAAATAATTTGATTGATTCAAACTTATGCTTGAATGAAATTTCTTACCGCTAAATTTTTTCTTAGTTTCTTTATGCAAATTCGAGGCGACGATTCTTGCAGCAAGTGTGGCATAATCTGCATGCTTGGTTGTCATTGTAGCAGCAATTTCAGCAGCTAAATTATCTAATTGAACAGTGGTTACACCAGGAAATAATCCGCTGATTACTTTACATGTGATGGCAGGCTATGAACAAAAAGAAAAAATACAATTGTGAAAATATGATCGTTCGGTATTCATGTAAATAATTTTTTATTAAATCACAAAAAATTTAATTTACCGGATCTATATGATTCATATCAAGTCCATAGCACTGTTTCTCAATTCGAGCAGTTATTTTATCAAATTTCACGTCCTGCTCGAATCCCTCTGTAAGAAGAACAAGAAAAAAAATTTTTTTTTTTGAATATATTTCGAATATTAATTTGAATTTTGAATTATGAATAATTTCATGTTGACATGATATTATAAATAAATATGACGAAATGACGAGTTTGTGGTTATACGAAAAAATTTTGTAACGATAATGAGTAGACTCATGTATAATATATCAATTGATTTACGTACTTCGTTTAACAACGTACATCTTGTTCTTACGATCCGGTGTTGTTGCCATTTTAGTTATAATATAATTAAAAAAATAAGATAGATATTTATTTTATTTCGTTATAAAAGTTGAAAAAAAGTTGAACAATCGTGGATGATAATGTAAAATGTGCGAGCCACTTTTATATTTCACCACACGCGCGAGGATGAACATAATTATTGGTTTTGGCGGGAGATTTTCATTAACCATAAACTATAGATAGATTGAATTGTTATAGATATTTGGTGAATTTTTTCCTCGCTGTGCAAAATTTTACCGTGGCGCCTAGTGTTGTGGCAAACTTCAGTTGGGTGTTCCTGACATTGTACAGTATGGCGCTCAAATATTTGAGAAGTATATATTATTCTCTTCAAATTACTTTTCAAATATTGATGAAAAATTCTATAAAATATAGAATATATTATATATAAATTTTGAATTATTGGTATACTGATAGAATTTAATTTTGTTCTCTGAAATTTTTCGAAACTTAAATTGCATCCATTAACCTGAAATTACGTGTACATATAATTTATATTTATATTAATATTAATATATCAATTAATTTTCATATGTATCATTTATATTGAAATTGAAATTAAAAAAAAAAAAAATATTATAACGTAGGATGATTAATAATTTTTCAAAATTTGTAATTTTCAACGCGGCAAATAGGCGGCGTAATAATAAATTGAAAATATCAGTGAATTGAGCGGGAATCATTGGTGTGTATGTGATCGACAGCATTCGTTGAAACTCGTATATATACTCGCTGGTCAATCTTTCACGAGTTCTGTATACAATTGAACTCGCGCCACATCGTTGACAGTGCGGTGCTGTCAAAAGAGAGAGTAGAAAACGATCAATAATAATACGAAAATGAATTGGTGAATGCCGTACGTTTTACGTGAAGTTCATAGTTAAGAAGCCATGCTGTCCGGTGATCACGAGAGGCTTCAATCTGAACCTCAAAGTTATGTTAAATGTTTTTACGAATTATTCAAGAACACCAGTGAAAATCAAAGGTATTTACACTGTATTACCACTGGATTAAAATTTAAGTATATAACCTCTCTAATTTGTTTTGTTTACCTGTTTATTTATACTCTTATTTTGAATGATCCAATAACTTTTTTCTTTTCATTATTAATATTCACATTATAATCTTTATTTTTCCTTATATATTATTATATTTTGTTCAGTAATATTTAATTTTTTTCATATGTTGATTTTGCAGTAATGCCGATTGTAACCTCAACTATTTCAATTTGTATTGATGATTACGAAAATTTTCTCATGGAATAAATTTTTGTTTAAGGTCGAAAAATGATTGGAAAAAGTGTAGGAAGATACGAAACCATAAAAAAAGGGAGAAGAAAAAGGTAATTAAATTTGAAAATTGACAGTAGTGTAAAAAAAAAATTTTCAATACAATATTTTATATAAATAAATAATTTTTTAGCTGGATTCGAGTAGTGAAATGAGTTATACAGGTCCACCAGAAATTGAATTGTCAAGCAATGCATCAGCATTTGCGGTATTTGCAAGTGTTCGCGATGCAATATTGGAAAAAAATTCACGTATCACAAATGAAGCATACCGTGTGTCAAATTGTAATTCACCACAGCCACCTGAACTCAGTGATACAATTGATACTGATAGTGATGATGATGATCGAATATCAGCATCACAAAATTTACCAAAGATTGTTGGCATTGGATTAAGAAGTGTATTCACATTAATGCGGGAGAGTCGAACGATAGAGCCTCTCCTGTGTACAAAAGCGTTAGGTGCCTTGTTGGATGTCCTGCAGGGTCAATTACCAGAAGGTTTAAGATCTGAACCTGAAGATGTTATAGAACCATTATTCGATCTTTTATTAGATCTTGCAACTTCACACGGACCAGAATCATCAGTTGCCAATGATGGAACACATTTAACAGCAGTTGCGTGTGCATGTTTATTAAGTCTTGTTGTTGTGAGAGGTGATACAGGCCGATTACTTGCAGCAATAGCTGCATTATTAATGTGTCCTAGAGCATTGGCAATGCAAAATATACAAATGCCATGTGTTCTTACATCACTTCAACGCAGTGTTGAAGCAGTTTTATTGGGAAAAATTACACGGCCCGATTGGATAACATACGGCATACCAAAAACATCAAAATTATATACATTCAATTTACGTTTACCAAGTGAAATGAATAATGTTTCATTAAATGGTCGTAGTTTTGTTAGTGATGGTAAATATTTATATCTACATACAAACTGTGGACTATTAAAAATTGGTAGTGGTTATGGTGGTACTATCGGTGGGCAATTATACGCTCATAAACCTGATTTTTATCCGACTGAAAGTGGTTGGCTCGGTTATGCAAATGTAAGTATTTAAATATTTATGAAAACAAGTATGAATCCAAATTATGAAATAAAACAGGATTCACATCAATTTCAATACATTTATTATTATCATATATATATTTTTTTTTTCCCCTCTCATAGAATTCATTGTACTTTAAATGTGCACCAAGAAAACAATGTGAACTATTGGAATTAGATGTGAATACATTGACTGTGAGAGGGATTGCCGTTTTGGAGGGACGGGATTGGCCATCATCGGTCATGTTTTCTGATGGTGATAATTTAGGAATGATAACAGCTGGCAAAGATGTAATGATTACTATTAAATGATTTTCATTAATGAAATGAAAAAATTCGTATTTAAAATAATTATCATTGGTAAATTTTAGGAGGGTTTTGTAGTACGAACAATAAACACATTGAGCAATCCAGTGACAGTTACTTCAGAATTACCATTAAAATTAGCACGCAAGTGTGTCGATGTATTTGGTTGGGCGTCGTTTGATGAGGAACAAGCTTGTCACAATTTAAGTCCCGGTTGCGATGATGAAGTAGTGTCCGTAACTGCTGGCAAAGAATTTTGCATTCTAAAAACTACGTCTGGTAAATTATTCTACACTGGAAAAGGCAATTGTTTAGGAATGAAAAATAATACTCGACCAAATCGTTGGTTAGAATTTACTTTGAGTAAAGCATTGAAAGTAGCACAAATTGTTACTGGTCATGATAGTCAACATGTTGTATTATTAACTGATGATGGTTCAGTGTATTTTGCTGGTACTGCTCGACGTGGTGAGGATGGTGACAGTAGTAAAATTCGTCGTGTATTAAAACCTGTTAAACCAAAGAAAATGATCAAAGTTGAAGGACAATGTATAGTTGATGCGGCTTGTAATGATGGTTCAAGTGCACTCGTAACGAAAGATGGATCACTGTTGATGTTTGGCAAAGACACAATGCACAGTGATCCAGCAACTGGTCGTGTTAATGATTTAAAAGATATTTTTGTTCAACGTGTTGCACTTGGTAAAGCACATGCAGCACTGATCACGAATAAAGGTCATTTGTATACATTTGGAATTAATAATAAAGGCCAGTGTGGTCGTGATTTTACTGTGGTTCGTCCAATGAATAAAGAAATGACAGTGGTGGCAATGGAAACCGGTACTGGAGAAGATGAATTGATTATTGGTGAAGATGGTGAGTAGAAAAATTGAATATTTCATTGTGGAACTTTGGTGGCGGGATGAGCGTGACGTTTTTCTTTCTTTGTTTTTTTTTTTTTTTTTTTTTTTATTATTTACTTTTTTGAGACACAGAAGGTAACGAACAAGTGGAAGAGTGGGAGGAGGCACGTGGTATTTGTCCACCGGGTCAACATCAGTGGCGACACAGAGCATGCATGGTGTGCACGGTGTGCCGAGAATGTACGGGTTTTGGTATATCATGTCTGAGCAGTATAATACCAAACCGAAATCCAAAGCGACCTGGCCAGTGAGCATTTCTCTTTTTAACTTGATTTTCGATTAGCTTCTTCTTCTTTACTTTTCATCACTCAGTAATAAGAATGAATTAGAAAAGCATTGGAAATTCGAAAATGAAAATTTTTATGTTCTTCATTACCACTGTGATGAGAAGTACTAAACCAATAATACAGATAGATCAACATTTTTCTCTTATTTAATTAGGTGGTGGATTTTAATATTAAGTATGTTTTTAAAAAATATAGGGAGTGTGGCTGTGGCGTAGGTGATAGCGGCTGTGCTGAGTGCGGTTGTTGTAGGATTTGTGCCCGTGAAAATTGTGACAATAGCAGCGACATGGCAGTTTTTGGACCATCTGGTGGTGGAGATATAGGCATGATGAGATTGCACATGTTGTTCGAAGGTAGTCACAAACCTACCAGCTACCCATGCTGACTGGTTTTTCGCGTCGTGGTCTTCAGCTCATAAAAAATATTTTATGAAATGTTTTCATGTTATTTTTTTTTTCTTTCTTTTTCTTTTTCTTTTTTCACGTTCCTCTATTTCTTTTTTTCTTCTCATAAAAATATTTGATTGAATTATTATTACTATCATTTCTTTTTTATATTCAAAAACAGCTTGCTAGGGTCTGGTAGGTGATGGAACTCGATAAATTTTATTAATTGCGTTTTTTTTTTTTTTTTTTTTTTTTTTTTTTCATATATTCATTTAGGACGATCAGGTTCCAATTTTAAAGATTATTTGAAACGACGTCTTGAGGACCGAAAACAACGTCAGAGAATTAAAGCAGGACCCAGTGTAGTCCAGTGGTCCAATATCAAAATGAAAGGTTCCAACAATCAACGACCCGGTACGTTAAATTCAATTATTTATTCTTTCATTCAATTCAATGTCATTATTATTATTATTTATTATTATTATTTTTTTTTTTCATTTATTTATCTATTTTTTGCTTCTCGCACTGGTGTGCTGCACAGTTGCTTCAGGTGTAGTAACCAGAAAGAGTGCACCAGTGACATTTCCTGGAAGTATGGATAGCATTCTTGCAGAAATAATGGCGGGTGGAAGTGATGCTGAGCGAGGTGATGCAGCACGGATTGCGAGTATACCACCGGCACGAGTACAAATTCCAAGTGACAGTCCAGTATTACAAGTTTCCTGTGGTCTTCATCATACCGTTGTTCTATTGCAAAATGGCGAAGTATACAGTTTTGGCAGTAATATTTACGGTCAATTGGGTGTTGGAGATTTGGTCGTACATGCGGGACCAGTTCAAGTAAAAATCCAACCAACGGCAATTCAAATTGCGGCTGGTAGTAATCACACAGTTGTCTTAACGTCGAAGGGTGAAGTTTACACATTTGGCGCATATCAGGTACATGTGGCTATTAAAAAAGAAAAAATAATAAATAAATAAGATAAATTAATTTTATTAGTGAAGTAAAAAAAATTTCTGAAATTTGAATGAAAAAAAAAAAAAAAAAAATTTTCTAGAAAGGACAATTGGGTATGAATTGGTGGAACGGTCAAAATGAACCAAATTCAATGGCCATGCGGAAATCTGAGCGATCTCAACCGTGGCATAGTTTTCCAAATATTGTACCAAATATTGGACCGCGTTGGGGTCGACGTGCAACATGGATAGGTGCTGCAGGTGATCAAACTTACATAAAAGTAGACGAGATAAATTCAATAAATTTACCAAAAAGTACCGTAATGGCAAATAAAAATTTGATCATTTTGATACCTCATCAGCAGGAGCACGCCAGTACATTTAAGTGTTTAGTGATTAATAAACGCGATGGTAGTTATAATAGTTTCAGTGGCAATGATCAAGTTGATTTTTCTCAATATGTTGCGTGTTTGGATGCACTTTACAATGTAATATGGACATATAATTCCATTGCAAATGAGTTGACTCCGTACAATGTGTTAATAACTGAAGCTCAGAGCATTCCGAATTTGAATGCATCAATTTTAAGTCCGGGTCTAGCATTGCCAGTTGTTCCAATGTGTTTTGTAACACGAACACAAGCGGCAATGCATTTACTCGGTTGCTTAGATACATTATCTCAAGCTCAAGATGAACATTTAACTGTTGTAGAAGAAAATGAGATGAGTCAATCAGCTCATGAAAAAGTTTTAAGTCGTGAAGATTTTGTTATGGTAAATAGATTTGAAAATCACGGTGGTGGTTGGGGTTATTCGGGACATTCAATTGAAGCAATAAGATTTATGACGGATACAGATATTTTATTGGGTGGTTACGGTTTATTTGGTGGTCGTGGTGAATATACAGCAAAAATAAAATTATTCGATATTGGTGTTGATGGTGGTGATCAAGAAAATGATGGTGAATTGTTGGCTGAGACTGAAGAAATTCCGTATGAATGTGAACCAAGACAGAAATATTCAATTTTATTTGAGGAACCAGTAACACTACAGGCAAATCGATGGTATGTAGCGTGGGCGAGAGTTAGTGGACCATCAAGTGATTGTGGATCGGGTGGACAAGCAATGGTTACTACTGAGGATCAAGTTATGTTTTATTTTAAATCATCGAAAAAATCTAATAATGGAACTGATGTTAATGCTGGACAAATTCCACAATTATTATATCGGGCCATACCAGAAAATCAATCACCAAATTGTCCAAGAGATCAACCTGAACCTGTTTACATTTTACGACGTGATTTTAGTCGTGTAGTAACGAAAAATTGTTTTCAATCATTAATATCTTTATTACAATGGAGTTGGAATACATTGAAAGCAAGATTATCATCAGACATGACACCATACAGATTATTACCATCGACATCTTATCATACTGTATTGGAAATGGATCATTTAGTTTATATTAGTGAAGCGAGTTTACGATTATTGCGTATATATACAAATGAAATTTATCCAAATCAAATGAGTAAAAAAACACCACAGGAAGCAGTGCTATTGGCTGAATGTATTGGTGAAGTTCGTGCATTGTTACGGCAAATTTTATCGGATTCAGTTACTGGAACATTAAAGATTAAAGGCAAAACTAAAAGTGGAAAATCCGATCGTGTAACTGCAAATAAAATGATTGGATTAATTCTTGATGAGTGTCACAAAACATTTGTTGCGTGTTATCATGTATTTTATCCAACGGCATATTTAAAATGGACATCATTATGTGAATTATTATCAGAAATAGATAAGGAACATGGTACATCACCGAAAGATCGTTTATTATCAGCGGTTTTAGCATCACTTTGCAATTCAACGGTACGTTTACGTTGTACATTTCCAATTTTGAGTAATGTTATGGATAGTAGTGATGGGATTAAACGACAATTAAGCCCATCAGACAATGCCGGATTGCCAATGATGAATTCAACTGAAGCCCATCAGTATCCAATTTTAGTCGAACAAATGAGTTACAAATCACAAATCGAGAGTATTGGTCGCGAAGTATTAAATTGGTCATTTCGCGATGTATTAGATCGTTTATTGGATTTAATATTGGTACCTGTTAAAAAAGCTCTGTGTCGTGAAAAAAATAATTCATTGCCAAATTTAATATCACACTGTTGTTACTTATTGGCGCGTGTAATTGCCGAATTGGCAGCGCAGTCCAGTGGCAATGAGGACGAATTGCAAGCGGCATGTGGTAGATTTATGTATACAACACCATCGAGATTTACGCGGACAAATCAAACGAGAACGTGGAACACGGGCAATGGATCGCCCGATGCCATTTGTTTTTCCGTCGATCGTGCGGGCATTGTTGTTGCTGGTGTTGCAATTTATGGTGGTATTGGAATGTACAATTACGAATTGGAATTATTGGATGATCAAAATAACACAGGCAATGATCCGTCACACACACAACGATGGAGCAGTTTAGATTTTACACGTGGATCATTTGGACCGGACGATTGTGTAAACGATATTGTTGAACTCAAATTCTCTAAACCCATAAGCATCAAAGAAAATGTGAAGTATGCTATTAGATTACGCAATCACGGTGGCAGAACGAGCAATGGTGATGGTGGCTTGAATATTGTGCGCGGCCCGGATGGAACAAATTTTACATTCACCGCTTGTTCACTCAGTTTCAATGGCACAACACAAACACGCGGGCAAATACCACATATATTGTATTATTCAAATCCACAAGATGCAGATGGTCCACACACAAGTAAAGCTCTTGCGGAAATTCAAGCCCGTAAGTGTACATTGGCTATGACAACGACAATTGTACATCGGGCAAATGAAATTTTAGCATTAGCACGTGAAAGATCGGAAGATATTGTTGCAAATGAAGTCCTTGGAAATGCGACATTTGTTACCACACTATTGCCACTGGTCATGGGACATCTTGGACCACTTGCCACATCTGATCCACGTAGTGGTGTTCAAGTGTTAACATTGATCCAAGAAATGTTACCTCACGTTGCTGGATTAAATTTATTGTCAGCAATGGGAATGTCACAAATTTCACAGGATGGCGAAACTCAATCGCACATAACTCCAGTAGTAACTACTAGTCATCATTACACCTGGTTAGAAAGTGATCATCCATATAAACCAGCGACTGTTTCGTGTTATAAAGTTACATTTCCGGACTCTGTGAAATGGATGACTGTTGAATTTACTAGTGATTGTGGTACAGCACAACCAGAAGATTATTTACAACTTTATATACCAAATGTTGGAGGATCGGGTAAAAGTGAAGAGGGTCCACTATATTTACCAGTGTTGCATAAAATGAGTAATATACCGAGTCAATGGCCACAATATGCGATTGTTCTACCGGGAAATGAATTAATTTTCTCATTAGAAACTGCATCGGATTATATGAAAGACGATATGTCCATCACGTATGGATTTAAGTGTTTAATTATTGGTTATGATTGGATTACTACAGGAAATGGATTAAAAAATTTAGAAAATGAATTATCATTTCTTGGTGGTGCTTGTGCGTTGAGTCTCATGAAAAAAAATCTTATTTTACCAGCTGTATCGAGTAAGTGAAAAAAAATTAATTTTCGTAAAATTAACAAGCTACTGAAAAATAATTCAATGAATTTATAAATTTTAATTTTTCTCTCTTGTAGTGGAGGAAGTTGAAGAAAATGTTAAAGTTGCTCAAGATACCGCAAAACGTATTTTTGCTGAACATTCATCACTTCTTGGACGTGGATTTGCGTTAGCGGCCCCGCCAACAGTTACCCAGGCACTTGATGGCGTACTCCCGTTTAGGTGAGTGATGAAAAAAAAAAAAAAACAAATTTCTAAGCATGAAAATGATAACATTCTTCTTGATTAAAATCAAATTAGAGAATTTTTATTTTTCAAAGTGATTGATTAAAAAACGCGTTTTTCAAATTAATCATAGAGATTTCAATCGAACGGTTTTTTTTTCTTCACAGAAATAATTTCTATATAAAATGAAAATGATAACAAAAAAAAAAAAAAAAAAAAAAAAAAAAAATAGAGATATACGTGTATTTTTAGTCCCAAATTTTCGACAATTTGAATATTATTTTAATGAGAAAATCGATATAAAAAATTGTATAAAATTATTTTATAAAGATTCCATAATCATCATCATCATCATTATGATTGAGTCGTGATAGAATTCAATTTAATTAATCATGGCTTCGCGTCGTGACCAGATAATGTGTCGTGCAATCTCGTGCCACAGTATCAACAGTGACAATGATGTCATGAACAGGCGACAGTTGTTGTTGTATTGTCGTCGTAAATACCAAATAATTGTGTCAATTTGATGATATTATCCAACCAACTGAGGATATAATATCACTGTAATTTCCATTACATATTTTTGATTTTTAAAATTATCTACGACTCACTATAAATTTATCTATTGAGGTCAGTAGCAGTCAAAACATTCAAGAATTCAATTGAAAATCATTTAAATTGATTGCGATAGAAGGATTGGATTTTTTTTTGTTTTTTGTTTTGTTTCTTATAAAACATAAAAAATTATGAAAATTCTTGTGGTTTAGAAGAGCACATCCTGATGGGAAATTGAAGGATATTCAAACCCTCACGTAGGCGTATCTAGAATTTGCTAGGTAATCATTACAGCATTTGCATACTTACTCGTCGGGTAATCGACTGAAACTCGTCTTTCTTCACTTGTGCAATGGCTCACGTATCGAGTTATACCTACATATATATGTACACAAGTTCTCTCGTGATCGTACAACACACCTGGCTTACATACTATGGTTGGGGAGAGTTAGATTAATCTAGATTAAATGAAACACACATACTGATACAAAGTCACACTGGGGTGTACTCGTATATTACCTTTTAATTAGCGCTCATCTTTATTTAACGGTTGATCAACATTTTCACGATGTAAAACAAATTATACAGTTGGCTGTCTGTTATATCACAGTCTCATGATAATTAAAACTAAATGATTCGTTATAAAACTCAATCCATATGAGTCTCTATCTCTCTTATATTAGTTTTATTGCATATATTTTTTCATTTATCCGATTTGTTTTTCAAGTTATGATTTTTTTTTGTTGTTATTTTTACATTATTCAATCGTATTTATTGTTATGTATTTGTTGAGCGTAGTTTGGACGTTGATTGGATACGTTCGCATTTTATTTTATTCGAGATACATTTGATCGGTATGTTATTTTATTTCTGATTTATCAAGGCCGAGGTTATGTCCATTTTACCTAATAATTTTTTCAAAACAATTCAATTGTTGTTGTTTTTTTTTTTCTTTTTTCAAATACATTTGTGAGATGTGAGAAAATAGGAAGTGCCTATAATTCACAATATCGTTAAAAAACTCTCTGACTCATGTCTCTATAAATTACAAATTTTTTTTCTCTTACTTTTGCTTTTTATTCTCACTTTTGTTTTATTATTATTATTTTTTTATTTTTCGTTTATTATGCTCATTATCCCTTTCGTGGCACAATATTATTCTTTTTCTTTATTGTTTAAAGTTATACATAATCGAGACACATTTTCTTTTAAATATATATATATATATATATATAAATTAAATTAATTCGAATGAAATATATATACACATACAACAATGGAGTACAAATCATTAAATTAATGTTTATTATTATTATTATTATTATATTATTTATTAATTAAATTTAATATTCATTTATTTTATGCGTAAATTGTAAAAGTCTCTTTGCTCTTAATATTAAAATCTGGAAAAAAAAAAAGAAAAAAATAAGGTGAAACAAAAAAATTAATCGTCAAGGTTTTAAATGTCTTTGTTTTTTTTTTTTTGTATTTCAAATAGAGTTCTATTGTCGTATAGAGAAACCTCGAACGAGAGGCAATACCACAATGATAATTGTACTAAAGGGTAATGACAAGCAATTTTAAATGTCCATAATTTTTTTTTTTCACATTTTTTCGTTTGACAAATGAATAGTGACAATGATTTTATTATTTCACTTATATTAATGTCAGTAATTGCTATTTTATACAAAAAAAAAAATTCCCATTTGTTCTCATCACTCTTGTTCTATCATAAACACAAACACAAACGTTTGGATATGTGTACGTGTGATGTATACGTGTGAATGTGTTTGTGTAAATGTGTAGAATTGTGTACACTATTTTACCGATGACGAATATGAATTGATGTATGAGTTCACTTTATAATTTATAAACCCGACATTCGCGCTCCTCCTCAATGTCACAATCATCATCATCATTATCAAAATCACAAATAATTCGTTCATTTTGACGATAATGATATTTTGAATTGGTAATATTAGATGAAGAAGGGCGCGATGATTCTCGTTACAATTCCGTTGTAAGTGGTTCGGCTTTTTCAACAATAACATGAAATTCAGTTTCACGATAAAGTCGCCCATCAGGCACGACCATTGTTATCCTAGAATCAACTGGTCCACTACTGCTTGATCCATCACGTCCAATTACACCATTTTTTTTGGATACAACATCAGGCGCACTTGTTGGCACACTAATCCATCGTTTTTGTCCATGACCACGGCGTCGCCTGCAGCACCAAATGATCACGACAATACCGATAATTATAATTATCACCAAGCCAATAATAATTAAAATCCAAATTATCATTGAATTACTCATAGCACATTTGCGTTTTTCAAAATCACGAAACTTCACGATATTATTATCATAATTTGTACAAAAAAATGTTCCTTCTTCAATTGGTTCAAGTGAATTAATTGGTAGTAGTGAGCTGCCAGTGTAAAATCTCGTATACACATTTGTATAATTTAACACATTATTTTTCCATATTGACAGCATTGTACAATCACACGTACGATTTATAAATACATTGTCAATAATTGGTTTGAAACTACTTCGATCAAACATAATTGATCCCTCTTCAAATGTTTCCAATGAATTATTTGTAAATATTATTTCTGGTAAGGATAATCCAATTGATGATAAACGATCATCGGACAATGAGTCCGCTCGAATACTCAAAAATGATCCACCAGCCACATTGCCAAAATGATTATTTTTTATCAATACACCACCATGTGTTGTTATATCAAATGCTTCACTTTCCAATGAATCTATGATACAATTTTGTATTGATACTGTTTTTGGTTTTTTTATAACGAATCCTGATGAACGGACAGTGCCCATTTTAACACCATCCAGACGAAATGTTGTAGACACTTCAATATCATTCATTACTCGACTTGGTATTTGATTAATACCAAAAACTCCACCAATCACGTGTAAATAATTAACGACAAATTTTTTAAATGCCTGCTCCTCCATTGAATCTACTTGACAATCCTTCAATCTCAATGTATCAGTACCAGCTAAATTTGCAAATGCAAATGCACTTATTAATCCAATATGAACATTTTCAAAACTTATTGATTCCATATCACCGTGAAAAACAAAACTTGGTAGTACATCAATGTTTGCCGAGTGTATGGAAATAATTGCACGTGATGTTTTTGATGATAGTACAAATGATTGTGTGAATAATGTTAAATTTACAATATCGATCAATTCTACTGATCGTAATCCAGTCATTAATGTTAAACTTGAATTTGTTACTGTCACTGATGAACAATTTCGTACGGTTATTCGACTTGTGTGTGGACTTAATTTTCTCTCACCCTCAGCACTCAGTATCAGCTCCTGAAACAATGAAAACAAAAAAAAAACAACAACAATATTAATATTAATTACAAAATCAATGAATAAATCTAGGTAAATAATTTTTTATTTCATTACACTATCAATGAATTAAATTTGTCTCTGTTAATGTAGCAAAGATTATGAATATCAGATAAAATAATATGATAAGAATGAGCAATAGCACAATTATTCTCTTTTATGATTCATCCATTTAAATTCCCCAATGTATCTACACACATATACAAATACAAATGTTTCATGAATGGTATATCTGTATATATATGATTGTGGTGTTTATATTCCAAGAAATGTAATTGTTATCTTCATGACGGTTGAGATTGCAATGTCTCTTTTCAATGTTTTCAAATCGTCTTGTGTGATGAGACTAAAAGTAATCATTTTGAGAGATACGAATATAATTGTAATGAAAGTATGAGATGGTTTTAAAGATGGAGATGAAGAAGGGTAGAGAAATGAGGATAGAAAAGCAAAAGGTGGAAAGTTATGATTGATGAAAGGTTTTATGCAGAGCAAACTTTTGAAGTTCATTGTACGGGTACGTCCTCCGGGTAGTTTACATTTTTATTAGCATGCGATTGGTAGTTATATATATATGTGTGTTCTCATATATGTTGCGTTGGAAGGCTTAAGAATATAGAAGAGGAGTGAGGGGGAGAAGAGGAAAAGACGCGATAGAGCCCCAAAGCCCCTTGAGGCACGTACAACGTCCGGACGGTGTAATAAATTTTCGTGAGCGCTCCACGTCGCGAATCTGAATATTATTGCCAGGCCAGTTGCCCACAACATTATTATATACCAACTATATATTGTTATTAACAAAAAAAAAAAAAAAAAAAAAGAATACAGGTGTATGAAAATAATGTGAATATTAAATTGACATTGGCATGTGAACGTTTACGTTTCACTGATGTAGAAATTACATATAAGATTCATATGGTAGAATAGTAAAATTTTATTATTATTACTATTATCATTTTTTTTTTTTTGTCATTATCACTCTCTATCTCTATCGTTCTCTTTGGTAGACAGTTATCAATTATTATAATTTATATGTTAGATGAATATTGACGATAGATATTGCGTGATAGTGTATAAATATTCAGAGTATTGTAATTTATTGACAATTGTGTTTACTTATATTTTATATCTAGTGTCACGAGGGTTATTGTGTCAAGTGCAGTGTTAATAAATTTATATTGCAACATGTGAAAATGTATTTTTATGTTTATTTATTAATTTTACAATATAAAAATAAAACAGACAAAATAATTATATTTATTTAGAATTTTTTTTTATTTGTATTATATAAAATTTATTTTATTATTATTATTATTATTATTATTATTATTATTGTTATTTCACACGCGTTATTTTCTCCCTGTCTCTATTCTCCTTTTATTTTCACGATACAATTAAATTTAACTATAGATTGATGAATGTAGTTGTGTTGTAAAAAGTTTTTTTTTTTTTTTTTTTTTTTTCTCTTCTCTTCACTTTATGAAAGGTAGAAGAAAAGAAAGAAAAAAATTTATTACCAACGTCAAGATTAATTATAGTTTATTACGATATATTAAACGAAGGAAAATATAAATAAACAAATAAATAAAAATCGAAATATAAGAGAATACAAAATAGTAAATAAATGAGAGCAAATAAAATGAAGTATAAAAATAATAATAATAAATAAATAAATAAATAAATAAATAAATAAATTGAATAGCCAATGTACGAATCGTCGTTTCCAGGAGTAGGAACATATAACGTGCTCTTTTATGATCCATAAAGAATTTATGCGAAACAATTTTCTCAACATTGCTAGTACAGTATATATAGTATTGTATAGGTAAAAAACCTTTACACGCACACACTCTCTCTTTCTCTCTCTTTCTCTCTCACCAAACACATTTTCTATTCTTCTGTTTCATTATTATACACACTTGTGAATATATATATATATATATATATTTATATATTTATAAATAATCAGAGTCAAATAGGTTTGTTGTTTGTGTTGTATGTCGCCGTTGGCTTGTTTATTTACGACATTTCATTTGCAAAGTTGCTTGCAAATAATTCACCTTGCATGAATGACTCCGTTGAATTTTATCGTTCATTTTACTCATACATATATTTATATATATTTTTCACTACTTTGTTTATTTTTTTTTTTTTTATATTACTTTTAATGTCGATTTATAAATTTTCGATATTTTTTTCACAGTTTTCTCTATCATGATTTGATTTTTAAAAAATTTTTTTTTTTTATTTTGTTCATTTTGTTTATTTTTTAATGGACGTTTGATTTTTTTAAACACATGTATAAATATGGGACATGTGTAGATACACGTGTGTTGCGTGTGTAAGTGTGAAAATGAGAGAAAAATGAGGCTTTACTTGACTTAGAATGTATTCCAAGTCACGATCAGCCTCTCGTCAACGACAAATTGGTCGTGCGTGTTGGTGAAACACGAACCGCATTATGCGGAATTCACAGCGATCGAGCTTTACGAGCTCGCATATATTAAAGGCTTCTTCTTTCTCATTCATTTACTCTCTCTCTCTCTCTCACTCCCCTGTATCTGTCTTTCTCTCGTGATATATATATTTTTTTTTCTCAGTTGAGGGACCACGAAACACGAAAGGGAGAGAGACCGAACAAAAAGAAAAAAAAAAAAGATGAGGGAATGAAATTGCTAGTCTTAAAAAAAAATTTCAGTTTTATTTCCCGTCATTTGTTTTATAAACTTCTTCTGCTTATTATTTTTAACTAAAAATTGTCACGCGATTGCTAAAAGGAATTTTTTTTTTTTTTTTTATATACATATATATGAATATTTGTATTTATGTGAATAGATAAATTTTTTTTTTTTTACACAAAAAATTTATTTG
Source organism: Dinocampus coccinellae (assembly GCA_963920625.1). NCBI lineage: Eukaryota > Metazoa > Arthropoda > Insecta > Hymenoptera > Braconidae > Dinocampus > Dinocampus coccinellae. The sequence continues at coordinate 1,093,239 of OY987185.1, forward strand.
CAACTGATGAATTAATTGGTTTTAATTATTTTGAAAATAAATCCGGTCAATGGCGAATGGACAATTGAGAAAGAGAAGAAGAAGAAAAAAAAAAGAAAAAAATCATTTATGATGAAGTGTGTACATATGAAAAATAATAAAAAATAAATATATATAGGTGTATATATTGTCTCGGCCTATCGTGTCAGGTGCTTCGATCATTCTTCAACAATGGACGTGTCACGTTTATATATATTGTATATACCTATATTGTCTATGGCTTTATTCTGTCACGGGTACGGGATTTTACGGCCGTTGTTTTATAGCGTCGCTTCGCCGTCACAGAACCGCCGAACGTCGACTTTTCTGCTTGCGCCCTTCTATCGTTCATTTTGCTGTGCCATATACTCCGTTAAATATATAACTTCTCCTTATATTTTTCAACCTTTCACGTAAAAATTCGATTGATGAAAAATAAACGAGATTTTCTCCTATATAAACGTTGGCTCTTATCAAAATTTTTATATAAATAATTGTTTTAATTGTATAATATAAATTTATTTGAAACACAAAAATTAATCTTACTACGATTATTATTATTATCTTTTTTTGTTTTGTTTTAATTGATATATTTATGTGAATAATTTCATGTTTAAGATGACAGAGAAAATTGTCACAATAAATTTTCATGTGATACTGGTTTATTTTTATGATTATTCATGATTTTTTTTTTTTTTTTCATGTTTGGGTTCGGTTAGTGTAAGAATTATTTATAAAAAACTTATGGGTATTTTATGTGATTCACAGGTGTATATATTTATATTCATACGTATTCTCAACGATTTATGATAAATTTTCAATGAAACATCAGGTGTTTGGATAAAAAAAAAATTTTTTTTTTTTTTTTTTTTTTTTTTTTTATATATAAATTTAAATTTATATTGAATTATACTCCATCTTTATATTACGCTGTTAAATTTAACAGTGAAAATTCATTAATTATTGTTAAATGATCATGTGTTACAAATTTATTTCAACATAACACGTAGTACTTTTTTATTATTATTATTATTTTTTTTTCATAACTAACAGTAACAAAAGTCCCAGGCGAAACAATTGAAATTCCGATTGGCAATCACGTGAAAAAAAAAAAAAGGAGAGAGGACACCGCAATAAAAAAAAATTTTTTTCTTGTTTTGTTACGTGGGGGTGATATAGGACGGGTAGGAGGCGGCAGTGGAGATCAAATGATATAGAAATGGGAGTAACGAGAAGCGTGCAGGAATAATAGAAGCTGCGGGCAACCCTCTTGGGTTCGATATGAAGGGGGTATGTGGCTCTATATATATGTATGTGGTTGTGAACGAATAATAAAAAAAAAAAAAAAAATAACAAAAAAAAAAAGGTGGACACATGTGTGAGGAAAAACTGGGTTGAATCCCCGGCAATTTTGCCACACTCGGACGTTTTAATTCATCACATTTCCCTTTTTTTTTTTCTCTCCTTTCGGAGGAGGGGGAGATTTTTTTTTTTTTCTCATTTCGATATTTGTTCTATTTTGGGTAGGAAAAAGGAAATTTTTTTTGTTTGTTTTTCACATACCTGGTATTCATTATTGCAATCACACGTGAGCCGCCCATGAGTGTCACAAACACACGGTGATGATTCACATAGTCCATTGATGTTGTTAGATGTAGTTGCAATTGTACGTTGAAATCCACCCCAGAATAATCCGAGAATTGCACCACCAAGGACAAGCCTCACTGCTCCCATTTTACACTTTCCTTATATTTTTTTATTTTGCTGTTGGATTTTTTTCTTTACTTTTGATTATTATCGATTTAATAATTATCTCGTTAAAGTTTTACGACAGAGAACTGAATAATAATTTTTATTTTAACTTTTTTTCATTTTTTTTTTTTTTGTTTTGTTTTTTTATGATATAATATTAGTAGACAGATTTATATTTTTTTTTTTGAAGTTTGGCATTTTTATTATTACTTGTCGTATTTTGTTTATAAATCATAATTGAATTTCATTCAGATATGATATTTACTTTATCTGATTTGTTCGTTATCTCGTTTTGTTTCTGTTGAATTTTCCAATTTTTCTATCGAGTTTGAAAAAATCCCGGACTAGGCGATTCACATTTTCGCTTCGTTGCAACTTCAATTTGTGGCTCCATTTAAGTATTTTTTTAAAGTTATAAAAAATTGCGATGAAAGAAAATAAAACTTTGTCCAACTTTAATATATATATATAGAAAAGAAAAAGAAGTCAAACAATTTTTTTTTTGTCTTTCGTATATTATTTCGACTCTTCAGTTTATTTTATTATTTCGTCATAAATTTTTTCGTGATTGTATTCATCATTATTCTCATTTTTTTTTCTTCTTCTCCTTCTTTTCCTTCTTATTCTTCTATTTTGGTTTTATTTTTATGATTTTAATTTGTGTTGGATAATCGTTTCTGATGCTCTTGTCATATTGAATTGAATGTGAATTTTTTATGTAAATGCAATTCCGTCTGCTCTTGTATATGACTGAGGACACACTGAAATGAATAAAAAAAAAAAATAATAATAAAAAATTCACGTGATTATATTTAATGAGAGTATAAAAAATAATATTAAAAATAAAATGTAGAATTGTGTATACTAGTCATGTCGAATATAGATATAAAAAATTTTTTCCTCTATATATTTCTTTTCATTTTTTTTTTTTTTTTTTTTCCTATACTTGTACTCTAATATTGCAAGACTAATTTGTATTCGGAGGACTCAGTCACAGAGTGTACACTTTGAAATGCGCAACTTCCATAAGTTCAACTCTCACACGCGCAAAACTCTTCTTGGTCGCGCCAAGAGTTCACAAGTAAATGCATATTATATACATATACATATACATATATATATATATAAACACTTGAATTACACAACTCGTATTTTTTTTCGTGTGAGTTTTGTTTTAATCGTTGGAATTTTTACTCATCTCTGGCATGGAATTTTCAAATAGTTCATTACATTAATTAAATCACAATAATATTCAGTTGAAATATAAAACAAAAAAATTATAAAAATATTTTAAACCTAATGAAAGAGAAACAAAAAAAAAATATATATATATATATATATTTTTTCATATTAAATATCAAACAATAAATTAGATATAATTATCCAATTTATACTCGAATTATTTCATTATTTATATTTCATTTAATAAGTTTTATAGTGAAATAAAAAGTATTATTACGTTCAATTTATTTCAAATTAATCAAAATTAATTGTTCTAAATTGTATTGAATCGACTTGCTCCATTATCCAACAATTTCATCGTCTTAAAATTGTCTCATACCACTGAGGTAAAAGTTTGTAATAGTAATACGTATATATATATAAAATACTGTGTGACATACGACATACCACTGAATGAGAATAAGAGTGAGCAAGACACAACGACAAATTCCTCATTCTCTTTCTTCATTTCGTGACGTTTTCTATATAAAAGTATATGTGCATGTTGCTGCTGTCGAGCAGACGAGGTCGAAGTTCACGGTTCGCCGGAAACTTCCGACCACGTAATTATTGAAATTTCTGTAAAGCCAGCTAAAACTTCTTCTTCCATCGTGTTTCTCTTTACTCCCTTTAGATGAACGTAAATGGTTACCTCGTGATCTACTCGTGCAATTCTTTAGCTCAACAATCAACCGGAAGTCAACTTTTCCCCACTATTCCCTCTATCCTTGCACACTTTCGTTCACCAACCCCTTCAAACCATTAATCATGTAATCCCTCATACTTTTTCATACTCATTAGAGAAGAACGAAAACCGGAAAAAAAAGAAAAAAAAAAAAAAAAAGACAAAAAATATCAAGTAGAAAATAAATAAAAATTACGAATTCAATGTATTAATTTTTTTTCTTTCTTCATCTCATTGAGTGTTTATCTTTTTTTTTTTTTTTTTTTATAGATAATAGGTTTTTATTATTAATTTTATCTTTATTTAAAATTTTTCGATGGAATTTTTTATTCAATTTATCGATTAATTTTCACCGCACTGTTGACAATGACAATGGCATCACTGTCACTTTCTTCTTGTCATGATAATCTCGACAAATAAACGACACTCACGAGGGCAATAATCGTTATCTCTTGCTGAGCGCGAACTGATTAACGTCATAATGAATATTAAAGGGTCTCGTTCAGTGTTCCGTCCCAATCGTTGTGAATTAATCTCGGATCTTGCTATTCAAATAATTGTCCTCAATATCTGCAGTGTAGTAAAGTTACACGAGAATAAAATGAAATATATCAGTCCTCATTACTCATAATGAAATTGTAATTGAAGTAATGAAATTATGTGTGGTACACTAAAAATTATAGAAAATTTTTTTTTTATAATTTTTCTTTTTATCTCTTTATTTTACTCTTTTGAGATGAATAAAATAAAATAGAATTAAAAAAAAAAAAAAATGAATAGAATAATCATAAGTTACTTCACACTTCTCATTAATGATTAAATATTTCATTCGTATTATATATATGATTTATATACTGCGTTTCTTTTTACATTCTCTTATCTAATGGATATTCATTTATTCAAATTGCAAGCACGACTTGGTTGTTCATCTGATAATTACGTAGAATTTATCGTATCAAATGACTCTCTGACGCTGATTTATATTCCACTGCCTTCATTTGTTTATTTATTCATTAATTTATTTATTTTTTTATTTTTTCATTGATATTTTTTTTTTTTTCATATCATTATTTCAATTTTTTTATCCTATTCAATTGTTGATATAAGTTTCTTTTTTTATTTTCAACGATTCGATTGACAAAAGAATATGAATGGAAAAAAAAAATTGTCTAAATGTCATTTTGGTGATGACCTCTTTTTTTTTTTTCTTATAAATACACATCTTCAAAAATGCATGCGCATCTTTCGTTTCTCCAAGGTCGTTTTTTCATTTCTTTTATCTTTCTCCTTTCCACGTTATCACAAGGAACTTTTTTTTCCTCTCCCCCCTAATGGCCCGAATGAAAAGATATTCGCAGTTGGTTGGTGTGTGTATATGTATACGTTCGCTTTTCGCTTCTTACTTCGCATTCCCTCTCGAACGATAAGAACAAACGTGATCAAGATCACCCTTGATTTTTTTTTTATTCTTTTCCTATTTTTTGTTTTTTTTGTTTTACGTTTTACACATTTCCCCCTACCTCGAAACGATCATCCAAGTTTTCTTCAATCGCGATCTCATCTCTTGCTTTCATTCTTTCTTTTTCTCTATTCTCTCAATTTCTCTTCGTAACCCTCCAACTTCTCACAATGTCCAGATAAACGTAACCGATCTACTTCCTCGTCTAATCTCCTCGTTTACCCACTTTAACTTCCTCGCTCCCTTCACTCACTTTCTTCTCACTCTCTCACTCCTCCTCCTCCTCCTCCTCCTCCTATATGTCTATACATCTCAGATAATCTCGAATGCCTTTGGCATCCAATGGGATTACCAACCATTTGTGAGATCAATGAAACTTTGAGGACATGAACAAAAAAGAAAGAAAAAAAAAAAACAATTCACATCGATTAATTTTTTTTTTTTTTCTCTTTTATTTTTGACTTTTCCATAGAAATTTATTATAATCCAAATAGATGTACAGCATCGCGATATGCAGGAAGAAAAAAACAAATGTGTGAATGTGTGTCCTGGTCAGGTTTCACAAAAGAAATAAAATAAAAAAGACGCACACGCATTTTATTTATTGTACGAACGTGTTTCAGCTGCTTTGTTGTATAATAAGAATACGAGTATGCATAATAAAAATAAAAATGATGATTTAACAAGAAAAAAAAAAAGAAAAAAAGGTGTCATGATGCAATAGAGAAATATGTATAGGGGTTAAGAAGAGAAAAACAGCTGTGCAAAAAACTCCATTTGTTCCATTTTACGTTTTCTCGTCTGAGCAACTCAATTAATTGAAACAAATAACAGTGACCTTTCATTTATTATTTATACTATAATTTTTTTTTTTTTGTTTCTTTCATCATCATTATTTATTTTCATTACACTTTAATCTTCCCTTTTTTTTTTTTCTTTTTGCTGTTTATTTTCTTGCCCTACGTAAACATTTGCGTGGGAGAATATTAAGTGTGTGAAAAAAAATTGTACATCACACACGCACGGAGAGTCTACTGTTTACCGTACGTGATGATAAGATTATATTATATTATCATTATTTTCCATTGCATATAGTCCAGTTTAATCAATAATGCGATTGGTGAAACTTCTTTCAATCCTTCAATTTAATTTTGTATATGGGAAAACAAAATGCGTTTAATTCAAATTTTAATTAAAAGAAAAAAAAAATTTTTTTTTTTCTTTTCTTTTATTTTAGATTTTTTTTTTTTTTCCCAATTTTCACTAAAATCACTTTGATAATTTAACATATATTAAAATCAAAACAATTTTCAGAGCCAAAGATGAGAAAAAAAAAAAAAAAAAAACGCATACGACTCCAACTTTCCAATAAATTAATAATCCTTGAATTATTGAATTTAATAATCCAAAGTGAAATTTATTTTTATGTTTAAAAGGTCATTTACCTTTTGAGCAATAATAATAAAATTGAAAAAAATGACAAAATCCCGAATAAAATGAGCACACAAATACAATGTGGCTCAGACGGTGCGCGGTCACAGACTGACGGTCTCTCAACATTGCGTTAGGCTCCCACCTCGCATACTCTTATCGGACGACGCGCGAGTGTTACTATCCCCTCTCCGTACTATTATATTTATCGGCGTATCTCACTCGTCAGTGTGTACCCCCACTATACTGTTTCTCTATTCACCGGTGTTTCGTCTATTGCAGTTGAGAATGAGAAAGAAAAAGAGAAAGAGAACAAATTTCGCGAGTCTTGGAGAGTATTTATATGTGTGTACATATCATTTTGTGCATATACACTTGAACACTCGAAGTTTAGACGCTGTTTATCTGTATATAAATCTACATTAAACGTTTCTCCGGGTCTTTGCGTTCTCCTTTTCTCGTGAAAATTGCACTGTCTACATGTATACGATGGAAATTTGTGGAATAGATAGTGATAAAGGTGTGAATGTAAATATGTGAGTGAGTGAATGAAAGGCAACATTAACACATGAAAAAAAGAAAAAAAAAAAAAAATGGGCCAAATTTATATCGAATTGTTGAATTTTTTTTCTTTCTTATCACACTTGTTTTATTATTTTTCATGAATAATATGGTATCATCATGTGTACTCTGGAAAATTAAATAATATAAAAGATAACGAGTGGATTAATTTTTACGTCTGTTATAACACGTACTGAATCTACTAGACTTTTTTTTTTCTTTTTCTTTTTTCGTTGATAATTAAATTTTTTTTGTTTGAATATTTCAATATTTATATCGATAAAACGAAATTGATTTCCTTTAAAATTTGAAAAATATCCAAGTAAACATCAAAGAGGACGGAAATTGAAAAAAAAAAATAATAATAAATAAATAAATAAATAAATAATAATAATAGCAAAAAAGAAAAGAAGAGGAAAAATATAATTTTCTTATGACAATGTTCTTTGTTCCCTTTCAGAAAAATAATCTCTCTTCTTTCTTGTAATATTGAGCATTATTTTATTTTCTACTGTTTTTATTTTATTGTATTTTATTTTATTTAATTTTTTTTTTTTTTTTTTTTTTTTTTCTCTTATTTGTTCCAGTGCCATTTTTTTTTTATAATCCGTGCATTATTCTCGTTTTTCAACGCTGGTGATATGAGTGATATGAGACGAGCATAATAATATCTAGTTCAATAAAAAAAATATATATACATATATTTTTTTTTATGATATAAATATAGAAGAAAAATGAAATATAAAAAAATTACATTTTAAACTTGAAAGCGTTAATAATGTAAATTACGATCTAAATATTATTTTTAAATATTTCAATAGTATATAGATGATATTTATGTACATATGTATAAAATATATAATACAAAGTTGAGAAAATAAGGGTTGAATTCACTCCCCTTGGGAGTTTCCTATATTCAGGGAGCATTAATTAACCCATGATTAATCACGCGCGAGTCGACCGATAAAAAATACACTCCCTTCATTCAGACCTGCGGATAAAAAAATAAAAATAAATAAATAAAAGTATAATGTATTTATAGAGCAGAAGGATTTTATATTAAAATACTTGAGACATCGATTGGACTTTGTGGGTTCATTTTTTATTCAAACATATTTTAATATTATTCATTTTTTCCTTTTGTTTTCGAGTAGAATTTTTACAACAAAATTAAATTCAATAATTCCAAAAATTGTTCAATAAATTATTTCATATAATTATTGCTCAATAGATTAAATATTTTTAGAAAATTTTATTTTGATGAAATTCAGATTGAAGAAATAATTTTTTTTTTTTTTTTTTTTTTTTTTTTTTTTTCGGCGTGTTATTCTCGTGCTATTGTGTATATCGCAGACTAATTTTCAGGAGGCCATTACCTATCGTGGAATGAGTAATTTACGTGTCAGCCCCACTATTCCGTTTGTTGTTGTAGTTATATAGCACGTGACACCCTCGAAACGTCATTGCGCTCTCGACCCTTGTGAAGTGTATAAGAGCGTGTCGAGTTTCACGATTCAAATCGTTGGAAAGAATTTTTTTTTCTTCTTTTCCGTCGTCTTCTTCTATACTTCGTTTTCTTTACGTTTTTTTTTTTTTTTTTTTTTTTTTTTTTCTTCTTCTCTTCCCTCTGCACACATAAATCTCACGCGAAAAAATCGTGGACGGTTAAATCAAATTTTTGTGATGCTTTTTTTTTTCCATCTCGACACAAATTCAAATTAAATTTACAAAAATTCATTCTACATTCGTGTGTATGTGTAGGTCTGTTTATTATTATATTTTTATCTTAAATTTTTTTTTTATATTTGAATATTTTTTATTCATAAAAAGCCTGAAAAAAAAAAAAAATTTTTTTTTTTTTTTACGTAACTATTACACAAGGGCAAAGGCATCTCTTTGTGGGACAGATCAACAAGTGGACGAAGTTTTCTCTTTTTTGTAAGTCGGAAAAACTCGGCGACTTGGCCGAGTTTTAAGTGTACGACGTTAAAAATAAAAAGAAAAAAGAAAAAAAAGAAACATACGAAAATAAACTTAATTGTTTGCTTAATTAATTAATCAACAGCTTGAAAATATAAATAGTTTAATTAATTCTCCCAATTTATTTTACAATTTTCATTTATACCTCGCCTACACTTTACGAAGAAATTGTTCCACTCGCCTCCCACATTCAATATAAAATATATATGGTAATTTATTTTCTTTTTGTAATAAATTCCACACTTAAGTTGCACGCGTCTGATATACATATACATACATATACATAAAATAGTATATATTAACCGGAAACGCGTGACCCAACAGCAGTTTTGTTGGATTCGCATTGCCGGTGGTACTGGAGTTCCTCAAACCCGTTCCTCGACTCCCTCGTTTACACCCAAAACTCTGGCAACTGCTCCGTATATCTTTACATTTTTCTTCGTATTTTATTCTCATTCCTCATTACCGTTTTATGTACGTTATACATTTCTCTTTTTCATATATATATATTTTTTTTTCAACTTTTTTTCTTATTATACATTTTTCTCTAGTTCTATTTTTATTCCTTTGTCTTTTTGATTTTTTCTCTTTTTTTATATGTATATATATATTTTTCTGTTTCTGTTTCTGTCTCTTGAGCTTTGTGCTTTTCCACGATTCGACGAGTATAATGGATCGCCATTGAGTCTGCATACACAACGCATTTTATATATATATGAAAGACACGCGTCTCTCTTTATTTTTTCAATTGTGACGTGAGTAGCACAGTGCGCAAAAATATAGAAATTTACAAAAAAAAAAAAAAAAAAAAAAAACATAAACAAAATAATGTAGAAAAAAAAAAATAATAGTTTAATTCTCAAATGAAATATCTCCCGGAAATTAAATCCAGTTTGTAATGAATTTTATAAATTCACCATTGCAAAAATTATTATAATGTCACTGCTGATTTCAAACAATTTTTTAAATTATTATTTTTTTTTTTCTCTCATTTTTCTCCTCTCTATAAGTCTCGACATTCACGGTAAAAAATTTTTACATCTGTCGCGTGATCTGATTCATTCACGTATCTACTTTTTATTCAATTTATTATTTTTCATGTTTAAATTTTTAAATGTTGGCAAATTATAGTAATTCTCCATGTCTGATTTTTTTGAATTTATTTATTATTATTATTATTATTATTCATGTGAGTAGATTTTTATTAACGTTAAATATGAAAAAAAAAAAAAGAAATTTTTTTTTGTTTTAGCTTTTTCACTTTATTGTTGGTGGTTTTGTTCTACTTTTTCACCGTTCTAAATTCATTTTTCATGTCAATTTTAATATTTCCTTTTTATCTCAGAGAAACAACGTAGAATTGGTTTGCATTCTGAGATGAACTGTGAGAGTAGAATACACACATTAATATACCCACACACCCACACACACTCATACACAGATACGTGAGCGCGAATACACAGACCCATTTTCATAGATGAGACTCGAGCTCTTATTCCCCAACACGACAAGTTGAGCGTGTAAATATTTATCCTACTCATATATATATATATATATATATGGTATCGTAACATCGCGTTGGTCCACAGTCTCTTCGTGTCCCTCTCTCTCTCACACTATACTTTATACTTTATCTCTTCACGTACTGTTCTGTGTTTCACATGGAGTGTTGACCTCGTCTCTATCATTCTTAAACATTTCCCAGAAATATACGCCCAACAATTTTTTTTTTCTTTGTTTCTACTACTCAATCCACTTGACCTCATAAAAAAAAAATCCTCATCTCGAAAATATAAACGAAACAAAAATTTTCAACCGAAAAAAAAAACCGAAAATGAACAATTCAATATTAAACCATTTTTTTTGTTTTTTTTTTTTTTGTTTTTTTTCTTTTCCTTTCTTCACTCACATACGAATATGAATTCATTGTATATGTGTGCCCACGAGGCAAAAGTGAGTCCAAATATACAGAGTAAAAACAAATATAGTGGAAAAAAAAAAAAAATAATAATAATAATAATAAACAAAAATCAAATGGTAATAAAAAAGCAGCCTCATGAGGTTTTGTTTGGTTGAGTTTCACTCGGGGGAACGTTTTCTGCGTATAAAATTTTTAAAAACTACTCACTCTCCTCCTTGTTGGGGGAATATATGTTGGACGCGTTCAACTGTGTGTACATAACGGTTACGTGTTGCAAACAAAAATATACACATACACGTTTCACTATAATATAAAGAAATAGAATATAAGTCCGAGAGAAGTATCAACTTAAACTTTACCATCAACTTTTATGTATATTCATTGTATGAATATAAATATTGCAAAATGCAATATGCAGATGAATGTCTAAATGGCTGTCACAATATTTTCATTTTTTACTCTTTTACTTTCACATTTTTCGTACACTTTCTCTTTGTTCTTCAATGTATTCCTCATATTTTTTTTGTTTGTTTTTCTTCATTTCCCATTATATAATCCGGTACAGGATATAATTTTTATCATTCTTTTTTTTTTTTTTTATTTCATATCAGACAATTAAACTCAATATCAATTGAATTTATTGATTTTCCTCACGTAAAAATCATATAAAATAACACACTATTGCATTATATACATATTATTTATGTTTACTAACACTCGATATTGACTTGGTGTGTGTATATATATGTATATATACATAATATATAGAGTCTAGCACGAAATACATATTTTTACATACACGTCACTTTATAAAAATGGTGTATGCATGCGACTGGTTTGCACACGCGTGTACTCGTAAAAGTTTTAATGATTTCATTGCACCAACTCTATGTCTAAATCATTTTTTTATTTTATCTTATTATTATTATTTTTTTTTTCCATTCTTAGTTCAATGTATATTTATATTAATATTATATTAATATATATATATATACAGTTAGTGAAAATCTTTAGACTGAATTAATCTAGAGAGGAAGTATCAAGATCACATTTCTTACCGCGTACTAAAGACGGAAGTCTCTTTTTCCCTTGGAATTGAAATCCACTCGCAAAAGCTGCCCGTAAGACGCATAAAACCAGAAATGAAATGACACAAAAGTTGGGGGAGAAAAAAAAGGAAAAAAAAAAAAAAAAATTAATAAAATAAAATAAAGTAAAAATGAAAGAAAGAAAAGGGCGAGAGAAGAAGAAGAAGGAGGGGGTGGAGGTAGAGAGGAAAAAGATGAAGAAAAAAAAAAATATATATATATATATATATATATATATTTATAAGTAGAAAAGTGGGAAGATAAAGAAGGAGAAATACACAAAGAGTTTATATATATGTGTACATCAAACTGTTTTTTTTTTTTTTTTCACGTTATGTCTCTTCTCTCTATGGAGTAATTAAAACTCCCAAACTCACGTAAACTCCACCGCGTATAATTTACAAACGTACACGTGCACATCTAGTGAAAATGCAAAAAAAAAAAATACGCGTATAAGGAGATAGAAAGAGAGAGGGGGAGGGGAAAAGGGAATATGGAGAAAAAGTTCGAGAGACGGTAAGTGAGTGAATGAGGAAGAGAGGAACAAGAGTCTGTGGAAATGTCAAGAGATTTGGAGGGACGAGAAATAAAAGCGTAGAAAAGAAACAGAATGGAGAGGGATAAAAGTGCTTTCATGCGCTTCTATATACTCTATTTCCAGCAGCTTTTGCTCTCGCACCTTTATTATATATACTCATTTCTACGTGGGGTTTTTTTTTTTTTTTCCCTCCGTCCTCTCCCCCCTATTATTTTTCCCCCTTTGTCCCTCATTGTTGTTTATAAACTACCCTCGCTCCGACTGTCGGCATTCGCGCCCGCCAAAACCCTACATACCTCACTTGCGTACCATCACGTACGTTTTATATACATACATATGTGTATGTGTGTGTGTGTCTGACAAACAAAGGGGCTCTATGACTACTAGTATGCGTTTCTTTTTCTCACTAATGCATTGCACTCTTATCCACGTTTACGAATGTGTATAACGTGTTCTCCAACGAAAAATAAAAGTATATAATGTGAGTTATACACACTAAACTATATATATATATGTATGTATGTATAATTTTTTTTTGTTTTTTTTTTTTGTTTAAATAAAAGTCGTAGAAATTGTGGTGCAGACGGGAAAGGTAAGCATGTAGTCCAACTATGAATGTATCTTCATAACTTTTTGTATTATTTATATTTACGTTTATGCGTAGATAGATCGTGATAATATTGACATTAATCCAATATTATTTATTTTTTTTTATATATATAATTAAATATTATATATTTACAGTAACTGTATAACTGTATTATTATTATTATTAATTGTTTTTATTTTTTTTTTCCCCGATTTTTTTTCACTTATTCATATATTTATTTATTCTTTTTTCGTGGATTTTCATATTTTTTTTTTTTTTTTTTTTTTTTTCTATATCGAATTTAGTGAGTGAAATATTCCTTTGATATGTGGACCACAAACGAAATATATCGATGTAAAAATACAATGAAGAAAAAAAATATATTCTTTGAAAATAAAAAACAAAATAAAAAAAAAATCATGTGAAATTATTTTTACTATTTTCTCTTCAAATTGAAGTTTTGAAATTTATTATTTTTTCTTTTTTATTGATTTTTTTTTTTTTTTTTTCCTTTTTTAGTTTCATTATTTTTATATTATTAATTTATATATAAACTGAATGAAGGAAATATATGAATTATTCGGACATTTTTAATTGTAGATAGTTAATTAACTGAACTCTTATATTAGATGGTGAATGCACAGTCAATCTTGAACTTTTGGATGACTTTGGTTCGTGAAAAGAAGAATGGAAAGGTAGAAAACAAAAAAAAAAAGCATGATAAAAGACTGATCCACTACAGAGTAATGGTTGGAGTGTGGGTATATTGGAATCGAACGTAGAATTTATTATAGTGAAACGACTGGAGTAGTAGCTATAGGTGGAAAACGATTACACAATTGTGCGGTGAAAAAAAAAAAAAAAAAAAAAAAAAAAAAGAAGAAGAAAAAAGTAAAGACGGAAACGAAAGCGCTACAACCAAGACTTGTCGTCAATGATTCGACGACTAATTAAAGTTCGTGGCTTCAGGCTTGGTGTATCTCTGTGTGAGTGTACGTGTGTGTGTGTGTGTGTGTAATAAATGTGAAAATAGCAGTGGATGAAGGCCAAAGGCAAGAGGATGACCTCATTAATGAAGAAGTCAGAAAAATATAAAAATGAAAGACAAAAAAAAAAAAATAAAAAATATAGGAAATAAAGAAAAATATAAAACGACTGATGGACGCAATAAATGTAACGAGTTCGGATGATATGTTGTGGTAGCAATTGTTAGAATCTGTCTATATATTTATATAAAAATATGGAAACAGAGAAAAATCAAAATATAGTAAATATGAACAAACGAGCGCTTGCAGTAACGGGCGTTATGTACAGCTCAATTCACATTGAATCGGATCAAAGTCGTGGTACTTCACTAGGTAATTTTTTTTTTTTTCCCTACTCCCTTTTCAACTCTTTGTTTACTTTTATTTCATATGTCTTTGACGACGTCAATGGTGACAGTGGCAGTGGAATAGTGATGACTGTTTATTGCAATATAACGTATGCGATTTTTTTTTTTTTTTTTTTTTTTTTTTATATATATATATATTTACATTACGTTTTATATCACCAATTTTTTTTTACGGCAATACTGTGATGTCATACCGAGCTCGTAGTGGTATAAAAGTAGTGCAGCTGCTGTGTATACGGCAAAAAAAAAAAAAAAAAGCAAAAAAAAAAAACGCATATACGCAGATGTAGATGAAAATATTTATATCAATGTCTCAATGTGTATTTTTCGTGTTTATTAACGTAAAAAGGAATTTTCATACTTTGATATTTATTATGAAGTATTTGAAAAATTAATGATCCACTGATTTTTTTATTTTTTTTATTTTCATACATTTATTGACATGTGATTAAATTTAATATACAAATATTATTTTACCACAATATAATCAAAGTTATTTTAATTTTTTTAAAAAAATTTTTTTTTTTTTGAAATATTCAATGTGAACAGATAAATCTGGAAATTTATTAATTTTTCATTATAAATAATTTCCATTGACACAGTGGGTGCTAGTAGAAAAATTCGAGATTGTTCAGACAAACTAAAAAAATAAAGTAAAACACGAGAAAAACAATAATATATATTTTTTTTATCTTTTTCAAACTGACTAAAAGCATTTTTATGGTACAAAAAAAAAAAAATGAAAAAAGAAAAAAATATATTTTTTTAAATTATTTTTCGTGATATCGTCCATACCAACATCCGCTATATTCCGAATTTCTCGAGGCATCAGAGAAAACGAGTTTCCTTTTTTTCTTTGTTTTCTTTTTATTTTTTTTTTTTTTTCTCCTTCTTCCTTCTTCCTTCTTATTACTATAACACATTGCCCGAGGCATGTTCAAAAACGCCCTGACTCTTAGTACTTTTATATACCACCTATATACATATATAAATATATATGTATTATGGTCTGTCGTTTTATTCTGCCTCACATTTCCGTCTCTCTTTCTTCACATTATATTATATTATATCACATATATATACGGTTTCTTGCATCTTTGCTGTAGGGGCTGGATGATTATAACCGCGATGATAACAATGCTGAAACGATAACGACAAAGCGACGAGGAGAGAGAAAATTTTAGACGAATGGGTATCCGAACCACCACCACCACCACCACCACCACCACCACTACCATCATCATCTTCCTCGTTGCTTTACGATAATAATGTCTCCATACATTCTTAACGATTGCGAAGAAACGGTGATAAAGAGTATGCAAGTAAATGGAATAAAAAATAGTCCAAAAAGAGAAAAGAATAAAAATATGTAAATAAAAATGGAGAAAAAAAATAATAATAATAAATAAATAAATAATAATAATGATAATAATAAAATACAATGGACAATGGCTTCGAGCTTTCCGGTTTATATATTCTGAAAATTCATCTGGCATTTCCGTGTGGAATTAATGCCGATAAAAATTTGATTTACGTATCACGTTCATTGGGATAGAGATGAGATTTATATTAATGCATTTCTCTCTCGCATTTTCTCTTGCAAGTCATTATGAAAACTATCTTGAATTACGTGTCAAAGGGAAATAAAAAAAATTAAAAAAATAATAATAATATATATGATATTGAATGCGATTATACAGTAAAAGGAATACGTAAAGGTACTTGGTATATTTAAAGGGATTTTATTCATCTGAATGAATTCAATTCAAATTGGATTAAATTATTGTGATGTGAATATTTGAAAATAGAAAAAATGAATATGAAACAATACCCATACCCAAATCACCAAATCCAATTGTGTAAACACAGAATTTTGACCATCAGGTTTTTGTGATTAATACGAAAAAGAAAGAAAAATTTTTTTTTTTTTTAAATTTTTTATTCTTTAGATTGTATTGTATTGGTAGTTGTCGTGTCGATTCAGGTTCATGCGAGCGTTAGTCGTTTACACTCGAAACAGTCACGTCTGTATATATATATATATATATATATGTGTGTGTCTGGGTATAGTTATTTCCAATCTCGTACGTCCCCACGCCCCTTCTCATTCCTTCTCTTCGACCGTTTATGTTTTCACCCACCGTTGATTGTCCATTAAGCGAATCCAAGCGTGCACATGTAGTTTTATTTTATTTTATTTTATTTTATTTTTCCCCTCTTCATTTATTTACTTCGTTTAATTTTTCTTCGTATTTTTTTTTTTTTTTTTTTTTCTTTTGCCGCGTACGCTGATCATTACGCACTTTGTTTTCAGTGTAGGATGAAAAACCCTTGACAGAGAGTTGAAAATGAATGAAAAAAAAATAACTCGATGTTCTATCAAATTTTCTATATACATTTGTGTATAGATTAATTCAACGTTGATTGCTTGTTGAATAATTGTATACAATTGCAGATACTCGTGTCGTATTGTAATTATTTCAGTTTTCCATTCTATTTTATCATAAATTCAAATACATTCCTAATTTTTAATCCAGTATACGTATATTATTTATTATAAATACATAAATATATACAAAAAAAAAAAAAAAAAAATAAATAAAATTTCTTTTTCTCAATTTAATATAAAAATATGGAATAAAAAATTTTTTTGTTTATTAACGAAATAATTATCATCATTAATATTCTATATATATATATTTTTTTTTTTCATGTGTTCAGAACAAAAGATATAAAAAATTCTACTAAAATTATTGCTCGTATTTGAACTAGGTATATATAATATATACTCGGTAAACTCGTGAAAAATTTTCGATTAAATTCCAGAAGTACTTTCCTTTTTTTTTTTCTTTTTATTTTTAACGTTGCACCTTCAACATCTCTTTTCTCTCTTTTTTTTTTTTTTCCTCTCTCACCGTATGGGGATCGCCTTTATTGCCAAGAATCGGTTACGATCCTCGGACGCATCGAGATTATATCATCCAACCAATATGAGGTTATATAAAAATGAAAAAAAAAAAAAAATCTGAGCAAAAAAGTGTAAAACATCTGAAAGAAAAGGCATGACCAAAGAGTTCTGTGGTAGAATATGGGGTAAAAGACGAGGGTGATTTTCACGACGCGAAGAGATTGCCGAGTTGGCACGATGATCGAGTAACTAACTAATAACGTAGTTCCTGTGCAAAAACTTTTTAAAGCTCCTACAGAGTCGTCTCATAGTACTACTATACAATTTCTTCATCTTTTTTTTTTTTTTTTATTCTGTTCACTCTTTACTTTTTATTTTTAGTTTTGAAACAAATTTTTTTTTTTTTTTCTCGCTTTTTTAATTTTATATACGTGTATGTATATGTATGCAGATATAATTTTACTTCTCTTCGAGGCTCTCCGTGACCACTTTCTCAGTCCAACTCACGATAATACTGCCGTTAGAATTATACAACTTGCAAAGAAAAAAAAAATTATATATATATAATAATAATAATCATCATCATGATGATAAAAGGAAGAAAAATAGGAATGAGAGTTTAATGAGTGTCGATTGTATTTTACAATTTTTGCATTAATCCATTCAAAAATTCACAACTTGGATAATTTATAATTTTATATCAGTAAAATAATATGAAAAGTGTGATAAAAAAAATAGAATTAAAAAAAATTTTTTTTTCTTGTTTTTGCATAATTTTTCATCACAGTGTCAATTGTAATAATTTATTATTGTTGGCTTTTGTTCATTATGTGTTTGAAACAAAAGATATGATGAATTAAAAATTATATTTACGTGTTATTTTTTAATAAAAATAATGAATAGAAAAATAAAACATATTGAAATATTTTTTATTATTATTACTCACTCACTCATTGTATTTTTCTCTTCAAACGTGATATATATTTTATATGAATTTACTCATGAGTGAATAAAAACATTCGAGTGCCAATAAATATTATAAAATTATTGATGAAAAAAAAAAAAAAAAAAAAAAAAAAAAAAGTGATAAAACAATATAAATTCATATATCAATATTAGTTGCGATTTTACTTTATTATTATTATTATTATTTTTTTTTTTTTTTTTGTTTTGTTTTGATTCGTATCAAAGCCGATTACTGGACCATCGATTCGCAATGATGATTTCACGATGGGAATTGCCGATCCGTGAACACACGCTACCATAACTTCATCACTATATATACTTGTCTCTTCCACAGTTTTCATTCCCCTCTAGTGAATATTGGGAATTAAAATAAGAGCATCGTAGCCTCTATCCACTCGATCATATTTCGAGTGGCCACCGTTCGACTGGATGAGTCCCACTTTATATCTACTCGTCTCTGATTTTCTCCCTTTTGTAAATGATTTTCAAACCACCGATCAATCGAGCGGCATACATACCCGTAGACGCGAATATACGCTCAATATGACCAAGAGTTGATGAATGAATGGAAGGAATAAAAACTTTATTGATCAATCATCAAAATTCTCGTGCGAACGATAGTGGTTTTTAACATGAAATGTCTGCTCCTCTTGTATCTCTTCCTATTCTTTTTTTTCTTTTTTTTTTTTTCTCTTTTTAATTTTTAATTTTATCGTGCTCTAATTCTTTCCTCTGATTTAATCCAAACAGTAGCAACGAGTTCTTGGAGTCTACTTTGTACAATTATTTAATACAGTAAAAAAAATTTATATTTGAATTTATATATTTTTTATCATCTCATTTGAAACGTTTTTTTTTTTATTTTTTTTTTTTTTCTTTGGCCATAATGTTATTCGGTTAAATTATAAATTGTATAAATCAGATAAAATTTCATGACATTTTTAGGTCAACTAACGACAGTTTATTAATATTTACAAATAAAAATTAACATAGCACATGTCAATAATTTGTTTTTATTTTTATTTATTTATTAATTTTTTTTTTTTTTTTTTTTTTGCCATGCATATCAATGATTTACGAAACTTGAAGTTTTTAAAATAATTGAATTTATTATTTTTTTATACATAATATTATTCATTGATTGAATTGACGGATGAGATATATAAAATATAAATATATATAAATGAATACGATGCAATGAAAATTTCATTCGGCAATGTTAACTACAACCGCAAATGTCAACAAATAATTACAGTATTTACATTTGCGGCTTATCGTGAATAGTAAGTAGCTATTGTATAGTGAACAGTAGTAGTCACTGTCAGTAGTTCGTGTCTCGCAGTTAAACTCGGGAGTGTCTGTCCATTTATTAAAGTGTAATTTAATTTTCAAAATGTAGATGAGTACATCTATTTTTTTATATGATACGTTGTATTGACAGAGAGGACAATTACAGGTTAGAAATATATTGAATTTATTTAAATATATACATGAAAATAGTGAATATAGTGCAAATAAATTATCAAGTATTTCGAATTATTGATGAACACGTAGGAAATTCTAATAAAAATTGTACCGACACGTATTGAAATATGTACAGGGTGACTATTGGAATATTCAATAGTCGACATTGGCGCAAGTCAAATTTTAATGTTTAACCTTAAATGCACTCACAGTCTACTACTACTATTACTGCTACTACTACTACTACTACTCACTAATTTATAATTATTCATTGAAATTATTTATTGAAAAATTATTCTGACGAATATTATGCAACACGTTACTCACACGAATATCCTATCCTCTACTGACATTCTGAAATAATGTAAAAGAATTTTTATCAAGTATATAGTACACTAAATTATTTCACAAAGACAATAAAGTATACATGTATAGTGTATTGACAATGGTATCTTGTCACTTACTACTCGTCACGTGGATTATGTGCATCCCAATGCATAAAGTGCATACGAAACGAGAGGGTCCCGCGCTTCGTTGCTTACGAATTCGCGAAATTGCATTCTCCGCTGTCGACGTGACGCGGCAGTAACACCGTACCCTATCCCCCATGTAAGTACTCAAGACAACCCCTTTCCTCCATCAAGTTATGTATATCTCCGTCTCGTTCACTGAACTGTCTCTTTTCTCGATCCTACTTGTGTATCCAACCAAATGCCCTCCCAAGTGTTTCTTGTGCACAGCTTCTTTCTTTTTCTTTTTCTTTTATTTATTTATTTATTTTTTTTTCTTCTTTTTTTTTTCTCACATCTCTTCAACGCTTTCACTCATGACTCCTCGGCTCGCGTTCATCCTCTTCTATTTCATTTTATATACAATTCCTCGTTGTATATTCGCGTCTACATTGCCAACGAGTTGAGATGAAAACGGCACAGAAGTGAATACTCGTACCCCTTTGAATGATTGTATAAACAAGTGACTCTTCGAGTACATCTCTCTAGTCAAACGATCGACAATCATTCGTGTCGATAAAAATAAAAAAATTAAAATTAAAAAATAGTAAATAAAATAAAATGCAAAAGATCAAGTGCTCATTTGTTTTTGTTTCAACATTCTCGTGTATATCTTTGACGTGTATTAAATATAAGAAAAAAATTTAAATAAAAAATTCAAGGCTATTTATTGTTGAGTTATTTTCATTCAATAATATCGAAGATAATTATAAATCAATGTATAAATTTGTTTCAATAGTATATGGATTGTATTGATTTGATAAAATATTATATTATTAATAGTCAATTTTTTATGATTTATTAATTGAACTACATTATATTTTATTCTCGAATCAAAAATATTCATATATAGATTTTCTTTTATATACCAACTTTAAAATATATGCAAATTATGATTAATCTTCATTCATAATAATTTTAATAATTGTAATTGCTACAGTATAATTAATACAACGTTATTAATTTATCGTAACATTAATTTTATCAAGTTCTAAAAATTCCCATTTTACCACTCTAAATCGTAACTTTAATACTCAAATAATTTTATTCATTAATTCAAACCGCAAAGAGGAAAAAAAAATAATAATAATAATAATAAAATAATAAAAGAAAAAAGAAAAGAGTGAAAATTAAAAAACCAAATTTTGTCACATGATTCTATTTAAATTTACACCTTTTCTCATTTGTATATGTATACACAAAATATATTCTTACCGTGTTATATTTATTACCATACCCGTATTTTATACGATACGTACTCATGAAAATGTTATTTCATCTCACAAAATACCACTACCATAATCATCATCATCGTGATGTTCATCGCCACCAACATTGCCAAACACTAGTGAATTTTCCAGGAAATATTTACACATTTCTAGTTGCAGGTCGAAGTAGAAAGTAGGAAGGAAGGCAGGAAGGAGCAAGAGCTTAATGCTAATATGCTTTTGCAGGTAGTCCCATGACGCCTTTCATCCTTCAAACTATATACCAACCAACTCTTCACTCATTCATTCATTCATTCATTCATTCATTCACTCACTCACTATAGAGTTGGTGTATTACATAAATTTGATACGTTTTCGCTCTCTCTTTGGGATATACCCTCTTGTTGTTACATTAAACTTGCTTCATGCCTTAGAGTGATAATGCACCCACCTATTCCATCCTCCTCATCGATATAACAACAACGAAATGGTTGGATAGGTCGCACATGTGTGTGTTTACTCATCTACAGTGGAATACATTGACGAGCCAAACATGGCTAGGTGATTGTATATTAGCTGATAGTATTGAAGACAAGCTAGTATGGTAGTCATCACACTGATAAGTGTGTACGTTGATTGTGGCAAGGGCCAACGGTTTCACTACAGGTAAATGTCGATATGCTCAACCTGAAGTGCTGATGACGATAGACTGCCCCAGGGATATTAACGTATCATTACTATATGAGGGTTATGTTACGAGGACAAGTACGAGTAGATGGCAAAGGGATGAAAGCAAATGACAACCCAAGGGAACGAGAGGTTAGAGACAACATGTATATATATATATTATAGTATATGATGTGGTAGGTAGAGTAACGTGTCTCGCTGATGCTCAACTACGCCTTGTCATGTCAGACAATATCGGTTGTGATTATAAACCTAGAACGGAATTTCATACATTCCAAGATGACAATGATTGTCGAGTTGAGTGTAGACAATGTTGGATAAATTGTAAAATGATCATTTACAAAGACATCGTTTGACATGTGATGAAAATTTTAATTGTATTGTATATGTATATGTGATAGTTGAGTTTTAATATCAAGTTCTAGTTTGGGATTTCAATTTATATGCTTGACTGAAAGATGAGTGAGTTTAAACGTTGACAGTGTCAAAATTATTACCAATGTTGATGATATAACTTTTGAATCATTTAAATATTTTATATATTTAATGTGGGGGTATATGATAAATTTTCAAGTTGGATTTTAAAGAATTAAGACTTGGTTATGCATCTTAAGTAGTTTGAAGACTAAATGGTAATTCTGTAGTCGTACCAGTGATGTTGGCAAGACAGAGTTTACACTCGTGGCATCGTGCGGTTTCACGTACTGTCTGTATTGTGTATATTCACTATACTGTATATGAATCCTTAGTGTGTGGGCGGTGTTACAAGATAATTCAGAAAGTTCCACGGTTGTAAGCTGTAGAGAGTAGAGAATGAACGAAGAGGTAAAGTAAGAGATGGTAAATGGAGAATACTCAGGATATAGAATGTGAAATAAGCAAAAGTGGAATAGAATCGAAAAGTGGTAGTGGTAGTTGTAGGGGTGAGGATACCCAGGAAAATTTGCATCTACATAACGCAGTACGTAATGGAATTAAAACGAGGTGGCGTTAGGTGTAATTAGCTCGCCACGAAATGTGAAATCGGGACGGACACGCACACGTATGTGCAAAAGAGAATGGGGCTTATATTGTATGCAAATTTATGATTATAATTTCTGAATACGTAACCTCTTCTTGCTATCTATCTATCTATCTATCTATTCATCTATATATATTGCAGTTGGGAATTTATACAAATCCAGAGATTTACGTGTATGCTGACATTGAATATTCTATAAATTATTTTGATGAAGTGCATCCTCCAAACAAATAATCTCAAAAATTTCAATATATATATATATATTCTCCTATATTATTATTTTTCTTTGTCGCTTTTTTTTTTTTTTTTTCCTTTTTACTTTAACTTGAACAAGAAAAAGTGTATCAAAGAAAGTAAAAAATTATATATATAATTGAAAATATTCTCTTTGTGTTTGTTAGTTAGTTAGTTTGTATACAAATAATAGAGACGAAATAAAATAGAATTTATGTATGAATATTTTTAATAATACTTGAGAAAAAAAAAAAAAATAATAATAATAATATTAACAATAAATGAATAAAACTTGATTATCAAGTTTGAAATAAAAAATTAAATTGATCAAATTTTTTTGTTTGACAAAAGTTTTGCCAGTGAAAATATTCAACTAATACATTATTTCCACTTTGACGAGTGACACAAAACCAACAAAAATTCCAATAGTATAAATGTATGTACATATATTGCGATAGAGAAGTGGAAAAACATTGAGTTGACGATGGTGGTACCTCGAATATGTTGACACAAAGTTGACGAGTTGGATGGTAAGCTTGTGAGCAACAGTAAGCATAGAATATTTGCATGGCCTCTGCTTTCGTCGTACAACGTTTTTCACCCTCATCATCATTTTCGTACGATGCTCACATCTATAAATCCACTCTCCCTTCCCTTCCTCTTTGTCTCTCTCTCTCTTTCTGTTTTCTATTCAATTCATCCACCTCGAACAACTCTCAAAAACTCACTTCAGCTCATGCACCGAGTAAAATCATATAATTTTAATGAATCGACTTGTGTACAGAAAAAAAAAAAAAATTTAATTACACAAAATATATTAAACTTTTTTTTTTTTTTTTTTTTTTTTTTTTAAATTGCAAAAGTTAAAAATGTATTTACGTGAATTGTGTAGTGGACAGAGAATATTTTAGTGAAATAGACAATGAGAAAGTGTGATTTATTTTAGTGTACACGGTATACGAGAGATGAGTTTACAATTGCGGTTTTCACTCCCTTTACATTTGGTCAGGGACTAAAAGACAACGTGGATAATCGTATCCCGAGTTTGTGAGCGTACACGAGTTGAAAGTAAAAGCGAATAGTGAATAATGTGAGATAGGACAGATGAGTGTATTATTGACTTTCAGAGTGGGAAATTGTTGAAAGTCTCGTGTGACTTTGGACCGCAGTTCCAGTAATTTTAACGTTTGAACTCTTTTTATTTCTTCACTTTATTATTCGACTTGCGATAGTGTACGTGATTAAATAAAACAGGGACGGGGAGGATAGAGAAATGATTGTGAATGATTGTTAAGAGACTCACTGTCTGTATTGGTTTAGGGATAAATAATCTTTTGTATTTACATTTCTCTGTACTGTCTGATGTTCCTCACACTTGTCAGATAAATAATGGCACCCACATTTCTCAACACTCGGTAATGTTGTAAACTCTGTGAATATTTGCAGCAGTTTATTTTCAAATA
The DNA here is from genome assembly GCA_963920625.1 of Dinocampus coccinellae. Taxonomy (NCBI): domain Eukaryota; kingdom Metazoa; phylum Arthropoda; class Insecta; order Hymenoptera; family Braconidae; genus Dinocampus; species Dinocampus coccinellae. The sequence continues at coordinate 1,118,335 of OY987185.1, forward strand.
AACACACTCTCACATATTTATCATATATTTATTATTTTATTTATATTAATTTATTAAATAATTAATGCAACATTAATGTAACATCGCCAATATACAATTACGTATAAATTTTAGTTTATTTAATTTAATTCACTTTACGTATTAGCAATACTAATCGTTAGTGTACAACTCGTATATATGAAACTACTCGTCTTCGTGCTTCAATTGAACTTTTGATTATTCGAGACGAAATTTCCTGCCTTCTCATCGCTTCTGGCACGGGATTCACGTTTATTCATCCGCCCTCCTTCACAAACCCCTTGCGGTATTAAATTTTACCTCTTTCCTCTTGCCCTTTCTCTCTACATATACTCAAACGCCAAGTTTCAGTTGGGATATTCGATGAATTAACTTTGACCTGCTGAGAATAGGTAATTGGACCGAGTAAGAGGAAAATACTCGAAACTGTATATCCATATTTACGTGTATATGTATATTTCTCTAGCCACAATTTATAAAATTAATTCGAGTTTTATAAAAAAATATGTCATAACTTAATTGTAAAAAAAATATTAAATCATTGAGTTAATTATAATTGAATAATAATTATAATTATTATTATAATTATAGTAATAAAATCGTCGATTGTATGGAAAAAAATTATAATGGAAATGAAATGATCGATGATAAATTTTTGCTATGTCGTGAAGTTTATCCAAGCAATATTTCATGTCCTTGATATATAATAAAGAATATAAAAGGATCATTTTTATTTTTAAATGTGAATCAGCTGAGTGAGAAAATAATTAAAGGATCTTTATTTCTCCTCTCTCATTTTTCTCCCACTCTTTTCTCGTCTCACACCTATTTCTCTTGGTAGACACACGATGTCAGGGCAATATCGCGCTTCGCGAATCTAATTCAGAAATGCGATTACGTTGTAGAAGCAACGCGCTCGGGTGGTTCGTTGCGTTACGAGAAAACTCAAGGGCAGAGTCAAAGTGTATATAATAGAAACGGATGAGAATATAGTTATATAAGTATATGTTTATATATTGTATACATATATATCCTTGAAGATATTTCAGCCACGTTCTTGTTGTCAACCGCACTGGGACCATTATCACGTGATATATACCACTTCGTTGGTTATACCTGCGTGTTATCCTATTATTGTTATCATTTCTCTTACTTTTCTACATAACATCATTCACAGTTTCAACCTAATTTTTTATTTTTATCTTTTATTATTTATTTATTTATTTATTTATTTTGTTTTTTGTATCCAATTTTCTATGATGTTGAATCGAAAAAAATGAAAAATAAAAATTAAAATACAAAATTTTTATTGACAAATTCCAATAAAACATTTTTTTTTATTCTTCTCGCTTTTTATCATTTACAGGATTTAAATAAATAATTTTTTTTTTCTTTTTTTTTTTCTTTTTTTTTTTTTCTTTCTACTTCTTTGTATTTTGTAGTGATGGATTGAGGTGAAATTAGTATGATTTCGAGCATAGCGATAAATTGCGAGAACACTGCATGTATATAATTTTGCGCTTGTTTCACCGTAGAGTATACGACTATTGCGATAAGCCATCGAATTATCTGGCGGGTGGGCGGTGACGGAGGGGGATGAAAGAAGAAAGATGAGAGTGTTGTGTTCGCATTTGCCCCGAGGCAGTCGACATGAATGTGGAACATTCCGTTAATCGAATATGTCGTCGAGCGACTAAACTGCAACACGCCCAGATGTGTTCACTTCATCTCTGTATTTCATCATTTACACTATAACTGTTATTGGTACTCAATACATTCAGTGCATTTCAATATTTATATCTATGTTGATATAATTGTACATTTGTGTACTAAATATAGTGTAATGTGATTTGAAAAAAATAAAAAATTGAATTACAATTATTTTTCTTTATGTATTCGTTTATTTATTCATTTTTTTTTTTTTTTTTTTTTTTTTTTTTTTTTTTTTTCTTTGAGAAACGATTTTTATTTATAGAGATGTGAGAAATTTTTTTTAATTTTCTATTTTAAATATATATTAATAATAAATAATTAATATGATATAAATATTCAATTTATATACGAGTATTTACTCATCTAAATTACACGTCAATTTTTACTCCTGTCAAATTTCACGTCAACTTTCTCTACATCCTACGAAAGTTTTGCACGTTTCGATTTCAATAGACTACGCGTGTCGCGACCAAGAAATATACATATACATATACATATACATATATATGAAACTTAACTGAAACTCGTACACATATTCTGTGAGGTTTATCAACTTTGTCGATACGATACACGCATCAAGAAGTCGACGATGACATCTTTAGAATTACGTCTTTCATACACTTAGAAACTCCTCGTGTACAAAAAAAAAACTTATTAAAACTTTCTTATATATGTATATATATATATATATATATATATTTTTCTTCCCTCTTGTTTGATTTCAATTTCACAGAGATAAAAATAAAAAAAAAAAAAAAGAAATAAAAGAAAACAGACAAACTTCCAACATTAATTGTTAACTTCACACATAAATCCTGAAATTTCATCAAATATCAATTTTCACATTCAATATCATTATATTCACAAATGGAAATATTTATCTACATATAAATAGGACTATAATTCATTATCTCATATTATTGCATAGTCATTCATCCAGAACAGTACAACTATATATCTATTATATTAATATAAAATATAAATAAAGCCTGCACTGCTTTCACTGTTCAACTTTGTATAATCCACATTGAAATCAAGAGACTTTATACTCTATATCCACATTATTATTTATTATATCCATATTTATATGAGTATGGGTGTTCATGATTCACAAATACTTTGACTGTGTTCACGTTAACTTGAAAATCATTTTGTGCCCACGCGCGTGACACTCCACATCCATACACAATTCTAAATCAAATGGTGAAAGAGCACAGTGTAATAACGGAATACGTCGACATCCACATATAAAACTACATACATATATATATGTACAAGGTTACAGAGGTGTTTACTGTAGTTGCGATTACGCTCTTATCGATCTCTCGAACGTTTTGTTACGCTTTGTGTTGATGTCATTGTACTGTGGTATACATTACCCATTCGAATTGTTCAATAGAATTCTCTGTATAACATGTATTTTCTTTCTCACTCCTTCTTCATACTGGAATGGAGGAAGAGAAACAGAAAGATAAAAAAAAAAGAGACGAAAAAACAAAAAATAATAATAATAAAAAAAAAAGTATGTGTACTGAGTCAAACTGTTTGTCCATAATAATCGATAAGATCAAATGATTGTTTAATAAATTTATAGTAACGGATAAAATAAATAACTCGATTATACTTTTCTTTTTTTTTCTTTTCTATTTTCACTTTATGTGAATGGTCGAATGAAGGTTTTATAATTAAATATTTTTTTTTTGTTCTGCTTGTAACGTGATGGAAAGAGAAATATAAACATTTTGTTATTAAATTTTTTTTTTTTTTTTTTTTTTTTTTGTTTACTTGAGAGTGATTGAGTTGTTTTTTTTATTTACGATTTTTTACATAATTATAAAGTGGATATTTATTTATCTTGATATTAACAATTGCAATAAATCGACAAATTGTTTGTATTTCATTAAAAATACATAATCATAAATAATTTTTTTTATAACACAACTCTTGAACGGTATTATCGGTGTATAATTGTATGTACATGTAATACTATATTTCTATGAAAAATATATAAAATAATGTTTGAATCCTATTAAGAATATGGCGATGATGATAATGATGATGATGGTGATGGTGATGGTGATGGTTGGTAGAGATGGCAGTGAGTAAAAATTTAGAGAGAAAATGAGAATGTAAGAGACGAGACATCGTGATGAATTTTCATCTCAACGCATTTGCCAGAACAATTTATTTCATCTGTGTAGCTAATTGCCATAGATTTATTCTTACTTCTTCTATTTACTTCATTACCATCATTTTTATCTGACGTTCGTGAGATATTTCTATCGTATTTTATTCTCATCTACATTTTCTCTTTCTTCTTTATTTCATTTTATTATATTATTATTATTTTTTCTTTTTCTTTTCTTCCGGGTATTTGCCAGTTTTAATTGCAAATGCAGATCCTTATTCTCGCGGCAAATGCGCGAAGAAGTGTAGATTTATGAGAATTTAAAGAAAAAAAAAAAAAAAACAAAAAAAATGAAAAGTAGAAGAAGAAAAATAGAAGAAAAAAATTTGAGAAAACGGAAGTGAAAAGAAATAATGTTGAGAAGTGTAGTGAGAGAATCAGGCAATTTAAATGCTGTGCAATGTTAAAAAAAATGTAAAGAAAGAAAAAGAGAGATAGAGAGAAAGAATGATAAAGTTAAATATAAAAAGGGTCTTTAATTAAAAGACTTTAATTCGTAACGACCAAGAGACCGTGCGGGCTTACTTATTCATACTAATGACTTACTATAGTTGTCGTTCGTATAATTAAGAAGGACCTTTTACTTCGTACGAAAGTGAAAAAGAAAAAAATATATATATATAAGAAAAGAAAAGTGAGGTGGAAGACGAAATAAGAGGAATAAAAAATGAATAGCAATAAATAAATGAATAATATAGAATAAAGTAAAAAGAAATAATATCATGGATAAAAATGAAAATGTAATTATTTCTCTCACATTTTATTTCATTTAACTCAATGTTTTTTTTTTTTTTTTTTTTTTTTTCCTCATTTTATTATATTTCGCGATCTTCTACATCAATCCATTGTTTAGGTTCTCATGATTTTTCAATACCGGATGTTATGTTGTCTGTGTATTAAATCCGATGGGTAGACAGAATGAAGCAATTTGGAGGTTAGTAATCCCATACTAAGCTTTAAGACATCGGAATTCGGAGTGTTCTCCAGTTCTTTCTCTCTTATTCACTCTCCCTTTATTTCATTCTTCATATATATATATAAATTAATTTTCCTTTTTTTTTTTTCTCCCATTAATTTTTTGATTTATTATTTTTTTTTTCTGTTTTGCTACTGCACTGCAGCTTCAAAAGCCTCAGTCTCTCGCAATTTTTTTGTTTCACTTTTTTATTTTATATATCTCTTACTTTTATCTTGAGTCATTTTTTTTTTTCTTTTCTTTTCTTCTCTTCGTGTCGTTTAACCATTGGCTTGCCTTACTAATTGGATCAACGAGATTCACGCTTACTATTCTCAAGTAATAATTGATTTAAATTTATCAATTAATATTCTGTATTTTACTTTTTTATTAACAACCTCGTATACGTATAAATATATATAGTTAATATTGTAAATATTTATTATTAAATTTTTCTTTAATTATACAATATATTTTTTTATTTAAATTAGTATAAATTATATAATTCAATTTTATATAAATCATATTACATAACAAATTCATACGAATTATTGTAAAAAAAAAAAAAAAAAAAAAATCACAAGTGAATACTTGAAATTTTAATAAAAATATATAATTAATTTATATATAATTTTTTTTATTGTATTTTATTATTGATATATTTTTTTTTTCTTTTTTTTTTTCTCATTATAATTTCTCATAGTTTTTATTATGCGCATTGAGGCCAACATGTTTTAGCTTGTTGCACGTGAGATTACATGTACGAATATAAATTCACTCGCTGTTAGTGTGTGTGTGTGTGTATATATGTATATGAACAAAAGGAAGAACTTTGAAAATAGTAGCGTGTTACATAGTTTCATGTTTGTCGCGTTAGTCTCTTTATAACGTTATTTTGCTACAACACCTTCCATATATACCTAGAAAACTCACCTATGCAGGAGTAACTTTTCACCAAGTCATGTATTAAAATAAAAATACAAGTATAAGAAAAATAATTTAATACATGTCAAAAAAAAAATATATAATAAATTATTTTATTACATTAGTAAATAAAAAGAACAATGAAAATTTTTGTCTGTTTAACTTTCTTATTATTTAAGATTTATCTTTATTAAATTTTTTTTTCTTCTTAAAATATTATTTGTTTATTCGTTTTACAAAATTCTATGAATAATTTCATGAGTTGCGTGCTTGACACCCACGACATGAGATCGAAATGAAGTGAAAGACGAAAACAAAAAAAAAATGTAGATAATGAAAAATGTGAGAAAAGGGTAAAGGTGATTTTCAACAACGGGAGATTTTTACGAGAGACAATCGGATAAATACCACTTCTTTTAGCTATGAGTAAGAAACTCACTCAAACCAATTCACCATTCTCATTCCACATTCCCATATCATCTTGACGTGTCTCGTTGACGGTGTGAGAGTCGAAGTAGTGAGTCAAAGTGAGAGAGGGCGGGTCAGGGACAAAAGACGAGCAAAGAATAACACAGTCAGTACTCTATACGTATATCCAAGTTGAGCCGTTGAAAGTTAAAATGTTTGCCAATGGTGAGATTGAATTCTTAACCTCCAACCACTGCACGATTCTTGAGCATATTCGGTGCCTTTTGGCGCGCACACGCACACTATCACATCAATTCACTTCGTATCTACTTTTATTCAACTTCTCTTTCATTTCTCTTTTATCTGTCTCCCTTTAGTCCTGCCCGTCTCCTCCCCCTCCTCCTCCTCCTCTTCCCTTATATACACCTTGATCTTCCTTCAATTCGTCTCTGACATTTGTTAGAAATGAAACAAAAAAAAAAAATAATAATAATTTCATCTATTTTATATAACACACGATGTCATCGTGACGTTCAAATTTTTTTTATTCAAACACGAATGAGAACATTTAATTTGAAATTTTGAGCTTGAGTATAATATTTATATAGTGTGATGGTGATGATGATGATAGTGATAGAAGAATGATAGGGGTGATAGTTTGTCTACCTCTGTGATTTTTTTTTTTTTTTCTCTTTGAAATATCCTCTGTGGTCTCTTCTTCATCACGATTGTCTCCCTCCCTTTTTTCTTTCTTCTTCCCCTATTTTTCGATTTTTCCCTCTCACAATCTCGCAAACTCTCCCTTCTTTTTCTCCTCCCTTCTGTTATACCATAAACATTTCTACTTCTGCTTACACTTCTCCGAGTATTTACAATATCATTCGAATGGCAATTGTCGAGCTGGCAACAAACAAACTTGAGGAATTGAATTATGACGAAGTTTAAAATATCATGTGAGCATTTCAAACTCACATTTTTATATATATTTTTTTTTTTTTTTCATTTTTTTTTATTTTTTCCTTTAAACTACTCGAAGTTTAACTCAACATACATACACACATGTACACACATATATATAATTATTATCAAATTTTTTTGTTTTTGTTTTTAAATTTGGTCAGCTGCGATTTTATAAATTACTTTGTCACTGCTGCCAGTATTTGTGCACAAAACCACAACCGCCATTTTGGGTGCTGTCGTATTATACACCCCTTTACCCCTTATTGCACCATTTTATATCCCATCCCATACTCTAAGTTTATTTCTTCTCTTTCTCTCTCTCTCTCTACATTCACGTATACACTTTACACACATACAAACGTATACACTTGTGACGCGACGCTTTAATATTTACACCGCGTATCGTTATGCCGGATTACGGTGGTGCGCACACGGGAAAAGATATTACCTCGGACCTCGACGCGCCAAAACCCATCCCCATCCACTTTTCTCACTCTTTTTCTCTTCTTTCCCTTCTTTCCTCACTATCATTCCACACAGTTCACCTTCGCTCTCCTCTTGACTCTTGTGCAACCTCGTGGAACTAATATACGAGGCTATTCTATCCCTGCTTTATTTATTTATTTATTTTTTTTTTCTCATTTTTGCTCGTATGTTCTATTTATTTTTTCTTTTCTTTTTGTTTTTTTTTTTTTGTTTGTTTTTTTTTTTTGTTGAAAAGCTTCGACTGGTCTTTGTTCATTTTTATTTTACTGTATTTTATTTTGTTTTATTTTTATTTCATCATTGCACTGTGGACATGGGAAATTGAAAAAAATCAATTAACAATTTTATGAAAGTTTCGTAGTTTTTTTTTATATTTATTTTTCATGTCGTACTTATTTCGTACACACACACACACACACACACATGTTACATTATTTTTCTGTACATTTCTACGACGGTTTTATCGATAAGTCTAAGATAATATCTTACAAAAACTTGAATATATATGAAAAATAAAAATTTATTTTGTATATTTTGCCACAATATTTAACGATAAATGTGAAAAAAATAAATATATTTCAGGATTTTCATTTTTTTTTTTTTTTTTTTTTGTTATATCGTTGGGTTTTGTGAGATTGTCTCACAGTGTATTTAAGATCAATAATTTACACACTTGTCACAATATATTTTTATAATCATTTATATATTTTTACATTGCTGGGCAATCAAGTTGGTAAAAAAATCTCAGATATTGCGTGGTAGAGGGAAAAAAAAAAAAAAAAAAAAAATTATGATATGACTGTCAAACTCATATATTTCATGGTACCACACAAATCATTGAAAAAACTTTTTCGTCTGATTTTTCTTCTTTTTTTTTTTTTTTTAATTCAAGTTCATGGTGTCGGTGATTGTTCTTCCGTAAAATTGAAATGATATAGCGTATAAGGATTGTCGTCGTTCTCAGCATCGATCAATCGTTTAAATGTGCAAATTTTTTTTTTTTTTTTTCCGTTTCTACATTTTTTTCCACTCAATTTTTTATTTTCCTCTTTTTTTTTTAAATATTTATACTCAATTGTCTCGTTTTATTTTTATTCTTATTATTTATTCATCAATTTTTTTTTTTTTTTTTTTTTTTTCTTGAATTGAAAACACGAAACTTCTCACAGGATAATTCCATGTCGATTGCAGATATATCCTCTCAATATTCTCATCCAAACTTTTTTCTCCATTCCTTTTTTTGTCACTTTATGATTATTATTATTTAAATTTTTTCCCCCAATAATATTCCACAATTATTCAATTAATCTCTGTGCAATTTTATTTACTAATTAATTTTCAATTTATATATAATCCCACGGGATTATCTGAAATATATATAAATATATGTATGTGTAATATTATTAGAGTGATTATTTATATACCTGTATATATAATTGGGATTCATTTCAGTCAAGTCACTCTCAGAAACGTGTATAATTGCCCCAGTTTTCACTTTGCTCTTTCTCATATCCTACACTCGTATTCCCTTTTCAACTCAATCACATCTATCTAAAACGTACGAACAAAATCGTATTGAAAGAAAAAAAAAAAAAATTCCTCAACTTTTTTCGTACGTGAACTCAAATGCAGAGGGGAAAATAGGAAGAGCTTTTATTGAACATATATAGTTTTCCTTCAGTTTTCGCGTATATTTCTCTTTCAACTATATACTTATATATATATATATATATATATAGATGTAGATGTAGTGTACGATTTTGTATAAGAGGAAGGGAGTTCCAGAGTGGAGCGATCAAAGTTCGAAATGCAAGCGAGTTCGGTCAGCCGGAATTTCTCGATTTATGGTCAGGACACATAACGAGCAAGTGAAAAGCATATACACTATTCACATGTAAACAGACACATGTATATGTGGATACGTATATATTTATGTGAGGTGAATAGAGTAAGAGAGAAATTTTGGGATTCATCGTCTATCTACACTGTATCTAAAATATAACATAAATGAGGATAGACATTTAAACCTCTGGAAACTCAAGATACTATATTATTTCTATTGCTGTGAGAGTTCACGAGTGTGTGTGTGTGGCTGCAATGTATTTCCCAATGGTGTATTCTCATCTATATGCGAATCTGAACGTGTCCAAATACGATTGTTTGAGTGAGACTACGTCGGATATATCAACTTTATTATTATATATAAGAATATCTATAGATTAATTATTGATATATTTATAATTATTATCAAATTTTTATTTTACGTAATTAATATAAGTGCGTGATTTTATTTAATTACTTTGGGTATTTTTATATTTTAAAATTCATATTCATTGAACGATGCATACGAGAAGATTTTAATTTTTTTTGTTTGTTTTTTTTTTTTTTTCATTTTTTTTGCTTCATTTTATTTTATTTCTCTTCAAGTTGCATTTTGTTACTTTGACTTTTATCTCTATATCGTCGTTTGTTCATCCATCTTATTTTTATCTTGAACACTTCACTCATTTTCTAGTGTGTAATGGCACTAAGTTTGTCTGTTTCTACTTCGTCTACTTTATCTCGTTGCTTTCACACTCGAGTAAATTGTGAATTATTTGATATAATAAAACTCGAAATTTCATCGTTGTAGATATATTTTTAATAGAATCTTTTTTTTTTTTCTATTCATATATTACTGATTGTACCATCACCGTCACATTTAAATATAACTGAAAAAGAAAATTGGAGGAAAAATATTTCAAGAAAAATCTGAACATTTTCTTTTCTACTTTGAGTATTTATAATTTATCAGTAAATTATAATATTGTCAATTCAATCTAAAATATCTCTACACTCTGTTGAATTATTTTCATATTTCTCTCTGTAAAAAATAAATTTTGATTTGTTATATCAACAACGAATTGGAGTTTTTCGAAAATCCGCCTGGACGAAACGGATAAAAGTTGAATGAAAACAAAAAAAAAAAAAAAATAATAAAGTAAATAAATGAATGAAACAAATTAAAGGAGAAGTTGAAGTATCGTTAGTTTACTGCCAGGTGTTGTAGAATACTGCACGCGAGTGTACAAGTCGGTTATTGCCATCGATAAACGGTTACGCGAAGCGAATGGGTAGTTCTCAATGTTGCTCTCATCGACCGTGTACGACGCGATAATACGCCATCCGGTTACTCTCTATACTGCAAAAGCGTAAATGCTGTGGAAGATGAAACAATTCTTGTGTTATATATACATATATATATATATATATATATACTTACATCCACATTTACCGATAGCGATAGAAAGATATGTAGCAATTGAAGTTGAGTTGATCGGAAAACTTTTATATTAATCTTGTCAACGGACGAGGAAAGAAAAAATTGGATGAACATAAAGATGAATAGAAAAAAAAAAAAAAAAAAATGTGCCATAATGGGAATATAAAGTTGGTAATTTATAATTGATAGAACATTCTCTGAGTAAAGTTACAAAAATTATTGAATTAATTTTCATTACTCTGACAAAAATGAATGAAAAATTAAAAAAAAAAAAAAACGAAAAATTAATAATAATAATACAGATAATTGAAGTGAAAAATTATTGAATTTTTTATTTCATGAATTTTTAATAATTCTATATATTATATTATTTATTTATTTGAATAATAACTTTATTATATAATTTATATTGTTTTTTCTTTATACAGTAAATATTTATGTTTCACAAAATTACAAATGCTTTGTAATTTTATATGAAATATGAATAAACAAAATTTTATGGAAAAACAAATAAAAAATAAAATAGTAAGATGAGTAAATAAAATGAAACAAAACAGCGGCAAGAGGGAAAATGTACGTGTGTATACATCGTTGGGGTTGAAATTTAATTGTGATGTCAATTCAAAGTCACAGCTGCTGTCGTTATTGCAAAAGCAAATTTCGGATAAAGTTAAATAACGTATATATATATATATATATATAAATATAAATTCACGTACAGAGGAAGAATAGTGCTAGTTTAATAGGAAGACTGTGTGTTTTACGTTTGTCCCCTGAGGGTGAGGCGAGGATATAGGAAACAGAGAAACGACGACATCCGACATTGCCGTCAAGGGCAACGGGTTCCTGTCAACCAACTTTCTCTGATGGTATATATATAATTCCTCGGGGCAAATACTCGTCATTGGTTTGTATGCGTAAAAGGTAGCTTCACTAGATTTATATATATAGACATGACACTTTTTCAGGTGGATTTGTTCTTGAAGTAAATAATTCGATGTGTCTACTTGGTCCAGATTGACTAGCATTCAAACAAATTGGCTGAGTTATTTAAATATCCTCATTATTATTTTTTTCTGAGCGATATCAGTACGTAATAGTCAAAATAAAATAATAAAATATATAATAATAATAATAATAGTAATGATAAATTAAAAATAAAAATAATTGAAGAGCTTTTTTTTCCAAGTTAAATTGAGTTTTATACAATTTTTTTTTTATCCTCTTTATTGAAAAATTGTAAATGAGAAATAAAATTATTCACACGAATATGATTTGGGTTACGATTAACCCGTTTGTGTCTTGAGTCACTGAATTAATGTCTCAATTAAGCCTTATGACCTAGAATGCACGTATCTATATTCCCTGATGAATTGTGGCAACAGGAATGGCGAATATATACAACACGAATAGTGTGTAGTATAAAATTATTCTCCATCGAATTATATCTTATATCTCACTTGCTTGTTACCTCCACTCCTCACTCGTTCTTTTCACCCTCTCATCTGCTTCTTCATTTGCTACACTATATTTCACACTTTCTCTCTCTTTTTCTCCTATTTTATCTGTATATTCTGAGTTAAATATCTCTATGAAATTTATACACGCCAACGACCGCACAACACTCGCCTTATTTTGTACAATTAATTTTCCTACAGAATTTCACACTGTCAAATTATCTATTTAGAACAAAATTTAAAAAAAAAAAAATTTTAAATAAATGAATAAATAATAACAATTATAATATTAAATACATAATAAACAGACAAAAAAAAAAATGTATAATAAATAAAAATTTAAACAGAAATAAAGTAATAAGAATTGAAAATTATTCAATTAAATTATTTCCAAAGTGAGAAAATAAATGTAGTGTACTCGATAAATATTTATATGTGTATATATATATATATATTTTTTTTTTGTTTATAATCAAATACGTTCCATTTCATATGGACCCATATCTATTTAATCACTTTTTTTAATTATTGAATTTTTTATGTCTATATTTATAGTGTAAATATTTAAATGAACGGGAATTTTACAAACGTACTCAATACTCACACACACACACACACACATGCGCGCGTGTATACATGATAACTGTCGCGTTCGATATTTCACGACATACAAAGAAAAAAAAAAAAAGTATCTAGTTTTTTTCCAATGTGTGATGAAAAAAGGAAATAAAAAAAAAAAATTAATTAAGTATCCACTGAACTTCATGAATAAAATATTCTTATACAATTCATATGTCAATTATTATAAATTACCAATATTCATTACAATTTTTATCTAACATTCTTTATTTATAATGTTGATTGAGAAAAAAAAAAAAAAAAAATATTACATGTTTGATATTTATAAATGAGATGAACTTTGAAATTGTCGAATATTGAGAGAAAATATTCGAGTTTTACTTGTGTATTTTTCGCCGGGCTTAATTAATGTTAACGAATCACGTTCATGATAAAATGAAATATTGGTAAAAAAAAAAAGAGAGAAATATATATATATATATTGAGAAAAAGAGGAGGGAAGAAGATAAAAAAATAAAAGTGGTATATAGTGAGTGAAGAGTAAGTGAGATTGAGTTTGAAAAACGCCAAGTGCATAGATGCAATGTTGGTTTTCACGTTCACAAACACCACAGAATTTCATTTTCATCTGATGATTGTGAGTAGATGAAATCTACTCCGTTTCTTCCTTATTTTACCATCCTCTCTTTCTTCCTATTTATCTCTCTCTCTCTCTCGTTTAATTTCTATCCCCCTATGATATTTATGTATTTATATCTATATATTAAACTTTACACACGTCGGTGAATTGTGCTAGTCCTGGAGTTGGTATATATTGGCTTTGTCCCATATTTCACACGAAAATCCTCCCGACGATTCGCCAACACTACGGAAGTAGGTCCTAGATCGTTCTACCAAGTCGTGTTACACATTATCGATTATATATCAGCCGCAAGCGCATGCATAAATTTCACGGGTGTACATGGAATTTTGTACGAATAAATAAATTGTAACTTTATGTACAAAATATGTGAATAAAAAAAAATATACATTTATCGAGAGAGATATGTCATGCATGAATAGTACAATATAAATTATTTTATGATGATTGAAGATTTTGTTTTTTTTTTTTTTTTTTTTTTCTCAATTTTATATTCTTGAGATAAGTAAGAATTAATACTTGATACATATTTTATTCTTTAATTAAAATTTTTTTGTTTTTCTTTTTTTTTCACCCAATGATAAAATTATTTTTTCCCATTTTTTTTTTTTTTTTCACTTCATTGGAGTAAAATTCATTCATCATTTAATTATTTTTCCAATATTAAACAATTGTAATGTAAGGTAAATATATATATAAACATTAAAGAGCGTTTATGAGATTTAAATCGTCTAAGCGGTCCATTTCCCTCGTAATGCATTATTCACCGGGTGCTTGAGCTCCTGAATGTTTTACGCTTTTCGATACTCCCTCTTTCTCTCGCTCTCTTTTTTCCCATCTTCAGTCTCCCTATTTTTTCTATTTATTTATTTTTTTTTTTTTTTCTGCTCGTACTCTCTCTCACAATGTATACACCAGTCGCAATTTTACCCAGATGCAAACTCACGAATAAGACATCTTCGAGAAGGAAAAAAGACCGAAAGAAAGTGGAAAACAGAATGAAAGACAAAATAAATGAATAAAAAAAAAATAATAATAATAAAAAAAAAATAGAAATGCGGTGAAGCGCCGCATGTTTTCATCTGTCTCTTGTTATTATTCTCTCTTTCTTTTTTCTTCTCATCTCATCTTTTTTTTGTTTTTTGTTACTATATTTTTCTCGGGCACTTGCACATTGAAGAAAAAAAAAGACAAAAAAAAAAAAACTAGATACGAGAATGGGTAGAGGAAAAATCGACCAGTAAGACAACAATAGTTGTATATTTATATATAGATCCCTTATTTCCTTTGCTTCCAATGATTGTCCCTTTGGGCTTCTACTAAATGCAAATTTTCTGGCACTGAAATCTACTTCTATACATATATAAATTTTTCTTTCTTCTCCACCCCATTTTTTTTTTTACGTTCTTTCTTTTTTTTTTCTTCTTGCATTTTTTACATTTGATGTCTCTTGTATTTATTATTTTTTCTTTGTCACGATAATGGAATAATAAAAAATCAGTCAATTGGAAAAAAAATATTAAATTATATTTTACATTCAGTATTTATATATTATTTTAAAATATAGTATCTATAGGTTTTGTGAATCTTTCATACACCCCAAAATTCCTATGAATTAATTCGACGAAAAAAAAAAATTTTTTTTTTTATATTTCTTTATCGGTTTTTTTTTTTTTTTTAAATAATAAAATAATATTTTGATATTAAATCACAAATTTAAATTTATATTTGTCAATAACTTTAGATAAAAAAAATATATATACAACTTGAATAAAACAACTAATAGGTTTATTCATTTATTTATTCATTTATTTATTTATTTATTTATTTATTTATTTATTTATTTATTTATTTATTTATTTATTTATTTATTATTGTGGTTTTTTTTTTCGTTTTGTTCGTGGATGAAATATTTTGACAGAGTGATCCAAAGTAATATAATTCAGAATAGTTGTAGATCGTATGGTTTCACTCGTGTGGCAATGGAGATGGTGGCAAGAGAGAAGTGAGTGACTACCGCCAGTTTGGAGATTTACGAGGGTAACATCGTTCTTCGTTTCAGGCTTTTCGAGGTAGATGGGGGTAACTTAACGACCTCGTAAATTACATTGGGTTTTGCTGCTGGTCCTTTTGTTTATTTTATTTTATTTCTATTTTTTTTTTTGTTTTTATATATTTTTCGTTTCTACTTTATTCTTTCTCCCGCACTAATTCTCCCCCTCACTGCTCTTATTTTTCGATTGGTTTTTTACGGATGATTTTTTTATTATTATTTTTTTTTATTTATTTTTTTTTTTGTTTACTCCTTCTTTCATACACCTTTCGTTTTCTATACCATCAGTTTGTGGCCTCAATGCGTTCTCGTTTGCATTTATTATCGTCTGCCTGTAAATAGGCTGTCTACTAATTAATCGACTTCACGTGTTTGTTTGTATATTTATTTATCACAATTCAAGGTTGTACGAGAGCAAATGATATTCGCAAAAAAAAAAAACAAAAAAAAAAAAACAAAAGAAACAATAATAAATTAAAAGACAAGAACAGAATAGTAGATGAATCAAATTAAATAGAAATAATGTCTGGGTGATGCTTTGATTTTTTTTTTTTTTTTTTTTTTTTTTTTTCATTTTTATTCTGTTATTTTTTCCTTTCAAATTTTATACTTATTATTATTACTATCATTACGATTTTTTTTAGTATAATTCTACATATACTCACGGGAAAAAAAAAGTTGGAAATAAAATATTCTCTCTGGGGAAAAAGAGGAGA
Source organism: Dinocampus coccinellae (assembly GCA_963920625.1). NCBI lineage: Eukaryota > Metazoa > Arthropoda > Insecta > Hymenoptera > Braconidae > Dinocampus > Dinocampus coccinellae. The sequence continues at coordinate 1,134,694 of OY987185.1, forward strand.
AAGGAAAAGAGTAAAATTTCCAGAGAGAGTGCGAGAGTGAATGAGTGTACAATCGTAGAACGTTGGTAAAAATCCGCAATGAAACGTAAGAAGTTTGTCTCCGCTTACAGAGTGGGTATATAAGGGAGAGAATATCTCTCGAATAAAATTCACTTTACGCTCTCTTTGTTCCCACAATGGTTTGGTAGTTGAAGACGTAACGGAAAGAAGAAGCGAACGCGATAGTAAAGTTATGAGAGAAGGGAGAAAAAGGAGACGGCGTGAGGTAAAGAAAAAAAAAACAAGAAAAAAAAAAAAAAAAAGATTGAATAGGAATGAAGTAAAATGAAAGAAAGAAAGAAGGGAAATAAAGAGTTTAGGCACTTTAAACTTGTCGCAAAAGAATCTAAGAATTGAGATTCTACTGTTTTTATATCCAACGATAAAAATCGTCAATGAAACTGAAGTAGTTCCATTTTCAATCTTGGAGTATATTATACCTCAATGTTTTATTTGCATTGATGTACGTTGTTCCCATTACTTTCTCCCTTATTTTTCATTAATGTGATTAAATATAATGGAATAATTGTAATTAAAATATTTTTAATCTTTTTAATAGCGTGTAATAAATAAATTGACAATTTTCTTTTTTTTTTCTTTACATTTTAATTTGTAATACTGGGAATATTTTGGATAATTTTATATATTTCCATAAATTCATACACCAAATGAAATTTGAAATAATAAAAATGAAAAAAAAAAAAAAAAAATCAGATAAAATGAGAAAAAAATTTAATTATGAGTGAACGACAATTTTCTCGTCAATTATCTCAAGCAAAAGTTTATTATTGATTTAATAATATTTCCATTAGTCTGCGTATGAAGATTAATAATCACGAGTAGTGTCGTGATGTGATAATCAGGATACGAGTATATATAAAAAAATTCTTTTTAATGTATATTAAAAAATCTATTCACTATTCAAAGTATTCACTATATTGATAAATAATTCCACATTAAATTTCTCATACAATCATTTATTTAGAAAATAAATTATTGAACAATTAATAATTTTATATGATGAATTTGAATATAATATTTATCAAGTTAATCACAAAATTTATGAATTTTTTATTATATTTATTGGAATATTTTAACTTATAAAAATGAATATTTCAAAGTCAATCTGATAAGATAATGTGAATAAATTCACAATATATCGTAATATTTTGCAACGGAAAGGTAATATTGATGATTGTGATATTTATTAGGTTTGATGGAATCTCAAATGACTTTTAAAGAATAATAGAATGAATGCACAAGTGAATGTCTCGTATGACCTCACAATATGTGACACTAATTCATTACCGTTCACTTCTCTCTCTCTCTCTCTCTCTCTTTTTTATACTTTTATATTTTATTTATTATTAACGTTAATTTATCATTTATTATTTTTATCTTTCGCTTTTCTAATTACTTTAACTATGAATTTTAATGGATATTTTTACATTTTATATCTTGCACTAATGTGAAACTTTTCTTATATTTATAGTCATTTACTCATTGTGGTGAATGAACTCTCGGGTCGTGGGCAAAATTATATTATACTTAGTTGGTAAAAGGCAACTAATCGTTTAAGACATAAAACATACACATGTATATATATATATATATATGTGTGGGTGTGTGTGTATATGTGTGTTAGTATCGATGGATATTGTAGGAAGAGAGGAAGAGAGTGGTTGACTAAACGTTTTGGGCTATTGAGGGTACTCGACGTTATAATACTCGCTTTAGAAACGTCCATTTCAGTTTGAGTTTCCCATTTTCTGTGTTATATATAATACAAACTATATAACTAAAATCACAAATATATTTTCGTTCAATTTAATTTTATCAGATTTTTCGTGATATAGACGTGAAAAATCGAATGCCCATGAGAAGGGAGATGAAAGTGGAAAAACGAGAGAGCAAAAAAAAAAAAAATAAAATGTGTGGACAATACGAAAATAATGACAACGACAAAACAAAAGAGAGGGAAAAAATAAAAAATAAGAATTTTTACAGATAATATTTTACAGATAATAATAGTACCTGATCCGAAAGTAATTTCTATTGATAATATTTTCACTAATTTTTTTAAAAAAATTTTTTTTTTTTTATTCTTTGCCGTTTGATTCACTGTCAAGTAATGTGAAATTTTAGTAAAAAAAAAATTCATTTATTAAATCAAATCATTCTTGGTTACGTCATATTTACAATTCTCAATTTATTTACATTCTACTCTTTCCTTTTTTTTTTTTTATTTTTTATTTTTATTGAATAATTCTATATATAGATATGAGAAATAGACATCTGCTATGCACTCACCGTCACGTATTTTCCATGAATATATAGATTTTTTTTTTTTTCTTATCTTTATTTTTTATATATTTATTTATACATATATATATTTTTTTCTATTTTTCTTTTAACTTCAGTACTACCCAAAGTTTCGTTCAGGGTATCAGCAGAGTATGTGTATCGCATTCCAATACGTTCGTGAATATATATATTGTCGTAGGTGCAGTGGCACTGCGCCGGACGCTTTGATTTCCATCCAATTTCCATGAATTTCTCGTATCACTGGACCACTCTAAAATCTATATATATATATATACATATATATTGAGCTGAGATCTTTGAAAAATTTTTACAGACTCTCTAGCATTCTCGATATATTTCTACATCCTCGTTCGTGAGCTTTTGTCACTAGTGCAATTGAAAATAAATTTCAATGGATATCCAATTATATATATAGATAAATGACGGGAGAAAGAAAAAAATAATAGTAATAATTTGAGGAAATAAAAATGAATGAATAAATATAAATGCATCGGAAAAAAAAAAAAAAAAAAAAAAATGAAATGAAATGACGTTCGCATTTGCATTTGTTGCACACTACGATTAAACTTATTTTTTTTTTTTCTTACCTCGTTGTTTCTCTACATTTTTATTTATTCATTATTTATTTCCATTTTTTTTTTTTTTATATCCATTAATTTCCAACGAACTTCTATCTCTTCGACTTTATATATCGCGTATCATCAAAAGGATCTTAATTTCCCCATCGACACAAACAAATTCAATTTAAATTTTCAACGACTCAATTGGAATTTGATACTTCTCAGCTTTTATGTATTTTATGTATTTCATTTATTTGTATATATGTATATATATTTTTTATTATTCATCCAACTGTTATTTCATTTCATTCATATATTTATTTATGATTATTTTAGTTTATCTCACGTATCTCTCAGTGTTCACTACAATAATTTTTTTACACAATTTTATTTTACATACGCACACAATGTGATACAATTTTTTTTATTTATTCTTTCTTCTGATATTCACATTAAATCAATTAAATCAATCACAATAACAGCGCGTCTCTGACAATTGCGTGGTCGACACTGCCATCATAGAGAATACACATACACAACTTTTTCACATCTTCTCTTTCATCCCCACCCAATCTCAATTAATTTATCTTCAAGACGATACTTATCCTAACTTAAAGTCTCTTTCACAATGGGCAAAATTATTTGCACATCACTGAACTAACTTATTTCATATTTATATTTATATTTATTCTCAATCTATTTGTTCTTCTTCTTACGTATTAACGTTAGATGAAAATTAATTTTTCTTTTTTTCTTTTCTATATTCAAATAATAAATCAAATAAATCGATATTTATTGATAAATATTTTTTATATTTATAATATTACAAATGCACCTTTAATTTGTTGTACTTGCCATCATTGGAATTGCAGTAGAAAGCGGCACCGACTTTACGCCGAGAGAGACTCCAAGTTGAAGTGAGACAGTATAAGATAATAAAAAAGTAGTGAGTGGAAGAGAGAAAATAAGAAACTCGTTGGGATGTTTATGAATGGTCACGCTGGTGGCGCTGTGTGTGGCACGAAGAAATGAAAAATAAAAAGAAAAATTGATTGAGTGTGGGGAGAAAGGGGAGGGGGGAGGGGGGGGGATAGAATGGAGATGATGAGGAAGCGGCGAATGAAAGGATCACGTGAAGTAAAATACGTAGAAATGAGTGTGTTTTGTGGGCATTCACTTGATGTAGATACGTAATTACGTCAATTCAATCATTTGAGATATATAAAACAGCAGTGGCATGTTGTCAATTTGACAAATAAATATTAATCAAATTTCAAAAAAAAAATAAAGTGATAGATCAGAATTTTTTTTTTTTTTTTTTTTTTGTATCGGTTGAAAGTGACAATGGATTTTTGGGTGACGATTAAAATTACACGCAAATATACGAGAACGTGTGATGACTTTTTTTTTTTTTATTTTTTACATCTGAATGAAAAGTTGAATTTGAGATATAAAAAATTTTCCATCGTATACGTCAAATCCAGCTTTGGTTTTTTTTTTTTTTTTTTTTTCACTTTACGACATTGGATTTTCTCGATTGTACGTGCACTAGGGCATCGTCAACCTCCTCTTTAAAACTGCCTTCTTCCAACCGACCCTTAGTCCTGTCCTGCAGTGATCCAATTTTATTTCTATTACCAAATTGTATTTCTTTTTATATATATACGTTTTTTTTTTTTTGTCATTTTTTTTTTTCATTTTTTTTTACGTCTCGTCGAGGACCCAATCGGATTGGAAAAATTTAGATTTATCCACTGGTCTCGAATTTTCTCTTCAACTATATAATATATAGTCCTGTCCTGAATCTTGCGGGCAGCCTTGGCCAATGGTAAACGTAAAGTGGTAACTCAAAGAGACGCTCAATTTTTACTTTACCATCTTTTTCATTTTATTTTTTTTTTTTTTTTCATTTTTTTATTTTTTCTTCTTGTACAATTTAAATTTGTCATAGACATTATATTTATATAATTCTCAAATTTTTTCCCAAAATAATTTCATTCACGAAAATTAATTTTCAAATTTTTACAATGGGAAAAATATGAGCAAACACTAAATATAAATAAATACAAAATGAAATCGAATAAATTGATAAACAACGACATGATGACAATCTCATCCCTGTATTTAAAACGGGAGAAGGTAGATAATATATAACCCAAATAAAACACCAACAATTCTAGATGACTCTCTGTGTAAAATTCTGTCACCGTCGAGGACCTTCGTATTATCGGCACACCCAGATAGGCGCATTTTCTACCCTTTATTTTTTCACTATATCAGTATAGTATTCACCACCACCATCATCATCATCACTATTACTACCAATGCCACACCGACATCCCTTTCTATTTCTCTCTGTCCCTTGTAAAATCAAATTACTCGATGCTCGACGTGCCAACGTGAAAACGTCGTTAACCAGGTTGTAGTTATATAGACCGTGCATGTTGCGTTCATTTTAAATCGAGTTTGTTATACCTTTCGTACATTCAATATACTAATGGTTACGGGAACAAAAAAATTATATATAGAACAGGGAGGTGGAGTAGTGTAGACTGAAATGATAAAAAAAATTTTTGAATTGGAATGCGAAAAGCCAGAGGCAACGCATCACAATTTTTCATTGTTTTCCAAAATTGTTTCTATTCTCTTTCATCAAATCAAAAATCAAATAATTCCCAATTGATTATTCGGCCAATCACTTTATTTTTTCATATTTTCATGATTTATTTCAATAAAATATATATAAAATATCAATATATATATAAAATATCAATGTAAATTAAATTAAAACTAAAAATAGAGAAAAAAAAATTTTTTAAAAAATTAATGGTAAAACTCAAATTAAAATATGGTAAATGAAGTGATATCGGTGAATGAATTTTAAGTCTTCAATATTACTCACAAGTTTACATAGGACGGTATGGATTTTATGAGCAAATCACAGTGGCAACTGTGGAACGACTGGGTATAAGCAGAGTTTAAGTATGAATATATAGAATGAGGTGGAAGAGTGGGGTAAAAATAAAGGATGGAAAGAGGGGCCTTATTGAAACTTTGAAAGTGGCAATAAAGCTACGATGATGAACGTGCGCTAACTAGTTTCAGGTATTTTCATATAAAAACTCGAGAAACAAAAAAAAAAAAATCATAACAATAAATTATTGCAGAAAATTTTCAAATACTATTTTCTATCCGACAAAACTTATGATCTCGTCAAAAAAATTTCACCAAGAAAATATCCAGGACTTTTATAAACTCCTCTAAATCCTTCATCTATTCCATTCTTTTTTTCATCTTATTTTTTTTCATCTTATCCCGCATCTTTCTATCTATTTTTGTTTTTTTTTTTTTTTTTTTGAATCGATGTCTCTAGAGAAGGTTTCCTATCCACTATATTTTTGTAGACACTACGCATTTTATGTGCGTTCACATTCCCTAAAGAATTCATAAAGTTCATTTCTTGATGTTGAATTTTATCCTGCCTTTCTTTCTTACTTTTCATTTTGTTGTATAATGTTTTTCACTATTGAAGGTAAAGTGTCTATCGATTTATAAATGATTTTATTGCGTGTTGTGAGAAGAATTGAAACTTTGATATTGAATATAAAGAATTTCCAACAAAAAACAAAAACTAACAATGGACATGGGAGAAAAAAAAAGTACAAAAGATTATCAAGTAAATTAATCGTAAATAATTATTATTTCATTCATTTCTTTTTTTTTTTTTTTTTTTGTTAACTTTTCAATATTCTTTAATACATAATAAATTTACTTAGTACATGATACACATGTGTACAGACATTGATTGATTTTATCCATGACAATTGAAAAACTCTTTGTGGCCTTTCAATTTATTGTTAGTTGATGGCAAAGTTTTAGCGATAATGTCAGATACTTTATCAATATTATAACGAGCTATCAGAATAATTGGCAACAGGGTCATTGTATAATCCAAAAGTGCTGACGATGCATTTCTAATAAAACTATTGAACAGCAATGCCCTGGAAATTTAGCTTTCCAAGTTTCAAAACTTTGTATTCCTAGAATATCTCAAACTATAAAATGATTATCAATGTATGCCAATTCACATTAAAATTATTTATTATCACAAAATGAAATGGTATATTTTATTTTTATTATTATTTTTTTTAAATATATTATATGAAGAACCACTTTGAGCTCTAAATTTATATAAAAATTTTATCTCGAACAGTAATATTTATGAACTCGTTTCTTTTTTATTTCTCCAACTGAATTTATTGCTTTTTAACTTGATGATGATTCAATTACAGATAAATTTTATATTTGAAATTTTTTTTTTTTTGTTCGAATTAATCGATTAATTATTCAGTGATATCGATTGGAATTTTTCATAGTAAAATTTACACAAGATTTTTCTACCATTTCAATATTGAAAATTTGTAATGTTGTTTTCACACCACATTTGTGTTGTATACAACATGTCTCCAACCTTTCATCGTGTTTTACTTGCAGTTTTTATCCCCGTCTATAACTTTACCCAAATGATATCCACAAAATCCCCAGTGAATTTCACACCCTCTCAAATATGTCGCATATTACATTTTGGCTGCTAAAAACAAAACCAAACGACAAGAACCCACTAACATTAGCATCATTTTAAAATCTCATGTGGCACATATGTATCTTCGTATTTGTACATTTTATATATCAAGATGAATATTTCGATATTATACATCCTATCATATCCCAAAGGTATCGTCATTTTACTGTGTCTGATCAAACTCTACCTTCACTACTTCATTCTATATACAACGTGTACGAATGTTATATCACTTCTTTTCTTTCTCTATTCTTCAAAAATATTTTTATATTTCATGTTGAAATATTGCAAATAGATATATGTTTTTATATCTAGATTTGAAAATGATTTATATATAGATATAATTTTTTTTTTTTTTTTTTTTCTTTTTTTTATGTATTTTCGTTCATTTATTTACGTATTATCATCATGAAAAAATATTTTTCCATACGATGATTACTGTACTATCTCGTGGCAGGTGATCCATTCTCAGATCGACAATTTCAAATCGATTTGACGAGTAGATATATGTTCTTCTCCTCATACCACAAAACAAGAGAAAATCAACACGAATTGCGTGCAAGAAGTGGTGTGAGTGTATATATGTGTGCACGAGAGAAGTGTAGGGTGGCAGGAGCAGGAAAAGAAAAATTGTGGAAAAAATATATGGAGTAGAGAAATAGAAGACGACGGATGGCGTGAAGATGAGAACACGCGGTGCAAATGAGCGAGAAAATGTGTCTTTTTTTTTTTGTTTTTGTTTTATTTCATTTATTTATTTATTCTTTTTCTTCTTCTTCCTTATTTCATCTCTACTCAGAAGAAATAGACGAGGATGGACATGATGATAAATCACTATCTTGTTGGTTTTTCTGTTTTTCTTTAGGTTTTTTTTTTTTTTTTCCTTTCTTTCTCCCTTTCTCCCTTTCTTTCTTCTTTTTTTTTTTATATAATCATACATCACACACTCACATATGTGATGATAATTTTTCTAGATAAAATTAAGCAGCAAAAAACATAATGGAATTAAAATAAAAAATTGAAATATGTTGTATTAAAAGTTGAATAATTTTTGTAATTCATTAATATATATAAATGAAATATTTTCAATTGATTTTATTTCATTTTTGTGAACTCTTATTTTTAATAATTTCTTCAATCAATATTACATTATCAAATTATTTTATAGTATTGAAAAATATATTCCCTCAATGTTTCGAAATATTTTATTATTCTTTGTCATTCATGTAAATTGTTTTTTTTTTTTTTTTTCAATTTTATATCAATCAACGTTTCATGCAATATCCAAACGAAAAACAATTTTTTTACATATATTTTAAATTGGTTTTTATGATTTACCCTAAAATAATAAACATTCCCCTCTATTTCAATGTGTCCCATTATAACATTATCACCACCATCATCATTTATCCCCATTCATTCATTTATTTATTTATAACTGTAAAATCAAATTATCAATATTGAAATGACATACAATATACAATTAAAAAAATACATAGTCAAATTTTTGAATTTGCATAATGTGAGAAAAAAAAAAAAAAAAAAAACAAATTCTTCTTTCAATTGCTATTAAATTAAACGAATGAAAAGAAAGAATAAAAATAATAATAAAGTGTATCAATTCACATTGGACAGAAGTAATGATTGGAGAAGGCTCATATACATAATTGAACAGCATTTAGATGTGAAAACGAGTATGAGGGGACGAAATGAGATACAAAGAGGGGTGAAACACGATGCACAGCTGTGTCATCCAGGGAGTAGCAAACGTGACCTCAAAATCAGCATGCAAATTCGTCGAATAATTATTCCGAGTGTCCGTCTCGCGCTACGGTTTATTCTGAAAGCCACGTCATGACCGATCCCCTTCATCCTCTCACTCTCTATCACACTATCTCTATACTCATGATTCCCCCCTCACCCCTGATTGTCTTGTCTACAAATTTACTTGATTTAGAGATATTCGAGTGTACAACGTCGTTGAGGTGGAATCCACCCTCTCTCACTACTGTTCCAAACGAGATCAAATATTTATGCGTTTGCATAGTCAGTTGGTACAGAGGTAAATTTGAGGGAGTTGGAAAATATCTGAAATTATATAATAGATACATGTATATGCATATATGAATGGAGTATATGTATTTTTATTGATTTATTAATTGAATTATTTCTTCTGAATGGAGTGGATATTTTTCTAGTTTTATATTTGAAAGAAAAAAAAAAAAAAAAAATCTTTTTTTCCCTTATTTTCATGAGATTTTTTTTTTTATGTTTATCACTTTTTTTTTTTTTTTTTTCGTCATGTTTATATATGTATACTGATAGTTTAGTTCTACACAAATTCACTGTGAGGATTCTAAATAAGAATTTTCGTTGAGAATAAAACGCTAGAAGAAAGAGTATGTGAGGGTCAAGGGGTTATGGTGGTGGTACTGCTATATCGTGTGCTTCAAGCGCGCAATTCTTGACGATTTATTTTCTTTCGTCGTGCACAGAAAAGACCACGGTAAAATTCTGGAAAATTTCACGCCACTCGACGTAAGACTACCTGAAATATAGTTTAGAAAGAGAGAGAGAGAGAAGATCTTTTGGTGGTGAAAATCTTGAGAGAAAAGGAAGAAATAGAGACAGTGGAAAGTAGATTGTGTGTGAAAGAATTCAGTGGCTAGAGAGCATTTACGATCAGTGAAAATAAAAAAAAAAATGAAAAATAAAAAATTTTATATTCGAGAGTACTTTTTCGAAATATTCTCATTCACTCGAGTCATCATTCCAATGATTTAATATAGAATTATTTTTAATTTCTCATTATATCAATTTATTTCATATGATTTTTTTTTTTTCTTTTTTTTTTCTTTTTTCAATTTATATCAGATTAAAAATAGTCGTATTGAAAAAAATATCTATTTTTATATTATTTTTATTCTATACTTTTTCAACATGTTCATTTTTATTTCTGTATTATTATGAATTCAGTATTTCAGCTAAATTTGTACTCTTGATATTTATACTTTTTCATTCACATTAAATTTTTCTAATTGATTAAATTGAAGATTTTCGTATTTTTTTTTTTTAAGGTATATTTTTATCTGTTGAAATTTCAATAATTACATTTAAAAATTATTTCATCCAACTGAGAAAAAAAAAAAAAAATTATCATAATATAAATACAAATATAAATTTACTCTACATTTTTTTTATTATTTTTTTTATTCAACTTTTTTATTTAGTTCTTGTCATTGAGTCAGCAGCGATTGATCAAGAGATCAAGTGGTGGTTGAGTTTCATTCTCCCATCAAATGTAACTTTAACCAACAAAAACTTACGATCATCTTCCTCTTGATGTACGATCACAATTCAGAAGAGTAAAAACGAAAACATGAGAGTCATAAAAAAAAAAATATAGTGAGGAAAATAAGACCATCCTCTTCAAGCTCTCGGACGTGTAAACCCCTCGCGAATAGCGAAAAGAAAATGAGGGAGGGGCTGGGAGGGTGTACAGTAGAGGAATGAAGTGAGGATCGAGCAAGTGTGCAGGGAATGGCAACACTAAAAAAATAAAAAATAAAAGAAACGTCCGTTTTCTCAGACAATAATGACCGAAGTGTTCCGTCCTGAAGCAAAGGATAGTACGAAAAAAAAAAAATAATAATAAATAATAATAATAATAATAATAATAACATATTTTTTCTTACTTTTTATATATAAATAATATATATTTATATATTTTTTTTTAATTTTTTTTTTTCTGATTTTTTTTTTTTCGAGTCTGTACGGAGGATGATGAGAAAGAATAAAAATGTAGGAAATGAATAAGGCTCGCGCAACTGTAGATAGTTTTTTCTATAACAGCTCCCCGGACTCACTTTGGTTTGTTTGCCTGTGTTTATATGTGTGTATGTAAGTGTGTGTAGAATGATAGTGTATAAGTAAGATGGGAAACGAAGAAAATAGAGGATAAAACGAAATGTGTACGTATAGAAAAGTTTCTATTGCGCGCATTGAGAACACAAACTATCGAGGGAAAATAACGAAGTATTTATGTCTGTGTGTATTTCACTCTTTCTCTATACATATGTGTGTGTGTGTGTGTGTGTGGGTCTGTCTGTAGTTTTGTATGAATATGTCGATGTATTTTATAGATGTGTGTGATATAGTTGTGGTTGTAAACAAATAAAAATAAAATCCTGTGGGAAATGGTGGCTGAAGAGTTTTACTTACTTCTTTTTTTTCTATTGCTTCTTCACAACGCGAGTCCACTTTCTTATAACAAATTGGCAATGTAGTGTGTCCTTCATGTGATTAAATGTGAATGTTTGTGTAGATATTGTGTGATGAAGTTTATATCAACTCGATCAATAGACCACAAAGTAATCCCGGAAAAGAAAAAGAAAAAATAATAAAACAAAAAAAAAATTATAAAATAAAACAAAGAAAAATAATGAATATTCATTCAAATTATTATTTTTTTTTAAATTCTCAATCATTTTTTTTTTAATTTATTTATTTATTTTTTTCCATATACTCACATTCACACTCACACAAATTTTCAAACATAAAAAAAATTAATTAAATGCTCTCACACTCGGTCTTTTCGAACCACAAAGAAAATTTTTTTTTTTTTTCCTCTCCTCTTTTTCGTCTCTTCCATTTACATCATCATCGAAGTCAAGTGGCTATTGCATCCAATTAACTCAATATCCGGCTCGGATATTTCCCCGGACGTCCGGTTGCATTCCCTTGTGTTTCCCAATTTCACTCTCACTTCTCATACACATCGTGTAATTTATACATTGAAGAAACATGTACAATGAATAAAGTGCAATAGAGATTGAGATTGAGTGAGATAGTATGGATATACACATTGTATACAAAATTGGTAACACGATGTGTTGTATACAAGCGCAAGAATATAGAGGTAACTCTGGAGCTTTTGGTGCTTTGTCCGCGTGCCAATCGTTACCGTTAATTGGTTATGGCCAATAAAGCGCTGATTACCAGACTGGCGAATCGAATTCCGTAAGTTTACTAGTGTATGTGTCACACACGATTCACAACCCTCATCGTAATATTCTATCTGTATATAAGCATGAGGGTGTATAAATATATATAGACTACGTATATATATTTTCTCATGTGTATGGGCAATGTGTACATGCGAGCTTTCATGGGTTTCCTCTACGGAGACAGCGAGTGAGTTCGTGACCACCATGAAAATGGAATCGAACGTGGTCAATCCCACTACAGTTGACCTTATCCAGTGCAGTCCAGTCCCCAGTCATATATGTATTATACGTATAAAGGTTGATGTTATAGGTACATATATATATAGACACACGAGTTGTCGCAATACTCGACGTGAAAAATTTTCTTTACTGCATAGACATTTGTATGAGTGTGGACTTCTGCACGTATATAAGCTCATATGCTCCACGTAAATATATATATATATATATATATGTATATTTTTTCTTCCTTTTGTATATTTTATTTTCTTCTACATTTGTGCACTTTATTCTCCTTTCGTCATATTTTATATATATTAATGTAACGTGTGCACAATACATAAGGTTATCAATTTCTTCTTGAACACGATCATTCAACTTTGTGAAATGTTATCCGTAAATGTAGGTTTGAAATTTAAACGAAAAAATAAATGTATAGACGTACCGGAGAGAGGAATAATAAAATAGAAGAAAAAAAAAAAAAAGAAATAGTATTAAGTTAACTAGTGGTTTATACTTTATTTTATTTTATGTTTTATTTATAGTTTTTTTTTTTCGAATTATTTCTATCTGAAATAAGAAATTGTTTGGAGAAAAGTTGAATAAAAAAAAAAAAAAAAAATTATAATGATAATTTTAAATTTATTTATTTTATAAATTCATGTATTATTTGTTCTCTTTATTCTCTGTATTTATTTGTATTATTTTGTATTTAATAAATTCTAATATTGAGAGAAAAAATATGAAAATAAAAAAAAATAAAAATAAAAATAAAACATGATTTATTATAATTAATAATTTATTTTATCTGTTTATGTTTCAGGTAAGTGGAAAAACGGTAAAAAAAAAAAAAAAAAAAAAAAAAAAAAGTTCCCGTTACGATAAATGACTTCGTGACTGTGGATATATATAAATTTAACAAATGGTAAATGAGTTACAACACATTTCACCGTAAGTTTACACATTTATTTACTCAAATATTTCAAAAACGTATAAAAAACAATTTTTTTTTTCTCTTTTTCTTTCACGTTTTTATGTCTATCAATTTAATCTACACATTTCCATACCGTAGACCGAAAAAAAAAAAAATAATAATAAACTAGGGGTACTTCCTTGCGGGAAGTTGAAAAAAAAAAAAAAAAAAAATTATAAACATCCTATAATTGACGTAGAAAAAAATTTATAAAAATTAAATTTATCAAATATTTTACAATATTATTTATCAATCCTAAAAATAAAAAAAAAATAAAAATAAAAAATATCACAACACAGTTAAATATTTGTAAACAATATTTATAATTAATAATCATAGATAAATATTTTACATTATGCAGACACACGTTTGTATATAAATAGATTAAGAAAGAGGTGACGATAGCGGTGAACACGACATATACATATATATATATATATATATATATATATAGGAAAAGATGAAAAGGGGGTGGGAGACTAGAGAAAGGAGAATTAGAACGAGTCAACAGTGGAATGGTGTGAGGTGAAACGAGAACGTTTATCGGCCGTGTATCTTGCGTCTGGTCAGGACGGTCTGGCGTTATTTGTGTTATTTATATGTCCCTGGAGCATCGCGCGCGCGCGCGCGCGAGCGAGTTATAATCGAGCATGCCCGCTCGACGGCCGTGATTACACATCGTTATCCTGGTTAAGCCACCGGAAATGACGGGCCGATGGCCGCCATTTGGTACTATATAGTTCAATGGCGTTTGTACGGTTTCGCGAACGTGCGTTATATGGCAGAGGTGATTCCCTCGAGAATTTACGCGCTTCGACATCTCCGAGCTGGACTGATCAGCTTCAATACCTATACAAACCACACACACATATATATATATATATATATATAAACGTATGCATTTTCCCACTTCCTCACTCTCTTCCCCTCGCCCTTGCTCTTCCTCTAGTTTTGTATATGTGGGTGTGTGTCTATCAGTCAGTCTGCACATCTCACATGTTATCTATACGTATTGATTGCTGTCTCTTCATTCATCGTATATAATAGATCTTTGTCGCTTCACAAACCTGTCGACAGTTTATTGAATACACGCACAATATTGATTGATCCATTTCACGTGTCTACGCCCCATGATATTATTGTTTTGATTTTGAATTATACATCAACAATATAACAATGATAATTGTATTATTATTTTTTTATTTTGTTTTGTTTAATTAAAAGATTTAATTACATCGATATTTATTACATAATTTAGTCTTATCAATTTATTCATTTATTTATTAATATCAACTCGTCTTTTTTCTTTTTTTTTTACCAAGTTTTTTTTTTAATTTTTTTTTTTTTTCCTGACAACATTGATGTATCAAAAAAAAAAAAAAAGAAAAATAATACAAATACTCGTAAATAAATATTCTCAAATCAATATGAATCATATGAAAAAAATAATAATAATAATAAATAAATAAAAAAATGAATCATTAAAATAATTCATGATTAGTAATCGTAAATATTATAATTTTTATTATTATTATTATTTTAATCCAAATGAAATATTATAATTGCAATAATTCTCATCATTTTTACTACACAAAACATCTGCATTCGTATGTTTTATATAATTATAATAATAATAATAATATCAAACAGTTTAATGAGACGCAAACTTGAATTACTCGCTTTAATAAATGTTATGTATACACACACACTATAGAGCAAGGTATGAACTTGTATGTTTTTTTAAAAATATATAAATATATAGGTATATGAAAAATGAAACTAAAATGAGGAAAAAAAAAAAAAAAAAAAAAAAAAAAAATATAGAAGAAATGAAAGATAGGATGTGTATACTAAACCTGAAACACATAAATTGTAACGTAGAAAAAGCATTTTTAGCGATTATTCGAATTTTCTCATTGCAAGCTCTTTCAGCCAAGGGTCAAGATATATACACATACCCATACACACACACATACATACATACAGATAGACAGACAAACAGACACGCATGCAAACAAACACATACGTATATCTATATAGACCCATAGAACGGTTGAATGTAGAAATAAAAAATATGAATAAAAAAGTGAAAAACGAGAAGAAAAAAATAAAAAATAAAAAATTGAAAGAAGTATATGATACGTGGATGGCAGTCTGTGTACGGGGCGACTGCAGGGTTATGGCAATTAATAATCATAATTTTTACCACTACCACTACCATTCACGCTCGCTCTATCACTTTTATTTATTTATTTTTTTTTTTTCTTTTTCTTCTTCCTTTACTAAAAAAAAAATTAATTTTTTTTTTTTTTTTTCATTTTATTTTTTATCATTACTTTTTTTATTTCCATCCGGTATTTTATTGTTATAATTCATTTATTTATTTATTTATTTATTTTTATTTGTTAATTTCTGATGGTGTTACTCGTGTGAATCTACGATATTTTTCCAATTTAAATACTTCTCCTGTACATTTTTTTTCGTACTATGAGAAATTATAAAAGAAAAAAAAAAATGAAAAAAAAAATGTATATATACAATTATGAAATAAGAGAAAGAGAAAGAGAAGAATTATATGTAATAATGAATTTTCATGATGGATCCCGACTTTGTAAAATATCATTTTCGATACGGTAAAGCTACTGTAATACAAGTACAGCGTATACAGTCAGGGATAGGCAATAGTAGAAGTAATAGTAGTAGTAGTAGTAGTAGTAGTAGTGTAGTAATAATAACAGGAGCAATAGCAACACCATCATCACCACAACCAACAGTAGTTGGTGTAGAAGTCGGTAGTAGTAGGTACTCATTGTAGAATTCCCCAGACGTAGTTGGTTCCTTTCACTGGGGGATTGCAAAATGTGCGGCAACGACCATCGCACCGCAACGAAATGAGAATTACATTGTTCCTCTTATTGTAATTCGATATAATTTTAAATACCATCTCGTTTAATATCCAAAAGCACCAACACCAACAGAGTCGACAATACATTCATATTTTTTTTTTTTTTTTTTTTTTTTTTTTTATATTCTATGTGAATTAAATTTTAATTCGTCAACTAAAGTTTCACAATATTAAACAAAATACATTACATTCAAATATATTTTAATTATATTCCATAATTCCTAATGAAAAAGGTAAAAAATTAATAAATACAAAATATGAACGAAAAAAAAAAAAAAAAAAAAAAAAAATTATAAATAAATAAATAAATGAATAATGAAGGAATTTTTCAAAAAAGGTAAAATTAATCATGAAATTTACGTGTGAATAAATAAAAATAAATTAAAATCAAAATAATTATAATTAATTGGATTTATTATGATATAAATTGTTTTTTTTGTTTTTTTTTTTGTTTTTTCTTCTTTCTAATTGACCAAGCATAAATTCAATACACACAAACACAATATCAAACATAATCCCTTCAATAATAATATTAAACAACACAAAATAATGATAATATTTAATAGGTAAATAATTGTATATGTGTGTATGTGCATGTATTGGCAATTTTGGCATTATTACAACAGATAAATTAATTCATATCATAAATTAATTGCACACAGACATGTTTATATATGAATAAATGAAATAACGCAGTGGGAGGGAAAACTATATCAATAAAACCGAAAGAAAAAAAAAAAGAAAAATGATATTTACACATACACAACCAGAATATTTACCTATATATGTATACAAAACTGAACATATCGTAACAACGAGCTGAGGGTTCATCGTCCACTCGTGTACCATCCTCTAACAAACTGTACAAAATTATACGCAGCATATTTAATTTGTGTATTTAATCACCATAATTAATAATTTGCTCAACACTCCGGGAGAGGGGGTTGCTTTTTGAAATATTTCATGTGTATAGAATATGTAGGCGTGTGTGCGTGTATATGGTTAAAAAAAAAAAGTTCTATCAATGAAAAGTAGTAAAGAAATTGACGTGGATGGGGATTAAATGCGATTAAAACTTATGGTAAATTAAAAATATTTAAATGTAAGAACTTGAACACCACATTTTTGTCAATTGCACTCGTTCAAATTATCAATCCACGTGAATTTATTATTATTTATTATTTATTATTTATCATCAAACTATGCAAAAAAATGTAATGCACAACGAGTGACCTGGAATTCTCATAATTTATTTTCATCTCTTTTTCTCACATTCTATCTATTCTAATTTTTCTCGTATAATTTATTATATCTTTTTTTTTTTCCTATTTTTTCATAAGATTTTTCTTTTCACTATGTGTAATATCTACATGCCACACTCTTTCAATTTGTTTTTTTTTTCCTTTTTTTTTTCTTTATCTCGTTTGACCGCTCTCGTTCTATATCCTCTATCTCTTCTATAAGTTTATATATATATATATATATATATATATATATATATATATATATATATATATTTTTTTTTGCTCCTTTTTTCACTCTGCTGTACTTCTGACGTTGGTTAGAGAACGTTGTGAGAGGGTCAATTGCCACAAAGTCGCTCAGTGGAATTACTTTAGCTGAGCTTGAACGTCCGCAATTTCTCCATTCGTTGACCATGTCACATTGACCGGAAAATATTTATATATACACATACATCCACCTATTTCCCTCCCCCTTTTCCTATACATACATAAATATATATATATGTATATGCACTGTGTATTTGCAGTGTAAATTGCGTAAATTCATGTATAATATTAATTCTATCTGCTTTTAATTTGCAATTTTAATTCTCCTGTATTATTTCCTATTTAATAATTAAATTTTTTATTTTATTTATATTATGTGCAATGACATTATATAATGATAATAATTATTATTGTTATTATTAAAATGTTTGGATTTTAATGTAATGTGTCGCGATTTTGGTAATGCGATTTGCGGTGTGTGGGATCAAGTAGAGTAACAGACACTGTGCGACAGAGTGCAATAGAAATCGATCTGTAGAAATTCCAGACTTCACTGTAAGGCCAGTTATACGAAATGCGACCATGGAATTTCCCGATTGAAATACTTGAAATTCCTTGCGTTAATACATAGAATGCCTATATACTATATATAATATGCGTGTGTGTTATATATGTATAGAAAATGAAAAACAATTTGAGTTGATAATTTTATTGTTGTAAAATTATTTTTATTTTTTATTTATTTATTTTATTTTATTTTTTTTTGTTTTTTTTTTTTTATATTTCGAGATTTGCCAAATGTTGTTGATAAATAATCCGAGATTTAATTTTAATTTTATTTATATATAAATAGTAAATTTTGGACTTTTAATATAACATTCGATTTTTCTAAATAAACAACGAAAATTGTAAAAAAAAAAACTCATTAACAAATTATTGATAAAACAAAAAAAAAATTAATTGGTAAAAATTCCTGAAATCATTATTGAATCGTGTATTTTATTATTTATATAATTGACTCATATAAACAAGTAAATGTCAAGCCCGACGAGTAAAATCAAAGAATAGAAACAATAGAAGAAGGAAAATAAATATAAACTAAGAAACTGGAGGGAAAAAAAAAAAAAAAAAGAAGAAGAAAGATAATAAAAATAAAAATATCCTCTTGTGAACAATGTAAATGCAGAAAATGGAATAATCCGTGGATGCATGTGACACTCGCCAGTTCCTCTCCATATATATCCATTTTATCCCTATCTCTCTTGTCTTCTATATACTGACGATATATATAACCATTTTCATGTAGTTGGGAGCTGCGTCTTTTCTCAACTGCCAACGTTCAATTCAAGAAAATACAGACGAGCGAATAAAGAAGTAATATTTTCTGTACTATAGAGAAATAGTTGAAAAATATAAAAATACCACTCGCGATATACTTGAATTTTATCTCATATATATTTCGAAAAATACGAAAAAAAAAAAAAAAAAAAAAAAAAAAAAAAATAATTTGATTTGCATGTGTTTTTATGCAAAACTTTAATATATCTCGAGTTATATCCAATATTTATTCAATTATTCTATTATTTTATAGTATATATGTATATAATTGATATATAACGCGATAAAATATTCAGTACCAAGATAATATATCATAATAATAATAAAAAAAAATATATATTCAATATTAAATTAGCAATGAAAAATATTGAATATATTTAAATAAATTTATGGAATACGATGAATAATGATATGATCATCTCTGTTGCATTATCATTGAAACCACTTTAATCCAATATGACGTTGCATTATCGATAACAAAATATATATAATATTATTGAATATAAATACATATATGTATAGACAAAAGCAATAATAATTCTCATACATATACACATTACATGGATTAATTCTATATCAAAAGTCCGATGGTGATCACAGAGGCATCAAAAGTTGAGTGTCTGTTGAGAGGGAGAATATTTTGTGATACTTATTACCACGATAGATTGGATTAACTCACGAGTGAGCCCCTGTTTATTCCAGCCCTTGGCGGTTACACCACCACTAGTTGGCCAAAGACGAGAATAAACGATTTGGATAGTCAAGAGAGGATGGGAGAGGAGTGAAGGGATGAAAGAGACAGGTAGGAGAAAACGGGGTTGGAGATTGGATAGTTGAATTGGTGAAAGAGGATCAGGGATGAGTTCCAAGGGTTTGGCTTCTAACTATAGTATTTTATGTATATGTATATGTATATATAGGAAGAGAGAGAGAGAGAATTGAAGCTTTGCCCTTGTAATTGCTTCAAAGAGCGTGCACGCCCTTTATATACATTTATATATTTTGTCGTGGTGTCGCTCTTTCTCGTTAATTTCATCTTTCGCTGTCGCATCATGAGATGAGACAGAAAATTGTCTATCTATATAACATAGACAATACCAAAGGGAATCACCCTCGTGTACATATACCCATTTTCTAAACAATTTGAAATTATGGAAAAGGGGACTCGTAAGGGCTTTGGGAATATGCGTGTTTATATATATATATATATATATTAAAAGAGATGCAAGAGAAAATGGTCGTCATGGGCCATATTCCCATGAGGAAATGAGAGATAATGGGAATCCTTAATAAACTGTTACGAAATGAAATTTTTTTTTTTTTCTTTTTATTATTATTATTATTTTTTTTCTTATGTTTGATATGTATAGAATAATTTTTCGTCCTGAATGTTTTTTTTTTGTTTTTTTTTTTTCTTTAATTTTAATTTCCATTTTAATCCTTTGACTCATCCAATGGTCGTTTGATGATGATAGTGTGTATAATTTTATCTTGAGAAAGGCATTTTTTTTATATTGCAATTAGCATTTTTCATTTTTTTTTTTTTTTTTTTTTTTTCAAATATATAGGTATATACTTTCAATTACTCAGTTTCCATTTGTACGTAGAGACTTTTCAAGACCATCTGAATTCATTAACTCCCTCCAAATTATCACCAACGTCAGATGGAAATAAAAGAATAAAAAAAATGAGAGTTAAAAAAGTGTAGATATATATATATATATATATATAGTCTATATAGACATATAAATTTGCGCCGTTCACTCGAGAAAATCTTCAACTCGGCCATTTTTCTCAAATATCATCGTATAACTCTTCAGAAAATGAATTGCTTTATCTTTTTATATCACCATCTCTCTTATTGCACACGTTATAACACATTTTCATGTTCTTCTCTATTCTCGTACTTCATAAAATGCGATGAATAAGTAGGAAAGAAAAATAGTTTGGGGAAAAAAAAAAAATTATAATAATTATAAATAAATAAATAAATTGACGAAGAAAATGAAATAAAATAAAATAAAATGATAAACTTTTACACGACAATTTAATTTCTCTGCTCATTTATATTTAAAATTTAATATTAATGATATATATTTTTTTTTTTTTGTTTTTTTTTTCCTTTTTAATTGTCTTTTTGAAATGATTAATAATAAAATTAATTAATAAAATTATTGATACAGTAAATAAAATATATATATTTGTTAATAATATTTTTGAGATTAATGTTATAAATTATATATTATCATCTAACATTACAAACTGTCGATAAAATCTATTTAAAAATAAAATATCGCAAAGTACAGTGTAGATGAAAAAGTGAAGTTAACGTAAGAAGGAAAGGACAGACGACACTAACGGATTTGCCCGCACGATAATGGAATTAGCGGATAACGAGGCACTTTCCTCGGTTAGCCTCGTTAACCGATAAGACGCGCAGCAATAGCGAATACGACGACAACGACGACGACGACGACGACGACGACGACGACGATGTAGATGACGATGACGACGAACGAAAGGGGTGAATATCACCCATTTCATCCCCTACAGTCTCATCGTATAATACTTAGTGGCTAAATTTTCCCATCATCGTCAATATACACTCACACGATATCACCGTCTTTATTGCAAAATATTATTATGAACTCTGAAATTATTAATAAAGTATTTACAATTTTTTTTTTTTTTTTTTTTTTTTTTTTTCATAAAATTGAATGTGATGTAAAATTTATATATATCACTTGGAACATGAATATTTTACAATATTCAACATCGAGCTATTAGAGAAAAAAAATTGTGTAAAATTTTTTAAAAAATAAAAAGAAAAAAAAAAATACGGAATAATTATCAATTATAATACGATTAATTATTACAATTGTAAATTAAATATATTAAATACTTATGCTAGGAATATTTTTGGAATGTTTTTTTTTTTTTTTGATTAGAGTCATATGTACGAAAGCTTTAGAGAATTATTTCACCGTCTGTATTTCACTTCTTACTCATCCCTTTTTCACAAACATTGGCAAAGTTTCCAGTCACGAGAAAGTCACTTCCTGTCGCTACTGAGAATGAAAATAGTGGGGTGTATTTTCTGAAAGTGGCACTTGGCACCCTTCATTCTGTATGTACATACCTACACACATACACACAAAATCTTTTCCCTCTTCCTCAGTGTCACAACGTGAATATAGTGAAAATGTGGGGATCGTCAGTGACGTGTAACTCGACATAGTAGACGTTGTGACTGCACAAGGAAGAAAATCTTGAATATACTTTCAAACATACACTCATACTTATATATATATATATATATATGTATGTATGTATGTATGTACAAGAGCAAAGACAACTAATGTCATTGCTCGAGATTCTCTACTTGCCCCAATCTGAACAAGTTTCATTATACTCAAGAGTAAAGTTGTCTACACAATTCTCTACTTGCTATAATTTTCAATAGTTGTCGTTATACAACACAGTAGTTTGCATGATGGTATTCATATTACATACAGTAATTTATATACTCACTGTACACACAACAATTTCAATGTATAAATTATCCATAAATAACAAATAATATCGATATGTTGAAACAAAAAAAAAAATTCCAATATTTTTATAGTTTAAAATTTTTTTCTTTCTTTTTTACACGTTTCCCACTTTAATAAAAAAATTAATAAAAAAAAAATTCTTCAACAAAAAAATTCATAAATAAATTAATATAATAATTTCAAGTATTTATTTAATAATTTCATAACCGACATTTGTCTTTATTTATATAGATATTTTTTTTTTTCTGTTTCTTGAGATAAAATATAAAACGGACAAAGTTTTCGGATGCAGTATAAAACAAAAGCTCCTGACAATATATATATATATATACACATATTTCAGTTTGTTCTAAATTCTAGGCTTGCGCACGTGTCCGTGCGCGGTCTCGTCTACGTCAATCTCTTATAAATTCTCTCTCTCTCTCTCTCTCTCATTCTTTCTCTTTCCACTTTGGCGTCTTACAACGACGTCATTGTGAATCGGAGTTGCGCCACGAATTTCAAGCGTTCAATTTTATGACAAAAAAAAAAAAAAGATCATATATACGTATATACGAACTGCAGGAGATGACGTTATATATATTACACATACACACTCATAAAAAATTGCGCACGAGTGAATCTCTCATTCGATAAAATGCACCAATTCTTCATCGTTTTTTTTTTTTTTATATCTTCTAGTTCTTCTTCTTCTTCTTCTTCTTCTTCTTCTATTTTTCTTAGCTTCATCTATGACAGAGTAAATAAGGGAGAGACACAAAAAATTTTACATTAATGAGAAATAAATAAATCAATGGCATGGGAATGGTCCTCATTTGAAAAACTAAAAAATAAAAAAAAATAAAAAGTATAATTAAGAAATTTTTCCGAGTTATCAGTACAAATTACAATTTAGATGGAAATTAAAATTGTCTTATTTCTTCTCTTCATGGAGTAAAGTCGGACATATTTGATCTATATATATATATATATATTTTTTTTTTCTTCATCATCTTCACGTTACTTATCTGTGGGGCTTAATTTTCATATATCTATACCTTGGGGATTGGCAAGGTTTATATATGAGCTTACGCTACTTTTCGACTGTGCTTTTACTAACGCGACTGGTATAAGGTCGAAAACGAGACGGATATCCTGGCAAATCTCGTGTTATTTCACAGACGGGATTCCTTGTCAAGAACTTCTCGGTATATGTTATATATGTGAGTGTATATATAATACAGAGGGTTGTAAAATACGATCCCCCTTTGGCTATATCGTCCCTTTTGCCTTTTCTCTCTTTTCAATCTGTCTATTTCATGCTACTCTCTCTCTGTTTATATATCGGTATATACAATCATATATACATATATACATATATATATATATATATTTTGTCGAAAGCCAAGTACAACGCTCGACACGAGAAGTGCGATAACGTAAGGGAATATATATCGTCGCTCGCTTCAGTTCTACGAATGAATCGCGCAACCCGCAATCGAGCAAGAAATATATTTCTCACTGTTTCTATTGCCCTTGAATGAACTAGATCTTGCACGTATTTATATATATATGTACTTGTACAAGTACATATATACGGATGGGATATGGCGTGTGTTGCGCTTGGACGAATCAACGAAGAATTGATGTGGAAAGAGCGCGCACATACTCGTATATTCGTTCGCTTTTCGCTTACAGATTGATCGCTTCAGTTGGCGACTATTGAAAATATCCCAGTAGGAGGTAGAGTAAAATTTCAATTTTGGATCCGTCCAACAGTTTTTCAAATTCATCCTTTCAATTTCTTCAATTTTATTATTTTTTATTTTTATTTATTCATTTATTTATTTTATGTTCTTTCTTCTATATTTATATTCAATGTTTTTCCATACTTTTGTTTGAAATTGGAAGAAAAAAAAAAATTAATTGAATTCATTTAATATAAAATTAACTGGAATCAAACAAATAGGCAGATAGAAATAGTGACTCAGCCACGATTAAATTCTATATATACAAACATTAATTAACATACAC
Source organism: Dinocampus coccinellae (assembly GCA_963920625.1). Lineage (NCBI taxonomy): Eukaryota > Metazoa > Arthropoda > Insecta > Hymenoptera > Braconidae > Dinocampus > Dinocampus coccinellae. Next base: position 1,159,719 of record OY987185.1, read on the forward strand.
ACACTCACTATATGTACATAAGTTACAGAGTGAGTTCGTCAATATTTTATGATGGGATATATAAATGACAAAGCTATCAGCTTTAAAGCGTCCAACTGATCCATACTCTCTCTCTCTCTCTCTCTCTCTCTCTCTTTTAGTATCTCTCAGTATCTCTCTCACCCTCAAACTTCGTTTTGAGTATGTGTGTATTTGTGCACTATATCCTCGCGAGGGTATGAGTTGGCTGGCACAGGGTGGTGGCCTAATGGAACCACTCTCCACTTCTCTATCTATCTACTGCACTTTCGACCACGTTCCTTCTCACTCCTCACTCTTACTTTTACTCTCATTTTCCTCCATCATCCGTGCATTTCAATCCTCATGTATGTGAATTTTGTCTGGAATTAATTCCAGTATTTAATGGATGAATATTTCTATAAAATACAAACAACAATCAAAGAGAAAAAAAATAATAATAAATGAATATTTTCATTTTTACGAAAAAAATAAATAGATAAATGAAATTTTATAAATTTCACGTTTTTTTTTTTTGTTTTTTAAATAAAAATATTTATTATGAATGAAGACGAGAGGGAAAATTTTCATTTTTTTTTTTAAATCACGAGAAAAAAAAAAATAGTAAAATCATAATGTTTTTATTTTTATTTAGAAGAAAAAAAAAAGGGGGTAGGGGATTATTAATATAATTCAAGATTTTATTCGTAGCGATTCAACTTATTGGTACGTCATATATATTTATAAACGCACTTATACATACTTTTATTTATATATTTATATGTATATTTATCACATATAACTCTTGTGAGTGGGAGAATATGGTATTATTGTATGAGGGTGACAAGTCTTTCTCTCTCTCTTTCTCTTTATATACTTTTCCCATTACATTTTCTCCCCCTTGTCATTATTCACACTTATATTAAAGCTTTAGAACGTCAAATATATATATGTTTTTTCTTCTGCGTCGCAACCAAGACGAAATATATAAAGACTTTGGTCAGAATAATCAGTTTCAAGTGGGAATTATCGTCACGTCCTTATGATAAAGTGAATGAGTGAAATGGATTTTTTTATTCGGGATATACAAAGAACCCGCCACTTCAACTTTTCTATTTCAATATATATATATAAGTATGTAATATATGTACATATGATATACATGATAGTGTCAATTCATCGCAGAGTACATATGAAATATAATCGAATTCACAAGTGTTTCTTTTGATGTTTTTTTCTCACATTCTCAATATCTACACTCACACACATGTGCAAACTTCAATAAATTATTTAGGTCATACTCTCGTAATCGAATAATAATTAAATTTCACATTTTACCAAGAGGAAAAAAAAAAAAAAAAATCGAAAAATATAAAATTTATTTGTGATTTAAAATTCATCCTGTCATAAATTCATAATCGAATGAAGAAATAACTTGCGAAAAAAAAAAAAAATATATTATTAGAGATTTTTAAAATCAAAAAAAATATATATATATATATATATACATATAATTCCATTTGGTTTTTATTACTTTTTTCTTTATTTATTTATTTATTTGTTTATTTATTATTTTTTTTTTATGCGTACATGCTGTGATGAAATATAGTGATGATTATTTATTGCATTTTATGATGATACTCAACACTCTGTAGTTATTAAATACACTAATGAATGCATGAAAATGCTCTATTGCTACCCCCTATTGCAATATTATTCACATTGATGTAAATATATATTTATATATATTTATTTGTGCGTATGAGTGTGATGGGTGTACGTTGTATTTTGAAAGCGTTTTTGTGCTGATACCTCTCAAAGTGACAAGTGAAATATTTCCGTGTATTTTCACACTATCTGACAAATATCTCTTTTCACTTCTGTCTCTCTTTCTCTATTTCTCACTCTATCCATCTCTTTTACACACTTGTAATTTAAATATATATATATATGTGTGTGTATGTGATTTTGCTTTTAATACTCGATTGTTGTGTTCCTATAATTCTGTGCGACGTATACAACTCCGATTTGGATTTTGCCAATGATGAACGAGATTTTAACGAGTGCATTGTGCTTTTCAGTTTTTCTCGGTTCACACTCTCTTTTACATTCGTGAAAATATTTTCCTCCATTTTATATACATAAATATTTATACATGTGCATTTCATTTATTTGAATATAGCAAAATATAACGAAGCTCGGTATTACATCACAACACTCACGTGTAATTTAATAACTCACAATTTTTTTTTTTTTCTTTTTATCATTATTACTATTATTTCAACTTGTAATTTTTTTTGACAGAAAAAAATTTTTTTTTTATGAATTTAATATTTTTTATTGAATTAAAAATTTTTAATTTTTTTTAATTGACTAATTGATGTGATGTTATATAAAGAGTTATAATTGATTGAATTTATTTATTTATTATTATTATTTATTATTTTTTTTTTTTCCTCCAGTTTTTATATGAGAAAATTTAAATTTAATTTCTTGTGTATCAAAGTTTATTGATATTGATTAAATGATTTAGAGTGTACTGGAGTAATAAATAAATGAATGTATTGGAAATTTGAAACAAAAAAATTCACATTTACACACCCTCTTCCCTTATATACGTGTAATTAGGAATGTTGATGTGTCCCCTCTCACTTCTGTACTCCTGTCGTTATCCATGGGAGATAATGAAACGAAAACAGGGCGAGTTGTTGCCCAAGGGGATTTTCAGTTCAAGATGAAGAGAGTAAGAGTATACACAAGTGAAAATAAATGAGATAGACTGAGATTTGTATGTATATATAGTAAAAGTTGTGTATATACATAACATAACCTCGGCTAAATTACGCAAGTTTGCTGGCTATATAATATTCTCTCTTTCAACTACCGCGTCGAGAATTGATTATGTTTATCTTTCATTAGGAACACTCTCGGCTTACTGTACCCCAGCGCATACTCTCACTAGTGCATTTCTCTTACCCTATAATTTTTTTTTTTTTTTTTTTTTTTTTTTGTTTCCTCTTCTTCTGCGACTCACTCCCTCAATTATTTTCTTTTCTTTGTTCTATTCTTTATACCCGGCCTATATTTCAAATTTCTTAATAAAATGTCGTAGTCGCAATTTTTTCTCACAATGATGATGAAGATTATTTTATTTATTTTTCATTCATTCATTCATTCATTATTTTTATTTATTTTTTTTTTTTTTACATGGAAATGAGAAATTTAATTTTTTTCTCTTCACGTGACATTTGTATATTTTTGAAAAGTGAAAAGAAATTGTAGAAAATAATTGAAGAACAAAATTATTATTGAATTCATAGAAAATTATTTCAAAAGTTCGCAGTGTAGTACCATCTACCGGAAGCTTTACACTCTCGTGGGTGTTTACATGTTCAATGTGATTTTATCGACTGAGTTTAGGTACAGTTGAATTTGAAGGCAGAAAAAAAAATATTTCTCGGGTGTGTCTCGCCTTATTACCATTATTATTATTATTATTATTATTATTATTATTATTATTATTATTATTATTATTTGCATTTCTTATATATTTCAGTTGTGAGGAAGAAAAAAAAAAAAAATATGAAAGAAAAGAGAAAAAATGAATTCAATATGTTCTAAAAGTACTTTAATGCAATTTTTTCTACATTGTACGACATTTCATACATTTTTATTATTTCACTGTTACTCTTATTATATTTTATTCGCTAGTTACTCTCATAATTATACGAATTATATTTTTATTCTTTCATTTTTAACGGATTTTGCACTGAATTTTTTTTTTTTTTTTTTTTTTTCATTTCAATTCTACAATTAATGAGCATTTAATATAATATTTATGCTTGAAAGAGATTTTTCTTTTAACGAGAATAAAAAATAATTACCCATAACAACTCACAAAATTAAATTTATTTCATTGGATTTTTTTATTTTTTTATTTTTAATTTTTCGTATTAAAATTCGTCGCACACATATTAATTGTAATAAAAAAATAATAACAATGTATGCATACATACGATTGAATATTATGGGACAAAAAGAAATAATGAATAATAAATAAAGAAAAAAAATTATTCTCGTACAATTCTCACATTTACATCAATTAAATATTTAAAAAATTCATTCTGCATTGTATTACTCCGGTTATATTATTTGTTGTTCATATAGAAAATGAAATTCATCACGTTAAATTATAAAAAATATACATAAACACAGATGGGATCACTATGAGAAAGAACAAAGAACCGGTACAAAACAAATTAAATTATCAACCAGAATCAAAGATCACTTCCGGTCCAATGATGTCATCGTTCTGCACGTACAAAATTAAATTCTACTATACCATCACCAAATACGTACATATATCAAACACACATCCATATATGTATCATATAAATATATATATATATATATATATATATATTTGTAATATTAATAGTAATAAAATTGAAAAGAAAATTATCACATCACCAAATAATTTATGACAATAATTCATGAACGAATTAAATTATTTATATTACACGCGGATACATTTTCTACATCGTATTTTCACTCTTATTTTTTTTTTCTTTTTAGAGAAAAAAAAAAATTTTATATATGAGTTAATTTTTATTCTTTTAATCAATTAAAGTCTCCCTAATTCCTTCCCCCTCAGCCACATACTCATCCCATTTTCAAAACAATGAGTCACCTGATTCTTTCATTTTCTCCCTCTTTTTACATTCCTTCTTCTCACACTGTAATCCCTCATACTATGGGGGTTTTTATTATTTCTCGGCACAACAATGCGAGGACAAAATGCGCGTCTCGTCATCTCGTTGCTATGGTTATCATTCATTTAATTCACTATGTATATCTATTATACGAATTAAACAGGAAATGTCTGAAGAAATGCGACGCCGCCCGGAAGTCTGCAGTATAATGATGTTGTATTTGAAATGTTTGAGATGTTTCAAAAATAATTATAATAATAATTTACAAGATTTTGTGTGAAGAAGAAATTTGATAAATATTAAAGTTTTTTTATTGAAAAAGAGAATGAATGAAATGAAAATACGAATGAGTTTTGTTTTGTATATTAATAAAATATTTACACGAATTTTACTCCGTGAAAGAAAATTTTTTTTTTCTTTTTTTTTTTTTTATATTCTGTTTTATTAACAATTCAAATTTTATATGTATATTAATATCATATATTCGAAATTTTTATTAAAATAAAAAATAATAATAATAATAATCATTCAATAAATGAAATTATATTTAATGCAACGAATAAATAGATGAAATATATTAATGCATTTTCATTTTATTAATATACATATATTTATATATCTGTGTGAAGTTACAAGAGAGAAAAGTGTCTATGCCCTTCTCTTGCATTTTGCATCTATTAATATCATTGGATAAATTTAGAGTTCAATGAAGAAAGGAGGATGGGGACACGCGAGAGAGCAATACACGCTGGGATAAATGTGTTGTACAGATTGTACACAGTCTGCCTCTTCAATCACTCAATATAATTTCAATATTAACATTAAATTCACAACTCAATTGAAAAAAAAAAAATAAATAAATAATAATAATAACAATAATAATAATAATATCAATAAAGTAAATGGATAAAATATTTAATATCAAATATTTTTATTCAATAAATTTATTTTATTTATTATAAAATTCATTTCAAAATTCAATCAACAGACAATTTTTATTGAAACCCAAATTTAAAAAAAAAATTTTTTTTTTTGATCCTTTTATCCATTTATATTTTCCGAGAAATTTCCATTGTGTCTGGCATCTGTCACAATTTACTTTCTTTACTATAACTGTATGTATAGTTATACTCTACATCCTGTTTCACGATCACCATCATCATCATCATCATCATCATCATCCTCATCCTCCTCTTCCTCTTCTTCTTTTTCTCCTTCTTCTTCTTCACTCCTCGAATTTTCTTTTACTTTTTTTTTTTATGATTTAACGAAACACGTGACTATTCAAGAGACGTCCACATCTCTCGTCACGGTCTCTCGATACTTTCTCAAGACTTGCCACTCTGGCGGTTTCATTTCAAACATTCGAGGGAAAAAAAAAAAAAAAAAATTGTATATATGTACACATATAATAAAATGGAAAATAAAAATATAAAGTTTACATAGGATACATAATACATACACATGTATGTATATTTATTTCATGGTACTTACATAGAGACTTCCGTTTTACTACGAAATCCGTGTCAAATCTTTCACATCGTATTTCCTTTCCGACTGTTCAATTCGTTAAATTTCCTAATTCGTCGCAGATATTAAAGCATATTTGTCTGTTCAACACTTCAATTTTCCGACAGATATATTTAATATTTTTTAAATACGAAAAAAAAAATTAATTAAATAAAAAATGTCAAGAGAATATATTTTTTTTTTTTTTTTTGTACAATTCGTGTAGATGAAAGTCGGTGCGTTTTCGTCTAATATAAATATATATTTATGTACTCTGCACGGTTATATATATACATAGGAACATGATGAATATAATATAGTTAACATGTACGCAGTCGAGGAAATTATTTGGCTCGATGTATCGGACACTGGCCCGAACGTCACTCGTTGACTCGGGTGTGATGAAATGATTGGCCACGTTGATGAATCCTGATGGATCTTCATCTCTTCGTGGCTTTCTCTTTCCTCTTTGTATGTGTATGAATTTACAATTGCATTTATTCACATGGCATTTTGACAATCATGAACAGACATCAAACTCACTCAATTTTATTTATTTTTATTATTATAAATTATTTATTTTATCATTAATTATTTATTTATCCTGCTACTTTCAGTTATTTTTTCTTCGTAAATTTATATATCTGATAACTTTCAAGTCATTGAATTTGACGATTGTATTTTTTTATTCACACGAATTTCAATGATCCGATGTACATACATATAAAGAAAAAAAAAAAAAAAAAAAAAAAAAGATAAAAAATATGATAAGGAGAAAAAGAAAGTAGAATATATTAATGCGTACATATTTACATGAATCGTGTAATTCAATCGTGCGATAAGAAATAAATTCTTGTTATAATATCATTCATTGATTTTTATTATGGCAAAAATAAAAAAAAAATGAAAAAAAAATAAAAAAAAGTAGACGTACGTAACGATAGTGCAATAATAAAATTTATGAAAGATTTTTATTAAAATTATTCGAGTAACATCCGTGTGGTTATAAATTTTTTTTTTTTTTCTTTTCCTTTCTACTTTATTTATATTTATATTTATATTTATATTTTTATTATTTTATTTTATTTTACTATTTTATCTATTTTTTTTTTTTTTTTTTTTTTTTTTTTGGTTGTAGAGTTATACGGGGATTGAATGGATGAGAGAGAAATATAATTTTTTAAAAAAATTCAAATAACGCAGTTTAATACACACCTATACCAAGATGAAAATACGACATTTTGGGGTCGACAGCTGCGAGGCAGACCATCATCTCTTGCTCCTCTTTCACTTCCACCTTCTTCTCATTCTCATCTCTACTACCTCTTCCCGCACCTTCTCCATCACCGCCACCACCTTATCCCTGTAACTATACAACCTAGTACACTCTATTTGCTCGTCTCGCATTCTTTACAAAATTGTTGAGCACCCGGTTACGCCCGGAGAACAAGAATATCTCGCGGTTATAAGTTCTTTTCACTTTGTGTACTTACTCATATACAATTCCATGGAAACAAAATAATTTTTTTCTTTTTTGTCTCTATTGCAATGTTATGAGTCGAAATACACACATTTATATGATTATATGAGTATGATATTGTTTCAAGTTGGAGATGACACGTGGATGTATACTGTAATATTTTTTACTGAGCGAGTAAAATTTTAGAGGAAAATAGAAACATAAAGACATTCTAGATGAAAAAAAAAAAAAGAAAAAAAATTTATTCATGTCATGGATTTATGTTCAAGAATGAAATATAAAAGTGTAAAAATATTTCATAACGTTTTTGTAAGTGTTAAAGAAACAGGAAGTGGTTGAGTTATACTTCTCGAATTTTTGTTTAGTTAAAGACAAGAAAAGAAAAGGAAAAATATAAAAAAAAAAAAAAAAAAAGAAAAAATTATAATGTAAAACAGAAGTGTGAAAAAAAAAATGGTGGAAACTACAAAACACAAAATATTTTCTTCAATAACGTCACCTTTGTTTTCATTTTTTTTTTTTTTTTCTTTCATTTTTTAATAATATTTTACAAAGCCAATATATATATCTATATATACATAATAGAAAAGTTTTTTTTTTTTTTTTTTTTTCAATTATAATATCATTTCTCAATATATCATAAATTTGAATTTCACGTATGATAAAGGAAAATTTTTTTTATTTTTATAAACGATAAATTAATTAATTATTTGACACACCCGATTATTTATATTCATTTTTACTATTCTTTTTTTTTTTTTTTTTTCATTCATCTGATCCATATCTATGTAGATACACATACGTTTATATTAACAAAAAATAATAATAATAATAATGAAAAATATAATCGCACATAATGTTATGAATTTTTCATCACGATATTTTCAAGTTCTCTAAAAAATCACACACTTTCTATGTCCCATTATATAAAATATATCCCATCATGAACATAATGACGAAAAAAAAAAAAAAAAAAATTCACTCATATTTTTGATGAACCAAAAAAAAAAAAAAACACATTATTTTTTTTATCACAGACGTAAGGTTTTTTTTTTTTTTTTTTTTTTTTGGCACAGGATTTGTCACATAAAAATATTTGATTTTTGTTGTCAAAAATTACTAATGAGTAAATTGAAATTCAATTGAATTCACGTCCTGGCCAAATTAATAATATTCTCTTGATCAGGTTTTGTTGGTAATGGTCGATTAGCCATTTTACATACAACCATTGATAAACCCACTTCACTATTAGGGTCTGGCAATTCAGAATAAAGATGTGTAGTAACGTCAGTAGGCTCAGCATATTCACAAAATAACGAAGAGCCAACTGTTTTTTTATTTTTATCCGTACCCATTAAACTCTCACCAAGTACTTTTAAAAAATTTAACGGTCGCTGTTGCTGTTGATTTTTTAAATTTAAATTATCATTCTTCTTCAGTGCTTCTTGATAATAGTTATCATTACCAACGTCAGAATATTTTCTATCCCGATTTTCATGAATAATATGATCATTGACAACGTCTGGTGGTAATGGCAATGGTGCTCTACCAATTAAATTACTTAAAATAATTGGTTGTGAAAGTCTACTTGTACTTGGAACAGTCTCATCACCCGGTAATTCAGCATAAAGATGATTTTGATCTGTATTTGTTCTTTGATGATCCCTTGGCTCGGTATATTCACTCACAATTGGTCTAGGACTTCGTTGAATTGGTATTAGTTTTTCCAATGATGGTATACGTGTTCCAATACTCACCATAGACTTTTGTATTTTTGCTCTTTTTATTCTCGGTGCAATAACATCATATGGATTTTCTTCATCATTTCCCAATGTCACTCTACATTCATCACTATTATAATTATTGTTATTACAACTCTCTTCGACTTTAATTAAATCATAAAGATGTTCAATCATATCACGTGCTTGACTATAATTATCTGGATCATTCAATTTGTCTCTCAAATCTTTTAAATATTCCTCAGTTAATTCTTCTGGTAATGTTTGTGTTGCTTTATTTTCTGTATATGCAAAAGTATCAGTGACTTCAGTTTCATCATCCTGCTGTAACATTTCACTTTCAACATTTAATATTCGTGTTTCAGGTCTTAAACCTGCATATTCATTAATACTTAATCGTGATATTGATCTTGCTGATGTTGCCGCTGTCATTCCATTACTTGGTGATAACCATGAATTAGCAAAATTCATTAATGGCGTTGATGTTAATTTTGGACATACACCACGTCGTCGCATATAAATAATTCCCGCTGTGAGAATTAGCACAATGACAATAAAAATTGCTCCAATACAAACAATAACAATTAAACGTTTTTCACGTTCCAATTGTTCAGTGTCGCTCATTTCAACGTCAAAATAATTATTTTGTCGTGGATAAATGTGTGGACCAACACTCGGTGGACTAACAGTTGGTGTTGGTTTATCAGTTGGTTCTTTACAAATAATATTACCCGACGGTATACAAATTGTATCTGTAAAATTTTTTATCAATATATAACCCTGTGGTGTTTTAAAACATTTTTCTAACCATTCACCAGCAACACAATAACTTGCGTCGGTCATCCACACTGTTGATGAATTTTTCCCGGTTACTTCACGCATCCAATCTTCCATATGGCAACTACATAATTTTTCAAAATAATTGCTCCCAACGTGTGCAATACTTGCTCTCTCACTTAGCGATACAAAATTCAATGAACCTGCATTGGCTTTGTTGATACGATTTCCACGAAATGAAAATTCTAAATTGGGAAATGTGGATGTGGCTTTTGCTATTTCATCAGCAATAATTGCATCGGTATCCATATCAAGAAATGAATTGTAATCCATTGCTATTCGACTCCATTTTTTTAATATTATTGATTTTTTTTGTAAATTATAAAATTCATTATTGTTAAATGCAACAATTGCAACCGACACTTCAATTGCACCACTTTCAATATCATACACCCTGAAATGTGAAATACAAATAATAATAATAAATAAATAAATGAATAATAATTAATAATTTTATTAATCTATTCACCTTGAATACTGTATGGTAAAATTTGTAAATCCTGCTCTGAATGCTCCACTTTTAATTGTTTTCAATCTCACATCATTCAATTCAAAATTCGGAATTAATATTCGATTACTAAATGCACCAGATTCAATTTCAAATATTGATGCATTACTAATTCTGACTCCGAGTATTGACATTGCACAAAATGCATCTTTACGTATTATACGTATCCATACATCATCAAAACGTATTTCAGCCGCTGCTGATGGAAACACTGATGTTGGTAACTCCGATATTTTAACACTTTGGAACATAATCTGAAAAAGAAAAAAATCAAATAACAATCACAACTAGATTACAATTAAAAATTGATTTCATTATATTCATATTTATAATATCCACGTATATATTTAATTTTTTTGTTTTGTTTTGTTTTTTATTACCTTTGTGGCTGGCCCATGACGTCCATACGGAGGTGCATCAAATTGAAAAGCATTCGTTGATAAATCTAATGTTGGTACTTCACGAATTACAAATCTCAATAGCCATGAAAATGCATTTGATTTAATTTCAACGTGTTTACATTTTGATATTGAAACAGACAGGGGACCATGTGCATTTTTAAATGCATGCGACTCCAATACAACACGATTACATTCTGTTACTTCCAATAATGCATTCGGTGCGGTTATATTGTTAAATGCTTGTCTCTTTGCTACCACACTGTGAATTCCTGTCACGTGAACTCGCTTGAGTTGTGCCCCGCCCGTAAATGCACCCGAGTGGATCCTCAATTCACGACATCGTGATACTGATACTTCTGATGCGTCAGCTGGTATACTCCCTTCATGAAGTTCCACATCCTGAAAATAAGAAAATAAGAAAAAACAAAAAAACAAACAAACAAACAAATAAATAAAAAAAAATATGCACCACAATCATTTGATTTTTTTTTCTTCTTTCATTTCACCAATTTCGTTATGAAATAAAAATTGATCGAGATTTTTTAGATATGACATGATGTGAATACTTCAATGACACAAGATATTGCAGTTGATATTTTATACACGTTATGAATTATTGATTGAAGGTAATGAGAAAGTCGTTGATGAGGACAAATAAATAAATAAATAAATAAATAAATGAATAAATAATATATAATAAATATATAAATTTATATGGGCATGTAATAATGCAATAATTTACTTTATATAAGTACTTGGTATTTTTACGGATATTCGTTACCTGTCTACAATATCACGTGTCGGATATAATATGAGGAAGCGAAGTGTCATGATAATAGCATTAAATAAATACACACATACATATTGCGCATGATTGATGTACAGATGACTAGACAGTTGTATTTATATTATTTTTTTTTTTTTTTCGTTTTGTTTATTTAACGCTACATCCTTTTCTGGCAAATTTATGATTGAATAATTTTTATATTTATTCATACTTCATACACATATTTATAAAAATTACAATAGAAATTTATTCAATGTTTCTCGATACACCAAAGCTCGTATTTACCAGCGTCCAAAATAAAAAAAAAATAAAAAAAAGAAATCCATCATGATAATTTTAATATTAAATATTGAAACTATTATATATTTCTTTCATTATATATTTCTTTCTAGTTTGAATGATTGAATAAATGAATAAATATTTGTAGTCACTTGTGTAATTTTTTTTTTTTTTTTTCCTCTTACTATTACTCATTTACTTTTTCATTTTGTCACTATTTACAAACTCCCAATGTAGAAATGGATTTACCAACGGATGATAAAATAAATAAAAATACCAAATATTCACGAATAATAGAAATAAATAAACAAAATAATAGTAATAAAATAAAAATGAATAAATAAATGTGTCTATTTACTTGACATGTGTTTTTTTATCTGTCCAAAAATTCATATTATTAAATTTTTAATGTTTTTTTTTTTTTTTTTTTTTTTTAAACTGAGTACGATGTATCATTGCACCACTAATAACAAATATAATATTGAATAATAAAAATTAATAGGTAATTCAATTTATATTCTTATATTATGTGTATGTATTGAAACAAAAATATTTCAAGGATTTTATTGTCGTGTATCAACTTGAGTTTATGTATAAAAAATCTTTGTGGTTTAACACTCACGTAATACGACTCGACCTATAACCATCACACATCATACATATGATTCTATGGTATCTGTTTTGTTTTTTCTTTCTTTCTTATACACGTATATAATGACACAGTAGAGTCGGGTATTCGATGCTTTGGCTCAATTTTCAAGCGTGACAGGTTTGCCTTGAGCACTCAACACACTCATAAAATCTAATTCCATAAGTATATTAATGTTTGAATTTTTTTATTTATTTTATCCATATTATATTGCGTCAATTTTTCTAATGTATGTCATAATGTGTATTTTATTATATTATAATTAACATTTATGTGAACCTACTACTCACAAGTTGATATAATTAATTTTACTATTTTACAATTTTTTTGTTAATAATTTAAAAAAAAAAAATAATAATAGTAAGCAAGATAATAATTTGAATAAGTTTTTCAAGAAATAATTTATAATGGAATTTACCAAATTAAATACTCAGTCTATTCCAAGTTATTTTATGCTCAATTGAGAGTCATCCATCAGGTTATACAGTACATTGAAGCAAAAAGAGGAAAAAAAAAAAAAAGAAAATAAATAAATAAATATATGAATAAAAATGTATACGTGTCTATGTAAATATATTCAACTTAATTTGAATATCCGCCCTCGATCGGTTTCGTTTTTACTGCATGAAAGGGATGTGCCTCGTGTAGGTAGCAATTTATATTTTTATGTATACACAACTTTAAAAAAGAATATATTATATACTTTTATCCTGGACAATTCATCACAAGTAAAATACATCAGCAAATATTATTATTATTAAATAGACAAGAATTTTTTAACTACTAGAATTTAAAAAAAAAAAAATATATATTGTTGATGATAATTTTACTGTAATTGTAGAGGAGAAAATTATTTTTGGGTGACGATTTTTTTTATTTTTTTTTATTTTTCATTATTTTTTTTTTTTCTCGTTTATTTCAGTGGAGAGTAAATGCAGGCCAACTGATGAATGACTAAGAGAAGACACTTGGTGTTATATACTCTCTCATTTTGCGCGGGTTTTGCCTCGACGACGAGACACTCGCCATACACACACACACACACACACACACACACACACACACAAATGTCGTTCGACCGTGGATTTTAACATGCATGCGTGGATTATTGTGACTCAGGGGTGTTAGGGTGGCCCCGAAACTATTTCTGCGCTTTACTTACGGTCTTACATATTCTCTCTTTCTCACTTTACTAACTTTGCGGCTGCACGCCCAAAAGCACAAAGAACATTTCGCCAAATACCAAACTCATTCGTACATACGCGGGTAGAAAAGAAATGAAAGACGCAAACGATGAAACGACCGTGAGATTTCACTGATCGTAAATATTTCCAAAACATTTTCGTATATAGACCACGTATTTATTTTTTTATTTATTGATTTTTTATTACTGATCCTACACTTTTTTTATATAATTATTATTATTGTTATTTTTTTTTTTTTCAATTCTAGTAATCAAATTTATGTGAGTAAAATATTTTCCACAAATATAAAAAAATATCTTATATGAAAAAAAAAAAAAAAAAAAAAAAAAAATGTCAAATGGAAAATAGGGAAGAGTTACAGAAGGTCGTGGGATCGTGTTGCAGGTCAAGTCTCGGAGGATTTTCTCTATAAATACTGTCCCCAACGGTTTCTCGTGTGCCGCCTCAGATTATTCACAAAAATAAATTCTAAGACAACTCAATGACTATTTGATAAACATTTATTTTGTATCATTTTCTAGATATAAATTGATAAATGAAATAACTTTTGTTTTGGTTTTTTTTTTTTTTGTTTATTCTTTACCGTATTGTTTTTATGGTTGGGCCAAAAGAGTTCCCGTCTCTACGACGAATTATGCACGAGCCCATCGAACTCCCGACGATGGATAAATAATTGAGTAGGAAGTCGTGTGACGTGAATTGAATAGTTAATAAAACCGATTCCCATCGTGTTCACATTGCGCGGCAACCTCTTCTTCTTATTCACCTCCACTCTCGCCCCCTTATTCTTCTTCTTCTATCAGGCTCTTATATCGTCTTTTCTTTAGTTCACCAGTCACGAATCGAGGCCATACCATATCTATTTTATGCTTTTCTCTCTAATTAAACCTTTAGATATTTTTTTTTTTTATTTTTTATTTTTATTTCCATTTTATTTTCATCATCATCATAACGTTTAATTTTTTTTTTTTCTTTTTTGAAAATTTAATTGTCAATTTCTCTTCTTAGATTGTGTCAATTTTATTTATTTATTTATTATTTATTTATTTATTATCATATCAATTCAATAATTCACATTGAAATTTGATTTTAGATAGAAATAAATTGAAATTAATAATAAATTAATTGGAATAATTTATTGTGTTATTGCTTAATACTTTTAGGTGACAACGATTTTTGTATTCGAAAATAGCACAATGAATTTGTTATCATATCTCGATGATTCACTTTTCATTTACAGTGACTGTACTAATGTATAAGTGAGTGACATCATACAATGCAATGTGAGCTTTGGACAAAAATTGATATTTCAATGTGTGTGGGTATTTATGTGTCTATATAATATTATGTAAAAAAAAAAAAAATAATAATAATTTTATTATTACTATTATTATTAATTTTTTTAGTTTTTTCCATTGTTTGAAAGTTTATGAGTTAAAAAGAGGAAGAATTTTTATAATACAAATTAAATAATATCAATTATATTAATAATGAAATATATAAATGATTTATATTTCGGTTTTTTTTTTTTTTTTTTTTTTTTCTTCTTTTTCTTTTGTCGTTGTAAATAAATTTTCACAATAAAAAATATAAACTTTACTGCAAAACGCTTTGTATTGTGAGTAATTAATTAGAATATTTTCTCTCTTTGTTGATTAACGCTATCTTGATACCAAATGCAGTGTGAGACGCCACAAGCGAAACACCGGAAGTTGACACGAGAAATGTCGTATGCACGTACACACCCACCAAAGCATTGTAAATATACTGGCAACGATGAAATTATAAACCCTCCCATTCTCTCATTCTGCGTACATGAACTCGTCGGGTCACGACGTGCTCGCGATAATTCGGTTAATTGAAACACACAGCGCCGGGTAAAAGTAAATAAGAGAGAAAGGGACATTGAGAGAGAGAAGGAGAGACAGGCAGACAGACATTGTACAATTTTCTGAGTATATACCACGCGTGTTACATGCACACTTCCGCAGTGAGATAATTATCTACAAATTATTTCAAATAATTATAATGTTGAGCGTATTATTTAGCAAAATATTTCAATGAATTTTTGGTTTTTTTTTTTTTTTTCAATTTCGTTTTTTTGTTTAAAAATCGTATAAAATTATTTGGGAAAACAAATTAAAACTTTCAGAGATTTTTATTTTTTTTTTATTTTTTTACTAATTTCAATTTCAATTGATTGAGAAATAAAAGAAAAATAATTAAAAAAATATCCAAGTTGTGTAAAATATTAATGATTATGTTTGATAAAATCTTGATTTTTGTTGATTTACGAATTTACGTATAATTTTTATGACAAAATAAGATAAAAAAAAAAAAAAAAAAAAAAAAAAAATGTATTATTTATCCTGAGTAAACGTGACTAATTTTTACTGATAGTTACGTGCGACTCGCTGTCATACTTGTATATGGGTACGTATAATGATGTTGATTTTGATACGTGTGTGTCTAAATTTATACGTGTATGTTTTGAAACTGCAAGTATATTCATGCACATACAGTACAAAAGTGATCTAAAGCTGAGCTGTGTGTTACACCACGTCATATGTTGAATAGCCTCGAATAATTTATCTAAGTAGTCAACTCTCAAGTCAATCGTGAATTGCGACATTTCCTCACGTTTAATCAACACAATTTTTTTTTTTTTTTTTTTTCTCACAACTTGTTTCCCTTTTTTTCCTTTTTTCTTTTTTTTTTTTTTTTTTATCGTTGCAAATGCAAAAATAAATGGAAAAATATTGTATTTATATTTAATATTTGTGTTTTTTATAATTAATCACCACGGAAAATTGAAAATAAAAATTTTATCTTTGAAAAAATTATTATTCAACAGTAGTAGGGGCGTATTCAAAGAGAAGTCATAACCGGTCGAGTTGGCTTGCACGCGCAAGAAACGGTTAAGAAAAAAAAGGAAAAAAAAAAATTAGAGAATGAAAATAAAAATTTGTGTGAGAGTGTGTACGTGTGGAAGCGGGAGAGATAGATAAAAAGGAAAAAAGTCTGGGCCACACCAGAGAATTCCACCAAAACGATATATATCTAAGATACAACAGATTAAAAGGAAAAAAAATATACATATTTTTTTAGATACGACTACACTTCTCAAATTTACTCCTCCAGAATTTTTAAATAAAAAAAAATCCACACGGAGTAAAATCGTGATATTAAATATAATAAAATTATATTAAATAAAAAAAAAAAAAAAAAGAAATAGATAAATCTATTGTAAATGGAACATTTAGTTTGATCAAAGAAGACACGAGTGTTATTTACGCCCGCATATACAGCGAAAGAAACTCATCTTGTATACACTCATTTGAGGATGTTCAAAACTCGTTGAAAGGGTCCATTGTCAATTGATTATAACACTATCCAAGGAGTCTCGTTACTCTCAATTATTCAAACACACACGCACACACACATAATGTGCATGTTATTATATTATTTTTTGATTAATATTGTTCAAGTAGTGAATGAAATGTTTTTAAAAAATTGTAAAAATTATAGGCATTCTGTGTTTTTTTATTTTTTTTTTTTTTTCTCCTGCACTTTAATATATTTTGTAATTAAACGTGTAAGTGTACGAAACGATTTAATTTATTGAATATTCATATTGCATTGAATACCAAGAGACACATTATTGAATATAAAATCACAGATAAAAGTCGATCGTATTCCACATATAAATAACACAATAATCTTTTTCTTTCTTTCTCTCTTTTTCTTCTTCTTCTTCTTCCCTTTCTCCCCCATTCACTTTTGCGCCAACTCTCCCATAGCGTAGTGGCCCCTACGACCGGAAGTGCCATTGAACGGAAGCCCATTATGGGTTTGGGCCATACGGGATTTTAGTTCATGAGAATAAAATTTTGTGGGTGCTTAAAAAATCTTTATAGACTGTTCATCCCCTTACATATTGAACTGTCATTGTCAACATTAATATCTCAAATGTATGGCATGAGAAAAAAAAAAAAAAAAAAAAATATTCCTTGAATGAAAATCAACGTCAATGTTTTTATCTATATCTCAAAAACGTATATTTGTATGTATTTTATTTGCGTCGTGTATATTAACATTTGACGTCCTTTAAATATGTACGCGTGTATGTAAGTGTGTGTGTGTGTGGGTGTGTGTTCATGTAGAGAAGTTCAAATCGAATTAATAAACATGACACTAAAGTAACGTTGAAACTGATTCAATTAAGAATTTTTTTTTTTTTTTTTTTCTTACGTTCGTTGTCGTTTCACTGTAACTCGCACGTTTAATTTTTTTTCTTTTATCTTTACCCGGTATATTTGTTAATAAAAAAAAAATTATAATTATGATTATTAAATTGTTGATTTAATTCTAGTGAAAAAAAAAAAAAAAAAAAATGAATTGATAAGATTTATCATACAAAATAAATCATTGATAATATTTCTTATATTAACAAATTTAATACACCAATGGAATTAAAAATATTTATTTTATATTATTATAAAAATTATTGTTTTTTTTTTTTTTTTTTTTTTTTTTTCATTTTGATAAATGAAGAAAATTGGAATTTTGAGTTTTCAATAATGAATATAATGATAAAAATGAAAGGGAAAAATAAAATTTTATGGTAAGATGACGATTCATGTGCAATGTGAATGATAATCCAACGAATGCTTTTCAAAGCATCAAGTGGAACGAGCTGTAACAACTGTTACTACTCCCTCACAATTCCTGACACCAGTGGCTCTCCACAAGGTTTCATCGTCTTCATCAGACGAAGAGAATAAAAGTAAAAAAAAAAAAAAAAATAACGAGAAACAAACAAAACGCGTGATTCACACATGCATATGCGACCCATGAAATAATAAATAACTGAAATAAATTATTTCGTAAATGGAAAATAAAGTACAATCATTTGCACTTTACAAATATATAATTTTATAATTAATTCCAATTTGTAACTAAAATTAGTATTAAACGATGAAGAAAGAAATTCTAATGTTCAATAATAATATTCATCTTGATTTAATTTAATTTTTTTAATCATCATGAAAATATAAATTGAATATCGAGAAAGAAAAAGTTCGAGGCAACTCAAAGTTTCATTGAGAATTCAAATCTTTTGTCACGGATATAATTTTTATTTTATATTTATACATTTCTGATTGTGAATATTTAAAATTATATGTACAAAGAAAAATGGAGTAAAAAACTTTATATAAAGTTTTAATTTATATTTTTTAAATTTATGATTATTAAATTTAATTATCATTTATCAATCTTTTTTTTTTTTATCATTAAAAAATTTACCTGATAGTCGGCAAAAATACACTTGACGATAATCCAATGGTGAACAATTATACTGCAGTTACATCCGGGCATTGCGCAAATTCCAACAGACTCTGTTTCGCCATTAACATGACTCGGTTGCCCGAGGATCATGAGAAAATAAAGAAACACAACTAAAACAATCCACGAAGTATTCACAGCACTTCTGATTTGTTTAATACAAATAAAACTCATCACTTTTTTCATTTTTACGTTGTGACTACTTTCTTCATTCAATTGAAATAATAAATTTTCTTATCGATTGATCAACAATCAATTCTCGTCGCTTCACGTCAAATCCTCACGATCCAACACCATTTTGCTTTTGCATAAACACATGATCAATAATAATCCATCATTACATTTACACAAACATCATCAAAATGAAGCAAAAAAATAAAAAGAAAAAAAAAAAAAAAAACTTCAGTACAAATAAAGACAAATAAAATTATTAATTATCGATCAAAAAATCATTTTTCTCTTACAATTCAACTCTGAATAATAACACGAAATTTTTTAAATATCTTAAACATTCAATTGTCGAAATGTTAAATTAAAAAAAAAAAAAAACAAAAAAAAATTTGATCAAAAATGAATTTAAGTCTACTGTGGTAGACTTTTAAATACTGATAGAAAATTATAAAACCAACCAACACACGATCATAACGGCGGTTGCTTTCGAACTGCTGGCTCAAAAGTGGCATACGATCAACGGGGATCTCACTCTTTCTCTTTCTCTCTCGCTCTCGCTGTCTCTATCTATATTTCTCTTACTCACACAATTTTTCTTTCCATTCCCCCCCCCCCCCCCCCCCCTCTCACCCTTTCTCTCTTCTCTTCTCTATATCCACTACCTCGACAAGTTTACTCCCGCCAGAGGCCGTTTAACGAGATAAAAGAAAACCATAACCACACAAAGATTGTGTGAAAAAACGCCGCAACACAGGGACCCACTGGGGGCCTTCTCCCACCACTTTTATATTGTATATCAATGTGTGTGAATATATATGGGTGTATGTGGTTATATTATATTGGATATACATGAATATAAATATTGTAAATACGTGTATGCTTTGATAGGATACATGTTATAAACCACAAAGATATTTAATATATATTGACCTTGACCAACTTCAGCAATCAATTAAATCACTGCGCAATTTTTTTTTTTTTTTTTTTTTTTCGATTATCATCTTGGTTGTAATGACAAAATTTTACAGGACACGATAGATGTTGCGTGTTGGAGATACTTGAAATTTAATTTAATATACATTTCTTCACGATGAATTCATCTCTGTACTCTGAGTTGTCTCTTGGGTTTATTATATTTGTTGTGATTTATAAAATATTTATGATTGCATAAAAAAATGTTTCACATGTTTATCATTATTATTATTATTTTTTTTTCTTATTTAATACGTATTTATATTACGAGTGTTGTTCATGTCTAGATATTGTGATGTAAACTATAAAAATTACGGGATTAAATTGTAGATCAAGTTTTGAAGTGAAAAATAAAATTTTTAATATATAAATTTTGATAATTATTCATAGATTTATTATTATTAATGATTGCTCAAATTTTACTGTACGCTGGTGTCTTTTTTTTTTTTTATGTATAATATAAAAAATTTTAATCTGCTGTATATTTATTATATAAAAATTTTATTGATCGTTAAATTTCCATAAAATTCCCGTGGTCATGTTGAATAAATTTAATCATTTCTGTACAATTCAGTATGTAAATTCGATTGTTCCTTATTGAGAAATGTACCGTAGACAACAGATATACTAGATATTTTCTTTCGCGTGAAATAAATAATACATATATGTATATATATATTTACTATTTATTTGTTGATGCTCGAACGTTGTAGACTGATTTTTACTGCATCGGTAACCAATTAGGGACATCATCCTCTAGTGGAGAGAACTTGTTTTTAATGAATCCACTTGTCGATTCTTCTTGAGTTTATAATACTTCGTTTCTTCGTGATGAGAACATGCAATTTATATACAGACACCTGATCAGTACGTGAGGCCAATGACTTTGTTGCTCATCTCGATTTTTAAAAGAAACGAAAAAAAAAAAAAAAAAAAAAAAATTTCACAACATAATAACACGATGTTTAATAAAAAAATTTATAATAAAAAAATTAATACACTTAATTTGTGGTTTGATATAATTATTTATTAAATAACACATAAATAAATTTATTCATAATTCGTTTGTTTATATATGTTACAGTTGTCACTCAAATGAGCGATTATTTCTTCGTGATTTCGTTGTGTGCTCGGCTGGTACAAGTGGTGGAAGACTTGCAAGATGGCTACAACCTGACAGTTTTGTCGATCCATCCAAATGCGAAGCGGTTTATACCAGGGAGGATATGAAATGCGGTTGGCCAGCAATTGTTACAATTCTCACTCGAGATCAGTACAGCGAAGTCGTACATGTTCCAGGCCTGAAGGTAAATTTTTTTTCGGTGGAAAAAAAAAAAATAATAATAAATTATAAATTATAATTTTTTTTTTTTTTTTTTTTCCCAATGCCAGATCGAAGTGAAAGCGGTTCCTATCGACAAAAAAGACATTTCAGATGTGGATCAGGGAAGAAAAGTTCGTCGTGTTTCACAACCCGATCCAATGACGTTTGGTGGTCATCCACAACCGGCTCTAGATATTCCCTATGAAGTCACAGTGAATAATAAAATGTGCTTCTATGCCATAACAATTATGAAACCATATCAAAATTATTCATTTGAAGAATTAAGATATACATCACCGGCTGTAAAACGATCCAGTGAAAGTATGTTGGTAAGACCCAATGGTGATGGAAGTTACAGTGCCACTTGGACACCTTCATCAGTCGGATGGTACTCATTAATGATCACTATTGATGGATATAGTATGGAAAACGTGAGAATATTCATTATTCAATTGAATATCATTGCAGTATTGAATTGAGTTATTCAATAAATTGTTATTTTTCAATTTTTAAATCGCAGAATTACAAAGTCGAAGTGAAAGAACCACCACCGGGAATGCATCCACCATCGCAAAATATTGTGAGAAAACCTCAGCATCAGCCGAATAGGCACAGAAAATTTGTTGCAAAAAATAGTGCCGGTTTGAGAATTCGAGCACATCCATCACTGCAAAGTGATCAAATTGGAATTGTTCCTGTCAACGGAATTATTACATTTATCGAGGAGGTTATTATCATTATTACTATTATTATTATTATATTATTATTTCCTGTCAAAAATAATTATAATTTATCAATGTAGATTCACAATGACGATGGTGTGTGGTTAAGAGTTAATTCTGAAACAATAAAAGGATATTGTAATAGTAGATATTCAGAGGCATGGTGTCTCGGTTATAATCAACATTTAGAAAAAACATATTTATTACCACTTGATGAGTCAAAATCAACTGTTGATCATGTGATTAAAGACAATATTTCACGTAAACGTGGTGAAATGAATGATGAGAAGAAAAAATCAACACCAGGATTGGGTGATTGGGGATGGATTGCTGTTAATGGTGAGAGAACGATGGTAGTTACTAAAGCAGGTGCTTCAGGACATAATATTAGGAGTAGACCCAGTTTGAAGGCATCATTAGTTGGAATGCTTGCTCTTGGTGATACAGTTACCATCGAAGAATACGTAAATATTCTTTCTTTGTTTTTTAAAGAATTTTTTTGTCTGAATTTAAATTTATTATTAAATATAATTTGACAATTTATTTGACAGTGGGTGAATGGTGATGGAACTTGGGTTCGTATTGATGATAAATCCGCATCAAAATATTGTTTCAATGATAGTGAAGCCTGGTCATTGGCTATTGACAAACATGGGACTGCTCATATGAAAGTTATTCACAAAGAGAATCAGGAAAGTATTGTGATTGAAAAACGAATACCAATAACTGTTGCCGAATCAGTTGCATCACCCAACAACAGAGGCTTTGAATTTTCAATTCCATCCTGTAGCCATGAGAGTTTTTCTTTCTCAACAGCTAATTTTATACCAGGAGGTGGCGGTACCACCAGTCGTACTGGATTAGCTGATCAAAATGATGTTACCAATACGTTTATTTTTCGTTCACATGGTCAACAAGATTCACCTGGTATGTATTCAATTTTATAAATTGTCGAATAATCAATAAAAATGTAATAATATATATTCATGATGTTTTTTTTTTTTTGTTTCCATGAGAAGTAGAGTTTTTGTTTTCACTATCTTCACTTGAATTATTTATTATGTTTAGGAAGCGACAGATTTATACCTGAAAAGAGTGAAATATCACCGAAGTTTACCAAGCCACATTCCAAGGAGAGAGTATCTAAAGAACGCGAAGGTGGTGGTGGTGGTAAATTTAGTGTATTACAAAAATGGCTGCGAGGTGACGACAAAGGCGATAAAAAAAGTTCACCTGGCAGGTAATCAAATATTTATAATTGACATAACAAATTGTTTCAATAAGTAATATTTAGATTATACAACGAATATAAAATATATTGTTGGATTTTAATTCATATAAATTAAATAACTTCCATTTATAGGGATTTCTCGGAGTTTGTTGGTGTATCAGTGAAGGAATTGGTAAAGGCAATGGGTGAAAGTCGGGCAAATGGTAATGGAGCAACACCACCTGAAACACCACGAAAAATGTCACGAAGTTCATCACCTAAAAATCCCCAAGGTGGGTCCCCAAGATTTCACAGCAGATCATCTAGTCCAGTTCCTATACCCGGTACGTAAATTAATCCCACAATATTATTTTTTTTCAATATTAAATTTAGTTTTTTTATTCTAATTTTCAATTTAATTTATACTACCTCTCGATTATATTAATTTTATCTATATATAATTGTGTATAATGTTATTATTTTTTTTTTCTAAATTCTGTCATTTATTTCCTTATAACATCTGCGCCTGTAACTCTATTTTTTTTTTCTTTTTTTTTTTCTTTTGTTGGATAATGAGACTGTTATGTTGATGTGTTCGGTTCCTTAGCAGGATCCAGTCGCCCGCCACTCGCCGGTTCTGGCAATTGTCTCTTTCCTCCCGTCGCTAACGCTCCAGGTACATCTAAACTGCATCTGTACTCACGAAAATTTACAAAAAAATAAAAAAAAAAAATGTCCTCCCCCTCATTTATCTCCTTCCATTTGATCGCATGGCCAGAAAAAAAATTTTTTTTTTTTTTAAATACTTCAAAATTGTTTTTCAATTTTCTTTACTCATTTTAAATTTTTAATACTTGAATGGATAACTCTACATTTCTACTCTTTCACAATGTTACACGCAATAATTCATCATCAAACTCCTTTACACTTGTTTATAAATGATTTAAGAAAAAAAAAAAAAAAAAAAAAAAAAACAATGGAAAAACTAAAATAAAAAATACAAATTGTCAGGTGGGAGAAGTTTGACAGGCGGGGGAGATAGTGCTGATAGCAGTCCACTGCATTATGGCTCCCCCCGAAGTGTCGGTCGCTCCCCTTTAGGTAAGATAATCCACTAAACACTTAATTTATGTATACATATATTCAGAATAATTCGTGACTGAAAGCATTTACATAAAACATATATAACAACACCGCGAGAACATTATTATTCGAACAACGTTATACATCCACTTGACGTTGTTATAGTTGTTGTTGTTGTTGTTGTTGCTGTTACTGTTTTAGTTATTATCATTATCATTATTATTGTTATATCCTCATGTTACCTACTGTGCATGTTACCAATTGCCCTTCACACAATTAGAATGGTCTATATGTGTATCTATTATCATGTTTATTCCTCTGTAATTTGCCTAAATATTTGATTGTATTTAATTCACTTCATAGCTCTAGACTAAATCTAATGATTTATTCAAATACATATTCAATTGATTTTTAATAATCAAATGATCATAATTAAATTAAATTCAAGTGTCTGATCAAAATAGAATTTTTTGTTCAATATAATTTTTACATGATAAATTTTAAATAAAGAAAAAAAAATGATAGTAATAAATTACTAACTATTAATTTTATCTTTCAATTTATCAATTGAAATTTTCATATGAATATTCATATTTTTATTATTTTTACTTTTCAAGTATCAGGTGGAATGGTGGACAGTGCAACTTCTCATCGTCGTGGCTCAACCCAAAGTGACACAAGTGCCTTAGTGAGTAGTCTCACGCGTGATCCATCTCAATCACCAAGTGGTATCAGTAGTGCGGCAAATACACGTGACATTTCACCAAGTCCCAGTTGTAGTTCTCTACACATGCGTTCAGAAGAAAGTATTGCAAGCCCATTGGATACACCGAGAAAAGATCGCGATGATCAAGTTATCCATGAGATGCAGCCGCGAAAAGTTTCACAAGCTCAAACGCAAACGAGTCCAGATAGTGCAACAACTGCAATGAAAGGTGGACATTTCAGTATTGGATCATTAGGAAATAAAGATGAACGTCAATCGCCAAAAGTTACTCGACGCGATCACACAAAATTAGTCAAAACACGCACAAAACGTGCAATATCACCGGCAAATATTCCACAACAATCGGCAAGTCCCACTGCGAGATCATTAAATTTATGTAAAGAAAAAATTAAAGAAGCTGTTAGTCCTTCAGTTGCTGAATGTTTGCGAGCAGTTTTTGCTGCATTTCTTTGGCACGAGGGAATCGTTCATGATGCAATGGCATGCGCAAGTTTTTTAAAATTTCATCCGGCATTGCCGAAAAATGGTGCACTCGTTGTTACTCGACAAACTATTGTTAATTCAAGTGATAAAAATAAAGATGAATTAACGAAAGAGCAACGAGCACGACAACGACATTCAGTTGAAGTAACTAATGCTGGAAGTTATTTACACATACAACCAAGTACATTAGAAACTTTAACACGATCAGCCGCTGGCGCAAATGCCAATCGTAATCGTAATAAAAAACAAGACTCTACAACAATTAAAGAAAATGAAATGAGCAATGATAATAAATTAATGGCATTACCAGAAAGTCATACAATTGCAATATTACCACCGGCATTGAAAAGTCTCGTTTTTTTGTGGGAAGAATTAAGCAATAATTGTTTACAAGCAATTGAACAACAAACTGTTTTACCAAGTCCAATTTCCGAATTTCCAATGATAAAAACACCAAAAAATCACGTATCAGTGGAAAAATTGTATAATAAAGATGAAAAGGAGAAGCTCAAAGATAAAGATATTAAAAAAATTAGTCGAAAGAAAAAAGAATGTAGTAGTAGGACCATTGGTAAATCTACTACAACTACCATCAACAACACTAACATCACCACTACCGCCATCACTACCACTACAGCCACTGCAACAACAACAACCACAACAATATCATCCACAGATGGAAATAGTGAACTTGAAACAACATGTGAACTTTGTGGACAAATGTTTCCCCATCCTGTTACGTATCATATGAAAAATATGCATCCAGGTTGTGGTTGGCATTCAGGTGGTATGGGTTATAACAATGCCGGCAATTATTGTTCTGGATGGGCAGGAAATTGTGGTGACAGTGATTTTGGTGGTACATGTTGGTATTTAATATGTGATTCGTGTCGTGACAATTATTTAAAATCTCGACGGAATAAAATATGGAAAAAATTAGTTGGCAATGGGCCACGAAGAAAAGGAATGAAAAATAATATTTTATCACCTATCCATAGTCCAAGTGGTACGGATACTCATATAATGATGAAAAATAATGCAATGTTTCTATTGGATTTATCAAGTGCAGCAAAAGTAAATATTCCAAAACAGCAGAGACGACCATCCCAAACATTATCATCTGTTGCTGAAAATTACAGTCCACCCGAGGCAACTGGACCATTCCCACCCACTGGACCATTTCAATGTCTTCAAGCCTTAGGCATTCATCAATCATTGAGCCATGAAGAAAAATATTACGAAGAAACACTGCGACGTCAAAGTGGTCAACAAAATATTTATGATGGTAATAATAGTTACAATACCACTATCAATGGGCGACCATTGTCCGAATGTCCCATGAGTGATAGTGACAGCGATGGTGGAAAGAATCGTGGAATTGGTAATGGGATGTTTCATCGTTCTGTTTCAATGTCAACAGGTGCACCATGGGCAAGAAATAGCAATGATGGTCGTGTCGTTATGATGCGAAAACGCAACAATAGTAGCAGTGAAATGAATAATGATGTTGGATCATCACTCCTTTGTTATCCATCGTTTGCATTACAAAAACTCGTTCCGTCAATGGACCAATCTGCAATAGTATCAGCAAATAATATTGAAATTCCCTCAAATGATCGGATAGAAATATTAATGCGACCAGTAATGTTATTTGTTCTACAGCAACATAATCTTCAACACTTACAATTGGCAATGAAACAGTCATTACGTCGAGCTGCTTGTCGTGTTTATGCAATGCAAGCTTTTAATTGGTTATTGAGAAGTGTCACCCAACCAATGGGTCTACATGATTTGTTATGGTGGTTTATGGCATCATTGACACCTGCGACACTTGAACTGATTGATGGTACGGCGGTGGACGATGACAATCATTCAGAGCGAAAGGATGACTATGATATGTCAGGGGTGTGCGAACATCCATTGAGTGATTTAGTGATTGCCGGTGAAGCAGTTAATCCATTACCATCGGTGTTCCATACATTATTACAAACAATTGCGGATTTAATGCTATTACCACCCCCGGGATCACCATTGCAACAAGCTGCTGTTCAATGTTGGAGTATAAAATTCACACCGGCTGATCATATGTTTCTTCATCGTAGTCATGTATTTAGTAATATCAGTAAAATTCTTTCGCGATCCGAGGAAGAAGAGGATGTGACAATGAGTATGCACGAGTCACATCAATCGGCTCACTCGCAACAACAAATTACAACGTCGGTCGAAGCATTGAAGGATCTAACAACTGGTGTGGAAATAAAAGCGTCGAGTCGTCAAGCAATGATTGGTCATTTAACTGATAATTCAACCGAGACTTTTTGGGAATCAGGTGATGAGGATAGAAATAAAACAAAAACAATCAGCATTATTTGCAGTGCACATACATTTCCACGTATGATTTATATTCACATTGATAATTGTCGTGACTTAACACATAAAGTTTCAAGTGTTATATTTCAATCGGGATTGAATGTCGATGAAATGATAAAATTACGTACAGTGGAGATCGAAAGCCGTTCAGCTGGTTGGATTAATTGTCCTATTGTTGATGCACGACATTTAGTAATTGGTTTGGAATTCAAAGGACCTGATAATTCACTTCGTGTACGACAAATACGTATACTCGGTGAGATTGAAGGTGAATCATTAAAAATTGGCAAACAATTGAGTACAATAACAATTCAACAACGAAATTGTGAGGCAGAAACATTAAAAGTTTTTCGTTTCATAACATCTCAAGTATTTGGAAAATTAATTCAAGGTGATAAAAATAAATATCACCAACAAAAAAATGATAATCAATATCAAGATACAACAGTTGAGACGGTAATCGGTGATGAGGAACATGAAAACAGTCATGATTTACGTGAACACATGGTTGGAATTTTATTTAGCCGTAGTAAATTGACACATTTACAAAAACAGGTTTGTACACACATTGTTCAAGCAATTAGAAAAGAAACAATACGATTGCGTGAAGAATGGGAGGCACATTTGTGTTCACCAATGCCAACAATAAATAGTGTAGTAAGCGACTCTAGTGATTTACTTAAAGCATCAGACACATACTGTTTTGAAATGTTGTCAATGGTATTGGCGTTGAGCGGAAGTTCCGTCGGTCGAAATTATTTATCACATCAATCTGGATTGATAAAAGATATTATGAGTTTATTACACACGGGATCAGCACGTGTACAGCGACAGGTCACGTCATTGATTCGCAGAATATTGCCAAATATAAAACCTGAAATATTGGCAAATATTCTTGGCGTTAATCGTTTACCACCATCAGATTTTAGTATTGTATCAACAGCAAACGGTGGTCAATCTCAAGTCAATAATTTTGATGAACATGACGTGGGTATTCTCGATGTATTTCTCAGTTGTATTGCAAAATCATTGTCTGTTCAAGTTAAAGTTAAAGGCAAAGAGAATAATAGTAAAGCATTTCAAACTGTTTCATTAGCAACAAGTATACATCCAAAAAGTTATGTTGGCGCACGATGGTGGTTGAGAGGTTGTATGGCACGAAAATTATCTGAAGTTATAATTCAATTATTGAAAGATATGGCATCGGGTAAATTATCGGATACATGGGCACAAATAACAAAATCTGCAATAGCTGAAAATATATTAAATTTAACACGTCTCGATGAAAAACATCGTGAACCTACGGAATGTCTTCGTTCACCTACACTATGGTTGGCATTATCATCATTGTGTGTACTCGATTCTGATCACGTTGAACGTTTGTCATCTGGTCAATGGAATACAATTGATGGTGGTCAACCACCACCACCGCGACCAACATGCACGAATCACGATGATGGTGAAACAACTGCGATAATACGATGTAATGATTGTGGTAATTTGTGCGCAGATTGTGATCGTGTCCTTCACCTTCATCGTCGTACACGAATGCACATGCGTCAAGTATGCAAAGAAGAAGAGGAAGCGATACGCGTTGATTTACACGAGGGTTGCGGTAGAACAAAACTATTTTGGATATTGGCACTTGCTGATAGTCGAACGTTAAAAGCACTGGTTGAATTTCGTGATGGTACACCGCGCGAACCCGCTGGCACTACTGGGGTTTGTCGATTTTGCGGAGCCACTGGTAACACAGGATTGCTTGCAATCAGTAATATTTGTTCGGATCACGATTGTCAAGAACATTCAAAAAATGCGTGTAACAGAACCCACGCGTGTGGACATATTTGCGGTGGAGTGAAAAATGAAAAACAATGTTTGCCATGTTTACATCGTTGTCAAGCGATAAATGATTTAAAACAGGACGCGGATGATATGTGTATGATTTGTTTCACTGAGGCATTATCATGTGCACCAGCTATACAATTGCGGTGTGGCCATGTGTTTCACCTTCATTGTTGTCGTAATGTTTTAATGAAACGTTGGGCTGGACCACGAATTACTTTTGGTTTTTCACTTTGTCCAATTTGTAAAGTTCCCATTGAACATACAACATTGACAGAACATTTATCGAACATTAAGGAACTTTATACCGATGTTAAACGCAAAGCACTGATGCGATTGGAGTATGAAGGATTACACAAGTTAGTAAAAATTTATTTATAATTTATACTAAAAAAAAAAAAAAAAAATTATAAATTTATATTAATTTTTGTTAATTGTTTTAGAGCTGAGGCTGTAACTGGACCGGGTGGTCGGTATTATCAAGATCCCGCATCATACGCAATGGATCGTTATGCTTACTACGTATGTTATAAATGCCAAAAGGCCTATTATGGAGGTGAAGCACGATGTGATGCACAACTTGGTGCTGAATCATTTGATCCTACTGAGTTGGTTTGTGGCGGGTGCAGTGACGTGGCAAGGGCGCAAATGTGTCCAAAACATGGAGCCGATTTTCTCGAATATAAATGTCGATATTGTTGCTCGACAGCGGTATTCTTTTGCTTTGGAACAACACATTTTTGTAATCCATGCCACGATGATTTTCAACGTGTCACAAATATACCAAAAAGTGAATTACCATCATGTCCCGCGGGTAAGATTTTTTGTTTTTTTTTTTTCTCTCAAATTTAGTATTATTGATTATTAATAGTGATTATTATGATTTATTTCTTTTTCCAGGTCCTAGAGCAAAACAATTGGATGGAGATGAATGTCCATTGCACGTTAAACATCCTCCAACTGGAGAGGAATTTGCACTTGGTTGTGGAATTTGTCGCAATACACATACATTTTAAATTGTTTCATGAATTTTTATTTTATTTATTAATTTTTTTTTTTATTTTTTAATTTAAAAAATTTTTTTTTTCATGAAGAAATAACAATTGAAATGAAGGATATAAATTAATATAATGAGAACGGATGGTAGACGTATAATATTGAAAGAATATGTTTTTGTGTGTTTTATTGTGTCGTAGCTATGATGATATCAATGACATTTTTAGAACGAATCATTATTATTACTATCGTGGAATTGATAAATAATTCGTGTACTATTGAAGATTGAATTTTATGTTCATATTATATTTATAAGTATATAGTAAATTAAAAAATAAAAAGAGAAAAGAACAAACACGTATATAAATAATAAAAATTGGTACATGATGAGAAAGGTATGAACATAAATTTACAAACACACATTTTGTGAATGTGAACCAAACAAACGAATAATATTCAAAAAAAGAATATTCAGTATAAATGAAGAAATCGTAATTTTTTTAGTCTTTTTGATTTTTTTTTTTTTTTTGATTTTTTTTTTTTTTTTTTAGAGGAAAAGTGAAAGAAAGAAAAGTTAGCAACAAATTAATTGTGTTCAATTTATATAGTTGTTCGTGATGAAAAAAATATTCAATAGCATTTCAATATTGCATTTGAATGTGAATGTATGAGTTTATTCAATCGTATTAAATATTTAGTATGAAATAAAAATTATTAGCATGTATAGGAATTATCACTTTGCCATATTTTCTCGTCAATCGAAAAAGGAGTAGAGAAGAAGGAGAAGAAGAACAAGAAGAAAAAAGTTTTTTAGCTTTCTTCTTAATTACAATTTTTTCTATAATATTCTTTTCATTAGACGCTTTGCTAAACTATAATTTATTGAAATCAAAATAATCATTGAGTAAACATGAATGAATAAATGAATGAAGAAAAAAAAAAAAATAAATAATAAATAAATAAATAAATAAATAATAACGAAAATAATTATCAAAATGAAAAATATGTATTCTTTGTAATTGTCTAATTGATATGCATAAAACAAAAGATAGAAAAACAAAAATAATATTAAGGTACTTACATTTTGGCTATTGTTATTCGCCAAATAATTCATAAACTCTCGAAAAAAAAAAAAAAAAAAAAATTTTTAAGTAATTTTAAATTGAAAAATAAAAAAATATCCATCGTCAATTCAAATAAATTGGAATAATAAAGAAAATAACATCATTAATAATAATAATAATTTCTCTATATTTTCTTTATTCAAAGATTCCCGCTAGATGAAATAATTCAAACGTACACGCCATCTCTACACAAAATTCAATATGGCGTTAATCACAATATAGTACTACATTGTATACATATCAGTGTAATTCAAGTCGTTGCGAGTGTAAAACGTCGTATGTTTGTGTGCAAGTGTTTGTGTGTTTGTATTTGCTGTATCACTGACGTTTTTTTTTCACC
Organism: Dinocampus coccinellae; assembly: GCA_963920625.1. Lineage (NCBI taxonomy): Eukaryota > Metazoa > Arthropoda > Insecta > Hymenoptera > Braconidae > Dinocampus > Dinocampus coccinellae. Next base: position 1,192,535 of record OY987185.1, read on the forward strand.
GTCAGCGGTAAGTAGCCTTTATTTACGCGGCGTTCAACAAATGTTACATCATTACTATACTGTGTACATACGAAACAACAAACTTGTCAACAAATTGTCATACCATATGTGTCTTTAACCTCGGACTCATCTGTTTTTCATTCATTTATATTTCGCTTTCATCCGTGTCATGACGTTATTTCAATCTTGTGAGCTCCGTCTAACTCATTCAATTGTTTTTTTTTTTTATTCTTCAAATGTGTCAATATATTTATACTGAGCATTCACACATTAACACACGTGTAAATATACAAACATTTGCACAAGCTCGTTGCTAATTATTGCTATGTTTTAATATCATTAATTAACATCGACATATAAATGAATATAAAAATTCAACTGAATACATATAATTATTGTTAATTATATGTAACGGAGAAATTTTGTTAATCAGAATTTTTTTTTTTTCGTTTGCTGGTTGTGTATAAAAATAACCTCAGCATCTTTCAAGTGGAACGTCAATCTTTAGTGTACTCTATATTATCTATATATATATGTGTGTCTGTGACATTTGATTTTGTCGAGCAATTAGTGCGTTAACTAATTATTCATCTATTTCGACCGTGAATAACCTGAAATATCTAAAAATCATTATTCCAATTAACGGTCAGTGCTTGTGTCATTAATATTTTTTCAATTTTGTATAATTCGTGGGTATTTAAGTATTGAAATTAAAATCTAACCTCAAAATTTCATGGTATACGGTCTGTGTGTTACGGGATACGGGATACTACTTCTATTACTCCTGCTGTACAACTTATCATCACAGGTGTCTATTATATTATTTAAAAATTATCATAAATTTATTAATTCAATCAATGAAAACAATGTGACATATATATTTATATATATTTGGCACTGTAGTCCTTGCTGTACTTGAAAGAAGAATTTCATCCCGTTATAAATTCGATAAATCGTATAAAATTATTCTATACACGTTTATTCAAGATGCCACGATTAATAATTCAAAGTTATCATGAGAGAGAGAAAGAGAGAGTAGGTATTTTTTATGTAGATTATTTTATCATCATCATCATCATCATCATCATCATCATCTTCAGAATGCTGTACATATACATATTAAGTTGGCAAGACAAAATGCGACCGGTTCATTACAAAAAAATTAAATGTCGAAGTCGATGAATCGTCTCTGTTGATCGTCGTGTGTGTCTCGACAAGTTCGTGAAGATTCATATAAACCATAGCACGTTTTAAACAAGTTTTATATGTGTATTAAAAAGATTATAACACATGACACGTGTGTAACACGCGATAAAATTTAATTAGATAGTGAATTTTACAATATAAATAATTGAAAAAAAAAAAATCAAATATATATAAAAAAAAAAAGAATAATAAGTCAATTCACATTTTTTTTAATACCCATGAAATTAAACAATGAAATTTAATGATATACATGTGAATTTTAATTCATAATTAAAATCATGTTCTTCTCACTACCATTCAAAATCATCACTAAATTTCATTTTTTACACTTGATTATTGAACATCACTAAATACAGTAAATTTCAAAATACAACCTTTTTTTTTTTTTTTTTTTTTTTTGGAGATTGAACTGAATGATTATTATTATACAAGTATACCGTTAATTTTTTCACGCGTGAAATTCATTCTTACGCAGTTTGTATAATCAAGTTTGTTATATTTATTGTACAGTGTTTATAATAATCTTTTCAATGTCACACTCTTCATGAATTTATAAAAAATTTGTAGCTTATAAAAATCATAATTAAAACGTAACTGTCACATTTATAACAAAAAAATTTTTGACAATTTACAAATAATGTATTTTAGTATCCGGTAACAAAAAACAAACAAACAAACAAAAAAAAATCCGCCTTTTTCTTCAAATTTATTTTTCTACTAATTCATCAAGAATTAAAATGTTTTATATTTTATTCAGTCTAATTGTCACGTTACATTAATACATAAAATGTATTTTTTTATTTATATATGACAATTATAAAAAATTTCGTCTCATATCTTTGGTATGTGGCACACAAGAAACTTGATGATGTCATAATCGTCTGATCTACATTAACTCAAATATCAACATCTATTAATTTTTATATTGCTTTATTTATTATTCGTATAGTTTAATAAACTTTCAATGTGCGTATATAATATGAGTATTATATATCATTTATGTTCGTTGAATTAACTGTGAACGAGTTTATATATATAGAAGATTTAAAAATAATCTTTTTGCATTAAGTAAATATAATTCAATGCAAATTTACTTATACCTAATTAACATTTTATATTACTCAATCTTTTTTTTTTTTTCAATTTTTTTTCTTATTTTTTTATAATTATTATACATATTTCCTTTATGATATCTTATCTTAAATACAAGTGAATTAAATAATTACACTCAGACATGCTAATATAAATACGTGAATAGTAAATTGTTTTTATTTATTTATTTATTTATTTATTTATTATTATTATTATTTTTTATTTTTTCAAAAATAAAAATAATACATAAATTTGAAAATAGTTACACACACATATATATACATATATATATTATTTTTAATATAAATATATTTTAAATGTAGATTGTGTGCGTTACATGACATTTAGAGTGTGACTTTTACAATACATTTAAAACCACAATTTTTTACAACTATATATTTTATTATACAATACTGATGATGATGATGATGATGATGATAATATTGAGAATGTGTATAAGAAAAATTCAGTGGGAGGTAGTGTAGATTGTAAAGTTTGAGTCCACGACGGGCGTGCACACCATCCGTGAAGGAGATTAACGACCTTTTAATTGCCAATGCGCATAGAGGCTCAACCGGAACACCAACCCCTCGATTCGATTATAAATATACTTATATCTATATATAATAGATATGTGTGTGTTAGTAAATACACACATCATGTTTTTTTTTTCTTTTTTTTCTTCTCGACATTTGTTCATTGCAACGTCTTCGCACTCTCCACACTCATTTCTTTCTGCTATTTATTTTTTCATTTCCCCTCTCGTAACTCGTTTCTTCCTTTTTTCTTTTGGACTCAAGTTAAGATATATCCATGTGTGTTACGCATTTAGATACACAACGTCAACTTGTGGATTATATAAACGATTCATCGTATTATTATACATAGATAAGTAGTGAATAGGGAAAAATAGAAATATTTATTTTGTCGATTGCAATTATTATTGTAATAAATTTTTGTAAATGTTTTTATTTTTTTGTTTTGTGGTATGGCACGATTTTTAATTCATACGATGTTCCAATGAAATATTAATTTGTGTGTAGTTTATTTGATTATCGTTTCAATCACGTTCATTCTCCCTTCCATTCTTCACAGGAAATCAAACTTCCGATCAATTACGAATTTCAATGTTGATTTTATTTATTAATTTTTAATAATTCTATTCTTTGATTTATCTAATAATTTGAAGTATATCAAAAAATTTTATCTATCCAATTTTTAATATTACACAAAAAAAAAATTGCATTTAAATGTGTATTCCATGAATTGTGATCGGACAATGTAAAATTCAGGTTGTGTTTTATTTTATTCTATTTACACAATTAATTTTTTTTTTCCACTATTTTACCTCATCGTGTTCTTATTTTATTTTATTATTATAATTTTTTTTTTTTTTTTTTATTAATTTATACATAGTCATGTTGTCTTGGCGCTTAAGTATACTGTAAATTCTTCCGATCGCTAAAGACAGGATAAATAAAAAAAATATATATATAAATAAAGATAGAGGAGAAGAGAGAGGACAAGAAGAGCTTCTTCTCCATAATTCTTTGCCTCATACTCGCTTGCTCGCTCGCTCATTCGTCCACAAGAATATATTGCAACGTAAGGTGAATGCGCGTGTATACGTCGTGCGTATATTTCTCTCTTACACTTGTATGTTCATATGTGTAGTTGCATCGTTTGTGAAAGCATCACTTCAGTCTTATCCACTTCCTTTCATACTCCAGACCGCGAGTGCAATTGTAATTTTTGTGTCAATTATTTGCGTGAATTTATATAGTGACTATTATTTTTATTAATATTGTTTTCAATTTTTTATTTATTCTTCATTGCAATTCAAATTGATATATATTTTTTTCATTTGTTTATTAGTTAGTTTGTTTGTTTTTTTTTTTTTTTTCTTTTATATATTTGTAAATGATGGAGATGTGTCATCGGTGAATTTTTATTCAAGTCGGCGATGATAACTGTGAATTCTTTCAAAAAATTATATCATTTATTTTTAATATTGTTATGAATTGAGATTATGGGATTTAATTCTCATTACAATGGTCGTTGTGACTTCATCAGCAGTAGCTGTTGTTGAAGATTTTTCAAAGGATACACTTGGGAGGTAAATTAAATTTTTTTAAATATCTCATGGAAATTACAAATATTTTTCATCACTGACTTTTTTTTTTTGCATTTATTTGAGTAAATTAAAAGAATATTTGGGGTTTTTTGCGGAAAATATTGTCAAGTGTTTATAGGTCAGAGAAATTTATTGGCAGAGTGTAAAATTCTCGGCAATGTTCTTCGTGTATATCAGGAAATTTATTGGTAGGAAAGGAGGATGGAAAAAAAAAGAATAATAAAATGAATGATTTGTTTGATGTGCACGATTGAAAGTTACAGGCCTACTTGGGATAATTTTTATTTATTTATTTATTTATTATTTATTCATTCATTTATCAATGACGCATAGGAATATGTACTCGTCACATTTTTTTTTTTTCGTTTATCGTTGTCATCGTCATTATTTACTAGTCTTCAATATAACAAGTTTGTTTATTGACTGATGACACTCGATTTGATAAGTGAAAATTGTTTCGAATAAATATTTTTTTAAGATAAATTTTACTGATTTGCATAATTTTTCATACATGATTTATTCCAACGCTTTCACGGCTATGCAAAATACCACTAGTTATTTACATATATGTATATACATAAGATAAATTATAGATCAGATTTTTACGCATCGAAAAAAAAAAAATTTTTTTTTAAATCACAATTTTTTAAATTTATTTCTATATTCATTTATTTATCTTTCGGTATCATAAATAAGTAGTTCAATTGTATAAAAATACTGGTAATTTGAAATTGAATTAAGGAAAACGAAAAAAAAAAAAAAAAAAAAAAAAAAAAATGATAAAAGGAAAATACTAAAAGTTACATTTTTCCGGTATTCGCATATTAAAATGCATATGCGTGTAGATAACTGCACACACAAACACTACACATACTCATGTCATTTGGTCAATTACAAATGTCCTTCAGGCCGGAACGGACATTGCACCAAGAAAAGGAAGAAGAACTCAGCCAAGTAGTTTGTACAAACGTCTCAAAATTCTTCTAATAAAATTCATCGATATTTTTTTCATTTTCTTCATTTAATTTTCATTCTGTTTAATTCAAAAAAAAAAAAAAAAATTAAAAATAAACCAAATATTTATTGAAAATAAAATGGTTATTTGATATTCATAGAAAACAAATCAGTATATAAATAAATAAAATTATCGTGGTGTTGAGTGTGTTGTTGAGTGTGTGGTAATGGGATGCAACAGTGAAGTTCATGGGCAGGTCACGTGTGGTTACGTGCATTATAATAATAGTGGATTGACCGGTCCTTTTTACACACAATATTGAATATATATACATTTACATATCATAATTTAATGATCATTCACACTGTGAACAATCACTCTATCATTTTTAATAACAAAACAACGAAAAATGAGAAATAAATGAATCAAAAAATAAATGAGTAATGATCACCTTTGACATTTAATTTTCATATTTATTTTTATTATATAATAGGATATTAAAATAAATAATGTGTTGATATAAATGATAAATTAATTATATGACATAGAATATGGTGAAACCGGTTTTATATGTTCAATTATAAATATCTATGTATTCAAAAAAATTTATTGAAATTTCGTGAAAAAATACGGAAAATTTGATTGCAATTCATTTTTTTTTTTTTTTTCGTTTGAAATTTCACGAAAAATTTGATAAATCAGATAATTAAACTAAAATGAATGGTAAATAACCCATATATATATTGAATAAATGTCGGAATATTTTTGATTATTTACGAAAACAAAAATTATTTCCGTGTATTTATATATTATTGGCAATTAATGACATTGAAATGTCCATTGTGAGTGCAGTCGTATTGCGATGCAATGAAAATACCACAGTGAAATAAAAAAATTACATACATATACATATTTATATAAATCGAGAAAGGTATTTCGCGTCACAGAAGATTCTCACATGGACTCGTTTAACGAGGATACGTTACCGTAATCCTTTACGGTAATGCCGCGAGGACATTTTATCATTGTCATCTAATCCACGTTTTCAATTTAATCAATTCAATTTATTCATAATATTCATTTCTATATATTATCATTGAAATTTTATGACGCGACATATTTTATTTGACACAAATAGAAATGTAAAAAAAAAAAAAAAGAATTGAAAGAAACAAAAAAAAAAAAGTATATAAAATAAAATGTACAGTGCAAGTGCTTTTTGGCAAGTCATTGAAAGCCAACGAAAGCCATTGAAAAAAAAAAAAAAAAAATAGAAAAAAAAAATAAATAAAGAACAAAGCGAGGGAAGAAAGAGAAATATGGAAAAAATGAGGGAAACAGAGGGCGAGAGAGAAAGAAAGATCCATCAGCTCTCTCTTTCTTTCTCTCTCGTCTCACGAGTTGCGTCGCACAAATTTTTCACAGAAAATCCGTCCTACACTGTGCGCCGCGACGCCGGTTTTAGACGAGACGAATATGTCGCCAGTGAGTATGCACTTGCGCGCGACTTCATCACATCAGTTGAAAATATTGCAAGAACGTGAACGAACGTAATCGGATAAATGTGTATATATTGCGCGATTACTTGCCCGAACACGTGTTTCCGGATTCAACAACGTTCTCATGTTAATCACATTAATTCACATTTTTTTTTTTTTATAAATTCAATTTATTATAATATAGATTACGTTTTATAATTATTTATTTTATTTTTATTATGTATTATAAAAATTATTATTAGTAAAGAAAGAAAAAAAAAAAAAAACGTGTGTCATAAAATTATATTTTTAAAATTGTGAATGTTCGCCGTTCGTAAACACACGACTCTCGAGAGAAAAAAGTAAGCCGCACTTTTCAAATATTTTCAATTTTATATGTATTTATAATTTAACAATTATTTCTATAACAAAAATTTTTTTTTTTTTCTATTAACGGAAATCGTACAGTGGAATATTTAATGAAGTGCCTCCCTCCTCTCCCTCCTTCCTTCTCCCTTCAATGAGGTGTTGTTTGTACGTGTTATTTTATAATTAAAAGTGTTTGTCCGGCGTGACGATGTTGTTGATCTACTTACAAGAAGAATATAAGCGCATGAATATGTGTGTGTGTAAAGAGCATGAATAAGGTGATTTAATAGAAACAATTTTCTACCATTCGTCATCATATATGTACAGTCAATGTCACGTATTATTAGAAAAAAAGCAGATGGGAAGAAAAAAAAAAAACAAAAAAAAAATGAATAAGAGTAGCAATGTATTGACATTTTTGCACATTCTTCGCTTACTCCGAGCATCTACTTGAAAAAAAAAAAAGCCTCATAATTTTTTTTTTTTTTTTTTTTTTTGTTAATGAACAAATTAAATATCGAACGTACGACATATAGACGAAATAAATATAAAATAGTAGACAAAATTGTAGATTAAAATACAGAATTAAGTGGAAAATAACGAAGAAAAAAAAAGAATAGAAGACGGGAAAAAAAAATGAAGAAGAAAATTTTTCTATTGGAGCGTAACGCTGCGTAAAAAATTCTGCCGTGTTTAATCTCTCTTTAATCTATCCCTTCCATCATCCCTTTACCCCTTCTTTCATTGTATCTATCAGTCTATAAACAGAATAAAAATGCACCTGGCTGTCTGAATCATTCCCTCTAGAATAAAAAAATTCGAAAACACGAGGAGAATAATGATTATGTACACGTATAAATTTCCATTTATTTATTGTAATATATATCATTTTATTTTCTCTGCACTTTCGATTTTTCTCTCATAAAAATTTTACTGTTGACGAACAGACAAAATGACTTTGCACAATGCAGACGGATAATTTTCCATTTGAAATTGTACACAAAGATAAATACTGGACTTTTCTTTGCTTCTTTTATTTATTTATTATTATTTTATTTTATTTTTTTTCCTTTAATTTTTTATTTGTAGTAGGATGAAAAGAAGATACACATTCTTCACAATATCACGATTCCCCTTTGTGGGTTTCATGTACAATCTTTGAACGACCTTATATCAAACCCTGAAAAGAGAAAAAAATAATATATATATATATATATCAGATGAGAAGGCTTATTTTCTTTCCACCTTCAATAAATCTTGACAACTACTTCCCTCAATTGGTCGAGGGGAATAAGAAAAAAAAATATATATATTTATATAAATAAACAAGAGAGAAAAAAAAAAAAAAAATGAAATGAATTGAAATGATTCTAATTCAATTACATTTGTAGAATTTGTTTCAAATATCAAGAATTATTATGATTAAATTATTAAAAATTTATCTGTCGATAAAATAAAAATTTCATCTAAATTTTCGAGTTATAATTCATTTGTTTTTTTTTTCTTCTTTGTTTTTATTTATTATATAAGAAAATGTGTGTCGTCATTTAAAAGAATATGATATGTGTTACAAAGTAGAAAGAGAAATTGTACAGATGTAAAATGAGCGATGATAAAAAATAAATATGAAAAGATAATTGTCAGCGGTGGTTTCCCATTTGCCTGTGCAAACTCGTTCAATGTCGCTGGTGCATTTATCTTAGGTCTTGTCTGTGAGGTCAAAGACTTATTTTTTTTTTTTTTTTTTATACGCCTCTGAATAGCACAGTAGTCTCTATGTAATGGCTCTTCTTAACGATCTCCTAACCCACATAAAAAAAAAAAAAAAAAATGCTGTTACTTATCGTGTGAAAAAAAAAAAAAGAAAAAAAAAATGAGAAATATGAAAAATTGAAGAAATAAAAATAAAAATTTTTCCATACAGTTGAGTCATTTTTAATAACTTTTTTTGGTGGAGAGAAAAAAAAAATTTGGTATTTCACTTACTTGTCATATCGTGTGGAAAAATCAATTGCGAATATCCATTTCAGAAAATCATTTAGTGCCGAGATTATTATAAACCTTGAGGGCAACCAGGATAATTTTCCTTGATATGATATTTACTATCAGTTATATATATATGTGTATGTAGTTGTATATAAATTTTTCATTTATTTTTTTTTGCCTCTTTAGTTATTCCCTGATGAATCCTAAGTTGACAAATCCCTCTGCATTATTATTACAGTTTGCAAATTCCAGATCAATTAATTTCAGAGACAAATTACATTGGATTGAATCTTCCCCTCTCACAATTCGTTTCATAACTCGTACGTATATATATATATATATGCTGACCTATGACCAGTTTTACTCATAGGAAACTCGTTATGAACACTGACCGGTTGTCACTATCGATTTCGCTTTTACGTTGAATTCTCATTCTCATCCGTTGAATATCAGTACAGCTGTGTCTATTCTTTTTTCCTCCCACCCAAAAGTTTTTTAATATAAATATTTATATATATTTTTTTTTTTTAATTGGAAAAACTTCAAATGAAAAATATAATAATTGGAATTTTTTTCTATTCATCATTTTATTTTTTATAATTGATGATTATTCATTTATATTCAAATATTTCTATTCTATTTATAATAATTGTATCAATGGATGTAGAAAATATTCATAAGAATTATCAATAATTCACAATTGATTATTGATAAATTAATTTTTTAAGAGTGGACGGAATTCGATAAGATTTTTTTTTTACGATATAAAAATTAATTATCATAAATTAAGTACAAAACATATACAAAATATTATATAAATATAGATTACGATAATAGAAATGAATGTTTATATTTATATATAATTATTGTTTATCAGTTAAGTGAAAAAAAATTTCATATCAGTAATTATTGAAACATCAAATCAATTTACATTGTATTTCTCACCAAATTTGGTGTGTAAACTGGATATAATTTGTGATCATTAGTTGATACTGATGATGTTGGCCATTGTATTGAATTTGCACTTCGTGCAGTACTCAAATAATTATAGGGTTTGTACGGTGAACTGGCCATACTATTTCTATAAATTGACATTCCCTGTTGTATAGGTCCTGCATATGTTGGACGTACAGAATAATCAACTGGGTAATAAATTTTTCCGTCATTTGATCCATAGGAACGTGCACTACTAGTCTGCATGTTTGTATTATCAATTTGCCCATACGCATTAGTCTAAAATAAAATGAAAATTAATTTTTATGACTTGTATACAAAAAAAAAAAAAAAAAAAAAAAAAAAAAACTATCCCATAAAAAATAAAATTACCATTGGATTTGGTGGTTGTTGGAGTGTATAAATAGCAGGATTACCATTGACCTGTAAAACTCTATCCGATCGTGAAGTATTTGTTATTAATGTAGGATTGTAGTATTTTCTTGATGGTGCTACAATGACAGATGAATGTGGATTTGACGGGGGCGGTTTAATTGTGACTGTTACAATTGTATCAGGTGCAATTGTTTGCTTGACACCAGTAGAATTTTTTCTCATATTTGGACGTTCGTAAAAAGTTATTGGTGGATTTTGGGCCGCACGTTTGTCTTTTGTATCTGAAATATATGATTCATCAAAAATTTTTTACTAATTTTTTCAAAAGAAAAAAAAAATATATATATTTTTTTTACCATTCGATTTCATTAAATTGTTTGATAAATATGTTAGTGTTGGTGAATCATTGCCGCTTTGCATTTTCTGTGATCCCAGAACACTTCTAGAATCACGTCCTCCAAATGGAACTAATCCTTCTCTTTGATCATAATTAGCCTAAATAAAAAATACGTTTGTATGATTGATTCATTGTAATTATTTATTTATATTTAGAATTATTTCATTTTTATTATATGCAACGTTTTAAACTCACTGTTGGATAATTGTGACCATTGCAAATTGGATAGAGAGGAAAATTCAACACTGGACTTGGTGTTGGTGCTGATCTGTAGCATCGATAAACCTCTTGCTGTTCATTTTCATGGTGATGTGCTAGTGGACAAGTTGTTTGTCGAACTCCAAAAGATGGTGAGGATCGTCGCATCATTTTTCCATAATTTTGTTGGAATTGTGATCGATGATAATTTTGTTGATGGTTGTACGCTTCATTTGATGCTGATCCTTGATAGTACATTCCAGGATGATATCCATATGGATATCCATATTGAACTTGTTGAATTGGTTGAGTATTTTGTCTATTATTAATATTGGGTGAAACTTGTGGATTTTCCCCCCAATGAATATCCAGACAGATTGATGACACAAATAAACTCGTGAGAATAAAAATCTGTAAAAATAAATAAAGAAAAAAAAAAAAAAAGTGGTGAGAATTGATCAATTAATAATTTTTAGTTTTTCCACTTATTTATAAATAAAAATAAATGTATGAATTTTACAAAGGAATGAAGCACAATTTCAGCCATAACTATATCAGCTTGTTCACTCGAAACTCAATGGTAGAATGAATTCGTGCTGAACTTGTCTCATTTAATAAAGACCAACGGATAATTTTTGCTGACTACATCAATCTTGTGTTTCATCATTTTCATATTGGCATTTTTATTCGTAACTTTTTTTTTCCTTCCATTTCACAATTCCCCACTTAAACAAAAAAATATAATAATAATAATAATAATAAATAAATAAAAAATTAGAAAAACTGGAATAAAAATAGCTGAATAAATTTTTTTTTTCTGTGTTTGTCGAATGAAAATGTGGAGAAAGCTTTTTGAAGTTTTATTTAAAGAGATCTATCAGTAATGTGGGCTTTCGATAGCATTTAACGCTTCAAAGACTAGACATTTGCTAGACTGTGGTAAAACCCACGGATGAAATTTTTCATCCATGTATAAAATAGCAGGTGGCGTCAATGCATTCATCCAAAAGATATCAGACTTATTCCAAACTCTCTGCGGTTATCTTTATTTTGTGAATTTTCTCTTCTTTTCTATTCTCTTTCTCATTCATATAAGCATCTAAATACATATACACACACGCATACATATATGTATATATATATATTCTTCTATCTATCATTCAAGTCCCGTGTCATTTATCTTCTCGTGTTACATACTTTCGTCAACATTTATTTTATTTCATGTTTGTGTCCACACGCATCGACCCATTTAATACGTAAGCTATTTCATTCATTTTTTGACTTGTCAGCAAGTATTGCATGTACAATAAACATAATCTTTGTAAATTTCATTCAAAAATTCTTGTACTACTTGAAATTGATAATCATAAAAACAATAAATAAGAAAAAATTTTATAATTCCATATTTTATTAAAAATATATTTATTTTCATAAATTTACAAATCATTAGGCCAATACAGGATCATCACTTGCATAGTAAAAAGTGTTTTCATATACTTTGGGCCAATGTAAATTGCTTCTAATTACGTTGGGATTTTTATTCTGGCGTAGTTTTACTGTATATTTTTATCTAACATCTGTAATGAATAATTAATTATCAATAAACAATTTTTAGTAAATATTATTTATATATTTTTTAATTACTGTTGAAAGTGTTGAGAGTCGCTAAGGTCGACTGCGTGGCCATAGCAGAGCTCGTACGCGTTCTCGATAACTCCATGGAACTCCTAGAGTCTCTTTCTCGTTGGAAGAATGATCGCGCCCTTCGATCATGATTTGCCTGCATATATAAAACTGTTTGAAACATCACTTATTTATATAGATATCTATTATGATAATATATACATTATTATTATTTTTTATTTTGATTAAAAATATGAAATTATTGAAAAAAAAACTCACTTTTATTTGATTGTAAATATTGCGATGTTGGTGGTTTGAAAAATTTGGTATTGATCTTGTACAGCGATAGAAAGTTCTTTTTCGTGGCTCATGAGAATTAATTAATGAATTGTCCAATGAATAATATGGCCGAAATATTTGTCGCTCGGATCGTTGAACACCCGGTTCAGTATTTAAATGAGGATGAGTATAATCTACTGATTCATATTGTGTTTTATCTTGAGTTGGAACTAGTGGAGAATTGGATATTGATGAACGAGAATATAGATTTGAACATCGACACGGATATTGACAAGTGCATTGAATTGAATTGAAATTAATTGGTTCTATAGAAGTGATTTGTGAATACACTGGCCCATAGTTTGGTTGTGCTAGGTCATCTTTTCCATACACAACGTCGAGAACGAGTGATGATGCGAACAAGAATTTTGTCGTGATGAGAATCTGTGTATATATATGAATAATAATAAAAATCAATGATTAGAAAAATGAATATATTTAATGTATTTGTCATAGGGTTAAAATGTTTACTAACAATAATAATGAAGGAGTGAATTAATGAATCTTACCAGAGTAAAAAGAAGAATTGACATGATTATAATATGAGATTGACGTGTATCACTTGTTCACTCAAAGTCTAACAATAGAATAACTTCAAAATATTCATTATGTTTGATAACGTGTTTACAAATAATTGTTTTGTCGACAATATATATCATTCAAGTTTCATCACTGTTATTTTAATATTTCCACATTATTTCACAATTATCCACTTTTTTATATTGGGAAATAATAATGTAAATAATATTGACAAAAATAAAAAAAATGTAAATAAAACAAAATATAATATTGTCCTAATTATATTGCACTGATTTTTTTTTTTTTTTTATTATAGATGGCACTTTTTTTTTTTTTACTGATTCAATATTTATTTGTTGTGTCATCAATGAGGGACATAATGACTCACTTTTTATTCAATTGATATAATTGATTGCCAAAAATATAAATCTCAATGGTGAAGAAGATAATTTTCATTTATTATAAATAAAAATTATTAATATTTATAAGTAATGATAAGTAATGTAAGAGTTGATATTATTTCTGGTTTTTCATGTATTTACAGGTTGCGGATTCGGTACGTGATGCCGGCGGCGCACCTGACGCTGCGCGAGGAAGATGTGGTGCGATTGACCCTTGAATTTCTCCATGGTCGTGACCTTCACATCTCTCAACTATCACTTGAACGGGAAACCGGTGTGATAAATGGACAATACAGCGATGATGTACTATTCCTTCGACAATTAATTCTCGATGGACAGTGGGACGATGTATTGGAATTTATCCAACCGCTTGAGGCACTGCCCAATTTTGACATGCGTAAATTTACATACTCAATTTTACGACATAAATACGTTGAATTATTATGCATAAAATCAGAAGCAAATATAATAGCTGGTAACAATGGCAATGTTGATAATGCAGTGGAAGAAGTTGTTAAAGTATTGAGTGATTTAGAAAAAGTTGCACCATCCAAAGATGAATATAGCAGTCTTTGTTTATTATTGACATTGCCAAGACTCACTGATCATTTGCAATACAAAGATTGGAATCCAAGTAATGCCAGAGTACAATGTTTTCGTGAAGTTCATCCATTGGTAGAAAAATCATTATCTGGTGATCGTAAAAATGATCCAAATCATCCAATAACATCAGCGAAAAATGATCGATTAATCCAATTGATAATAAAAGGAATTTTATATGAATCGTGTGTTAATTATTGTCAGGCTAAAGCAACTGGCTCAAAGGAAAGCGAACAGGTGAGTTTTTCAAAGTTAAATAAAATCCTTTAGTAAATACAATATTTCTCAAATTTTTTATATTTTTTTAGGTTGAAATGAATTTTTCACGATTGCTCGATGGATCAGTTGGATTTAGTGATTCAGATTTAAGTTTGTTATCATGGCTACAGAGTATACCACCAGATACATTTGCTGTACCATTTGCGCAACGTACATTAAATGTTGATGTCGAACGATTGGAACGACCATCATTAGAAACATCGTGGACCGAACACATGCTAATAACGCCAATAAAACCAAAGACATTTCCACATAGTGCAATGCCATTTACACGACCAAGATCTGCCGCTGATATGATGTCACGAAGTCTCGTCCCTGCATTAGAAGCCGGATTGGGACCACGCAGTCCTGGACCAAAGAGCACAACATTACCCTCTGCTGCATTAATGGCACTGTCAACTGGTGATATTAATCCAATGTCACGATCATCATTTGCCAGTTTTCATTTGACTGGATTTAAAAATAACAAACTTATGAATACAAGTGTTGATCGTTTATTTGAGAATGAAGGCGACGTTTTTCTCAGCTCCAGTTACGCTGAATTTCAACAATTACCATCAATACAGGAGACAATTGGCAATGCTGCACAATCAAAATTATCACCACGCACACGTGGCCTATCGCAAAGTCCTGATGGTAAATTTTGTTGATGAAAAAATAAAAGGAAAAAAAAAAAATTTTTTATTTATATTTTACATTGATTTTAGGTGAAAAAATTGACCCATCAGCAGCGTCTACACCTGAGCGCCGTGCACCAGGTCGTGAATCACCAGCATTATCGACTGCGAAAAGTTCACGACGTGACTCATTAACGGAGAGACCGACTGGTGTCGCGGCAAAAATACCAGAGCCCACAGCAATTCCACCATCGCGCGGTGGAATTATTGTTAATGATCATTTAGATCATAGTTATAATGGTGATTTATTCAAAGAGTATCAAAAGCAAAAACAAAGACTGCAAGAAACAATACAGATTAAGGAGAGAGAACGAGACGAGCTGGTGAGACAGCTTTCTGTCCCAATTTCAGCACAATTGGTTGATAATAGACTTAAAAATGAGACGTGAGTACTTTTTTTATTTATTTATTTATTTATAAATATATTTTTTAATTATTCATCTAAATTAACTAATCCTTATAGAGTCCAAAAATTTGTGTTAATTTGTAAGTCCAATGTGCTTTATTTTTCATAACTACAAACCCTTCGACAACAGTTTTGTTATGGTTTCAAATTCTCTTTTGAAGGGGATAACGAGAATAGCGCACATATTCCTAGTCTAGACATATTAACACGTCGCCGATTACGGGTACACAGGAGTTTCATGAATGAAAAAAAAAAAAAAAAAAAAGTCAACAAAAATAAAATGAAAGGCAAAATTATTTTTGTCACCGGATGTATTCAAAAATGTTCTTCACTTCAGAGAGTGAGGAATGAGAGATGGAAAAAAAATTCTACTGCAAATGTCTCCAGAATTTTATGCATGATCAACAATCACGTTTACAGATTATCCAGATTTGCCAAAAAATATATGTATAAGAGATTAAATCAGTGCTTTATATCTGTAGATATAAATATATATAAACGAAAAAAATTGGGTATGTAATTTAGGGTGTATGAGAATATCCGGTATTCTATCTTACTCACTATCTTTATATGATTTAACCAGACAGTGAAATAAAATAGAATGTGGGCGATGGAGGATCGAGAAAAAGAAATGTAAAAGTAAAAAAAAAAAAAAAAAACGAATACATCTTTTTTATATCATATCAGAAAAATTTTATTGACGGATAAAAAATAAGGAAATAAATTTTTATATGTAAGATGATAAATTTTTTTTTTTCGGTTCTCATTTTCATTGAAGGCATTCAATCAAAACGAAAGTGGAATTTGCTATTGATAACTCACGTGACCGGATACCGGATACACGGGTGGGAACGCCCCAGAGTCTATTTAAAAATATACATACACACATGTTTATAATATACGAGTGATCGCGTCATCCGTATAATTTTTTGATTAACTAATTCTATTGTCCTTTTGTGGATGACACAAAATGTCAGGAAGATGACAAGGTTAAATACAATTGCAAACATCCACTATGTTCAATAATTCATCATCGACGAAAATATGAAAATTTAATTTGAAACATATTTTTATTTACAATTTTTTTTTCCGTAGTCATAAATCCTCGATTTTCTTCTCATCAATTCCACCCACATATTGCGTCATTTAGAATTAATTAAGACATAATAAAGCGTAGTAAAAGCAATTATTAGATAAATTCTACGTAAATTATTCCGTGTAGGAATAAAAAAATTAATATTTCATCTTTACTTATTCGATATTTTCATATTTTTTTTTTTTTTTTTTTTTTTCAATTTTTCGCTCGTCGTACTTGCAAAATTAAAATTATTTTACAGAGGATTTTATATAGTCTGGATTAACCACTTGTATAAACTATAAAATCACTGATAAGTTAAATAGGTGATTTCAAAAAAAAAAAAAAAAAAAAAAAAAAAAAACGTAATTTAATGATCCCGTTACCACTGTCTGTATCAATGTATATTGATTTAGTTGGTCTACTACTCAATTTCCCTCCACTCACCCAATTGTAGGGAAAATAGTGAAAAAAAAATTTTTAAAATCCTTTTTATTTTTCATTCATCATTTATTTCTATATCATCGCCAATCATAAAACATATATGGAAATAATATACCAATGAAAATAAAGATTCCCAGTAAATATTTTGCGGGTCTGTCAGGGTGGATAAGAAAATGAAGAAAGGTGAGATGTATTAGTATCGCTTGAAATGAGGAATAACGGCTAGAACGTATCAGTACATGGTCTTGTAAGATACAACAGCTGTTGGATGCTTTCGTACTGTACACTATCCTCTTCACATTCAACAAAAATGTATATAATTTATCATAGCTCTTCTCTCTTTTTTTCATTGAGTTTGTTTGCAAGTGCGCACGTGTATCCAATCTTCATTCTCCCTGTATATACATAAATTTCTTCTACATACACACACATATATATTTTCTTTGTTCCTTTTTCTCTTTCTCCTTTTTTTTTTTAAATATATATATATACACATTAACAGCCATTTATCCGCGAGTACATATACTGTCATATAAATGCCATTTGTCTCTTTAGTTTCATCCGTATAAAATGACTACACTCATTTTACAATTCACGTTCTCGATTTCTCTTTGTATTTTATCTCTTTATTTTTATTGTTTCAATTTAAATTTTTTGTCATAATTCATTTATATTTTTTGTTTTTTTTTTTTCCTTTTTTTTCGCTTTTTTTTTTCTTTCCTTCTTCTTAAATTTCTATTTTTATCTCATTATTTAAGAGTAATGTAAAAATTCGACAGTTTTTCAATTGATATTTATTGCGAGGTCATTGGGGTGTTGTGTTGATATTGTAAAGAAAACGACTTTGGACGTACAACATGAGCGCGCGTGCCTGTTTACTATTGCAATGGAAAACAAGTACTCATACACTGTGATGGAGGCGTTGGCCACGATATAGTTTCATTACGATCAAAGAGTACGGCAAAACATATGTATATATATATATATATTTATTTATTTATATATATATATATGTATATATGCATGGGCTTTTAAACTTGTTGGTGTCTGTTGATGCCGGCTCGCGTACTTGGCATTTGTGCTTCAACAACGGTGGTGTAACGTAGTACATTCAGAGTGTGTTGTATCCACTCGTCTCTCATCTCTAAAAGACATACCAGTCCAATGAGATATATATATATATATACGTGTTCGTTTAAATATAATCAGTAGTATCATGTCATTTCTCGACACGCAGTGACTCGTGGAACATCGTATAATAATAAATATAATTTTTATTTCTCACAAAATATTTCTCGGATTTTATAAATGAATAAATAATAACTATTCACTGTTTCAATTTGTTTTTATTCCAATTTTATATAGTTTTTGTTTTTTTTTTTTTCATCCTCAATTTTCTTGTGTTGAAAAATTTGATACTATTTTTTTTTTTCTCGTATTGTTAATTTTTTTAATTTTTTGATTGTTTTATTTATTATTGTTATTTTTTTGTTTTTTTTTTGTTTTCAATTCAATATGATGTATCATAAACCAACTGTGCCGCGATTTCGTATCGCTGAAAGGGTTAGTGTGTCGGTAAACAAAGCGCCAATTTATGGAAATAAACATCATGGACATAGTAATGGGTGTAGTAGTAGTAGTAATAGTAGTAGTAATAGCAGTGTACGTAATTCTGGTTTCACGTCGTCCAACATTTATCGGTAAATAATGTGTCAAAAGAGAAAATTTAAGAAAATATATATATTTTTCACTGTAATTTTTTTTTTTATTATATGAATATCGGACTTTGTTTAATTCTATTTATTGATGAATAATTTTTTCATAAATTAAATATTAATTATGATTTTTTTTTTTTTTTTGTTGTTTTATTATAGTGGTAAAACACACGCAGGCAATAGGGGACCATCGCCTGTACATCCACCCGGTACACCAAATAGATCAGGAATCCAATCACCAAAACCAACGTTAAATGGCTCCGATCAAATTTTGTAAGTTTTTTTCATATATTTCTGTTGAAAAATATACATGAATATTGATTTATTATTTTTATTGTAGACGACAAAATTCAACAGCAACAAGTGTATACGAATCATCCCGAATTCAAGAAAGTCACTATGATACAGTAAAACCAATAAAGGTAAGCCATAATAATTGTATTATTCAAATTTATCATTATATTTATTATGTTTATATATTAATAATTAGTCATAACTCTTAATCATCGCTTAAGATCTCGTAAAATTTTTCTATTTTTGGTAAAAACAACTTGCAATTGAGGTCTCGTAACAATTATTTGATACTAAAATGCTCAAAATTCCTAATTTAGATTGTAGAAAAAAAAAAAAAAAAGAGTAAGAGGAAGAGTGAGAGAATAAAAATGAGAACAAGTCCACAATAAATACAAATGACTTATAAGTTAGATTAAATAGTTCTCAGATATTAATGACGAGAGGATGGTGGGGAAAAATAAGATTGTGATCATGTAAGTAAAATAGCAAGGACATCGTGATTAATTTTACGTGATCTAGTACATAAATACAAAAACATATTCTCATTGAGCCATTAGATAAATAATCTAATCGCTGTATTATGACTTGAATATTTTTTATTTATTTATTTATTTTTTTTTTGTTTTTTTTTTTTTCCAAGAGAAAAATCAACAAAATACACATGCAATAATTTTATCTTATATAATTGAAATTAATCGTGTATGTGTGTATTTAAGTTTAAATATAATAACAATCGATTCGTCATAGAAATTAATATCCGGATAAAATTTAATGATCGTACAATTCATGTAACTTAATGTGGTCAATTAATAAAAATTGGTTTAAATGTGCCCACTCAACTGTACACGAGTTGACGGGTGTGTCATGAAGACAATTTAGTTATAGTATTTATCTCCTGGATAAAAAATACTGAAGATAAAAAAAAAAAAAGGTATCAATGCAACAAGTTTATCTAAGCGCTAGTTGAGATAACGCGTCAGCTGTTTAAATTTACATTTCAATACATTCCTTGTGAAAAATATATATATAAAGAAGCTCCACATACAATAAACAATACGTAAATATTGAAATGATTTTACAGAAAAATATTCCACATTTTTCTCATCGTAATATTAAAAGTGAAAAAAAAAAAAAAAAAAAAAAAAAGGAAAATAATAATAAAAGCATCAAATTATAATAAAAATTTCTCAGAATATTGTTGCAGTATGAGATAATTCACAATGTCATTACCATAGATAATAGTGTGTCAAGAAAAAAAGAAATAATAATAATAAATAAATACAAAAATATATTGAAGATCATTTGTGTAGTTGTGTATACACACATATAATTATACGTACTCGCATATATTTTATACATTGGAATAAAACTTGGATTAAAATTGCACTTACACTCTAGTGTTTCTATAATTTTCGTACTAATATGAATCACTTCGTGTCAAGGCTTTATAAATAAATATATATATATATATATATTTTTTTTTCCTTCTATAAATTCTGACATAATATCAAACAATCAAATAAGATATTCCTGAATAATAATAAAAAAAAAAAGAATTATTTACTCCAAGACGTTAATGTTTTATTTATTTATATATTTTCTTTGAAACTCGGGGTATTTTATATATTTTATTTATTTTTTTTTTCATTTTTATCCAATCGATAGAGAAGATTATACCCACGCTTAAAATGATTTTCTTGTCTGATCACTTCACATGTCCATCATTATCTTAAATGACGCAATTGTTTGAATACGTATCATTGCGCGAGTCAATTTATTATTTTCCACGTAGTAAAAATCAATCGATCTTTTGCGAGATGCATTCAAATGAAACTTTACGACGTGGGTGGAGAATGAAAAAGAAAAAAAAAAGAAAAAAATTTAATTCGAATAATTCACTTCCTATATATCAAAAAATTATATTCATAATTCGAATAATAAATTGTTTTTGTATATTAAAATCAAAAATCACACCATCACCAACATCATCATTGTTACCGTACAAAAATTTATTGAACAAGTAGCAAATGTATAACCACAGTGTATATTTGTTTATTATGATAATTTTTTTTTTTAATTTACACCTCCCTCTTTGAACTATATAATACAATAGTTTTGTTTGTCAAGGTAAACTGGTGCAATCTATATTCTATTCTTTTGTTCCATGCATATGAAATATTTATACATTCAGGTGTATCGTATATGTAGGCGTCACACGGAAAATTGTGATGCTGCAGTAATTTAATATTCATTCGTTTGAACATTACAATAAACTCATGACATGATGACATTTATAGCAATAACCTTGACAGAGACATGTTAATATAAAATATATCTGGGGAAAAAAAAAAAGAAAAAGAAAAAAATCTCAATTGTCATTCTCAGATTGCCATTTTGAAATAAAATAATATTAAAATGTCATTAGAACATCATCTTTCAGTGATTAGTAGTAGTTAATGAATAAATACTTTGTTTATAGTTTTCTCTTATTCAATATAATAATTATCTTCAACAGGCAATGTCATGCTCTAAAAGCCACTGAATATAATTATCAGTCGATTGTGCACAATTTTATATGTAGCAATACATTTTTCAATATTAAATCTTTTTATAATGAAATTTATTAAATATATTTTCACTCAATTGAATATAATAATTCGAAAAAATAAATAGGCATTTAATTTTTGATTTTATTTCTAAAGAACATGAATATCAGATTTATAAAAAAAAAAAAGAAATTGAATAAAATAACAATGAAAAATAGAAAGTATATATTTCAAGTTAAATTTATCAATATTTTAAATTATATATATAATATGGATATACTAAAAAATAATTGACGTAAGTGAATCATTTAAATTTTCACCTTCAAGTACTAACTCGTTGAATTTAAATTGAGTAAATGTAAAAATGTACAAGTTGCTTTATACTGTATCGCATATTATTATACATCCATCAAGAAAATACCACAATATAATATTAATCTTCATCAATGTCTCAACACATTTAGTATCATTTCTTCTCTGTTTTAATTCACTCTATATATCGAGTGATATCCCAGTGACGTTTCTATTCATGTACACGTCTTTACATTCATGTGGGTGATTTTCTCTCGTGCAGTGTTTTTCTCTTACACTCATACATTTCTCTTACATGAACTTGTATTCCACAACAGTGTATGACCCGTTACGTATACGCGCGCGAGGTATGTCTGGCCCAGAAAGTCGGTCAAACTCTTCTTCCTCGATGCATTATAAATTTTTTTTTATTTTCGCCTTTTTCTCTTTAATTTTTTTTTTTTTTTTTAAATTTATTTATTTTTTATAATATGTATACATTTTAATGTTTTTTTGTTTTTTATAATTTTTTTCTTTTTGTACCACTAGGAACAATCTAGAATTTCTACTCAACACATTTTTATTCATTGTCGCTTGAAATAAATTTTCTCTTGATTATTCATATCCTAAAATTATCTAAAGTGACATCAGGAATTTTTTTTTTTTTTTTTTTTTACAGGACATGTGTAATTATTTATATACGTTGACATTGAAAATTAAATTGTGAGCGCCTCGAGTTGAGAATTAATTTTATATTATTTTAGAGGACAATTAAATTTATTCATTGCAATAAAATACATGAATTTATTTATATTATTTGTTAATCAATATTATAATTTAAGGATGAAGTGAAATGAATAAATATGTTATGTATATATAGAAAAATTCACATAACTTTGACCTAATATGGTAACTTTGCGCTCTGTAGTATGAGTGATTTTATGTTGAGTGGGGGATCACCACTGATGTTGTATGCTCCATTGACGCTTCAGAGCTCGTTTTTCCCTCTCTTCTATATATATATATATATATATTTTTATCTTTCTTTCTCTCTCGCCCTCGACGAGTCTTTGGAAACTTCGTTATTCACATACAACACACAGTATTCAGTCAGACGCGTATTAAGTCGCATTCAAGTCTTTTAATCGCACTCGAAATTTATTTATACTTGTCATCAATCAACTTTGTGTGCAATCATTTAATCATTATCGTTTATTTTTTTCTACTTTTATTTTTATAAAAATCAATTGTTTGTTTTTATTATTCATCATTGTAAAAATAAAATATTCGCGGTAAAATATTAAATTTTTTTTTGAAATAAAAAATTTATCAATAATGTCAACGGCAATTCATCAACAAGCGGCAATACGTCGTCTTGAAGAATTATTTCGTGATGTAAAATTAGAGAATGATCATCAAATAGTTTGTCCAGATTTTCGAATTGAACGTAAAATAATTGATCAATGTTGTGAAATACATGGTAAACATGCCAAGGAAAACTGCACCAATCGTCGTGGCTCACTCAACATTTTATATCCACGTAAGGATTCATTAATTGGTCGTAATCGTAATGACAACATTAATTTATCTGGCAATACATTGGGTCGACGTAGTTCATTGGGTTTATCATCGACAATTAAACATGAAATACATCCTTCATCATTTCCAAATACATTGAGACGTGATCCATTGGCAGCATCAACTGGCACAATAAATCATTTCAGACGTGATTCATACAATAATGGACAACAGTCATTAAAACGTGAAACCATGGGCAGATCAATGGGCAGTTTAAAAAAAGATAATATGTCATTGACAGTTAATTATAATGCTCCATTGAGACGTGATTATGTTGCTAAATCTATGATGAATCTTCAAAGAGTGCCAGTATCATCGACAATACGTCGTGATTCATTGGAAAGTACTAATAAAAATATCACAAATAATTTTGGTACATCACCAAATTCATTGGGAACATTGAAATCAGGAGATATTAATTCAAATAATGATTTGACAAGTCGAAGTATTTCAAATGGAAATTTAAAAAGTTGTTTAGCTGGTTCTAATGGAAATTTACGTAATAATTTGAGTGTTACATTAAAAAGTGATCCACTTCATGGTTCAAATGGGAATTTAAAAAAGGATAAATTTGGATTGTCAGGAAATTATTATAATGTAACATCGAAAAGAGGTTCAATTGATAGACGAAGATTTTCTACAGATTCACTTGATAATTTTAAGAGAAATTCTTGGGATCCAGGACGTAGAGATTCATCTGGATCATCTGGCGGTTGGGATGATCCAATTTGGGAAGAGGGAAGCGAAAAGGTAAATGGATAAAACTGAAAAAAATACTTGGACAAATAATTATTTTCACAATCAATTATTTCATCAAATTTTATTCTTTCCCTTCATTTTCAATGAAGATCTTGATTTTTCTTCTTTTTTTTTTTGTTTACATCTCTTTTTTTTTTTTTTTTGTACCGTGCAACTGGACCATGGTCACACTCGTGGATAAAATCATGCGGTCCTATATTGATGACGTCAATTGCAACGTGCCATGCATGGCAATGGCAATGCGGTCGCGCACTTGTTGGCTTAGTCACATATTTATTGCCTGACCAGTGGCGTCACTTGCTATCACATTTTAATTGATATTATTTTTTTTTTTTCTTCACTAAATAAATATTTTAGCTCAAATGATAAATTTTCCATTATAAATTACACACGAATTATTTTTATCATTCGACATTCAATGATTCATGCGTAGTAGTTGTACTTTTGTTTGTCATTGAAATTATTATTGTACACAAATTTTATTATTATTATTATTATTATTATTATTTTTTTTTTTTTATCTATGATAGAATTGAGAATTTTTATAAACACAACATTACAAAATTAATTTATTGACAAAGTTTTCTTCCCACACAATTTTTCTGAATATGGTTCGAGTTGTGTTGAACAATTTTTTTTTTTTTTCCTTTTCATTCTTGTAAACTCAGATATGCGTCATATTTATGATAAACTTGAAATATTTTTATTGCGTTGCATATTTATTCTTCATATTTGTTTGTCTATTGTTTTTTTTTTTTTTCTTTCCTCAAAATAACTCATTGTGAATTATTTATTTTGACAATGGACAAAAAAAAAAAAATAACAGTTTCAATTCAAAAAGTAAATAAACATAAATATATATTTAACTTTCATTTCCCTATTATAGAGATATATATAAATATATTGTACTTGAATGTTTCGCACGAAGAATTATTGAGAATAAATGCATTTCACAGGATACAAGTATAACGTGCGTGGGATTTCAGGGCAAAAATCTGTGGCGAGTGAACGAACACACACTTATTATATTATGTGAATCGTGTACTTCCGTCTTCCTCAATTTTTCAAGGGAAATCTTTCATGGTAAACCGAAATTTTGCGAGTGTAATTATTCGAATTTACCCCTCTCATGACACACGATCATGAAACGTAGTCCTCACTCTTGCACATTTTTCCCATTCATTCTATTTACTATTCATTTTTTGAAAATCATTTCCGTGTTTACAAAAAAAATTCACAGTAAAAATTATCAAGTTGTCTGTCTGTTATAATACGCGGAAAATCTACTTATTGTCGTTTCAAATTTATTCCCGTGAATATTTTTTACAATTAAAAATCGGTAAATTCTTTTTTTGTTTTTTGCATTCAAAGTATAAATAAAAAAGTGCCAATATAGAATATTAATATTTATAAAATTGTGAAATAAAATTTTTCTCTTCTCAATCAGTATTTATATGATGCAAAGTGATGGGGGTACATACACGCAATATATATAATACCGTTTGTTCATTGTACATTGTACACATCCGTGAATGATTGGATACTCCAGAAAATACTTACCGTTATCGACAATTGTAGCTTATATTGACACACATATAAACACGTATATACACGCAGAAACAATAAAATTATACATAATCTTTATGTTTGCGCGTGTGTGAGTATTGAAAGACCAACGTTGACAATCTCCACGTAATGCTCAATGATTATTACATTCATATTATTGTCAGATAAATATATATAAATTTTTTTTTTTAATCTTCATTTCTATTTATTCCGTTCTTCTCCCTCCTTTGTAAATAATCATTAGAGAAATTTGTGATTCTCATTTCTACTTTCACACATCACAGACGATGATGTCTATTTCAATGCTATCACGAGATTAGAAAAAAAAATTATAATTTTTTTTTTGTTTCCTTCTTTATTTATTTTATCGGGATGAAAATTTCACGCTGCGATTAAATTCGATTCACTCACTCACATCGTTTTTTTTTTTTTTTTTTTTTCTCTATTTATTTACTTTATTATTGTTATTTTTTTGTATTCTCAGAAAAAAAAAATTGTATATTTAATATTTTTTGCCCCTACTAGAGAGTCGTTAGCAATGACTATTTATTTATTCATTTTTTTTTCCTCTATGGTCCCATGCACATGGCAAAACATCCGGAAGTGTCTGTGAATCGCGAGAAATTTCTCTGTCATTTGAATTATTACGCATATGAAAGTATAATGATGATTTCATATATTTATATATATATATATATATATATTTTTTTTTTTCTTCTCCTTCTATATTTATTTTTAATTCATGAAATTCTCATCGGTAATTTCATCTCTGCTTATTTTTTTATTTTTTTATCCACAGCAAAATTTTATTTATAATTAATTTATATCACTTGGAATAACCATCCGGGAAATTATGCGATTATTTCCGACTTTCACTTGATACATATTAACATTAAAAAAAAAAAAAAAAAAATTATTATATAAATTTATATTGATATCTGTAATTAAATTACCTCATCAGTAATCAATTCACGAGAATTTATTTCACTATTGTCTTGTAAAAAAAAATATATATATATATATATTTTTTTTTTCTTTCTTAGTTTAGAAAGTTTGACAAGTATATGAATATATATATATATTTTTTTTTTTCCTTGTGTCTTCCGGTAATTGTTTTCATATAAATTTAATATATATTGATATTTTCATACATCGCGGAATAAAAATTGGTGATGCTACTCCACTGTGTGAATAAGAAGAGAATGGATAATGAACAAACGCATTTAAAGCAGTCGCGTGTACTCTGATATCTCTGTATTATAGAAATGGAAAGTTGTCTTCAAGTCTCATAAAATATACAATACAGTTATATACATACAGTATAGTAAATATCAGTGCGCGGTGAAGGTGTTGTAAAAGGCATTGGGGCCTCGACCTGCCGTCACGGCATCCTTGTATTCACCACTTCACTCACTACACTAAAGTTTCAACTTGTCAGTTATAAAGTCCGACGCGTGGGCCATATACAAACCAGATGTGTTCGAATTATATTTATAATATTTATTAATTCAAGTATATAACAGTTATTTCAATATTAATTATGACACACTGATAATACTATCAATAATATTTTATTATTATTATTAATTTTTTTTTTTTCTTCAATATTATTTGATGAAAGTGTTTTAATTGATGTGATTCATTGGGTTATATATACATATTCATAATGCGTTCATTGCAAAATTTTGATAAAGTGATACCTTATATGCTTTGGAAATGTCACCGGACAAATCATTATTGTAATGATAATAGTAATGATAATTATAATAATGTCCATGTTAATAGTGATAGTAGTGAAATGAATGCAGATTCATTGGAGTTTGAGGTAAATTTTTTATGTGAATTATATTTTATTAAATTATATTAAGAATTAAAATTCGCATTTTTATATGACAGATAATTTTTTTTCATTTTTCTGATGATATACAATAATTGACTTTCTGATTTAATTTATGTGTAAATGTTTTTGTATCGGCAATGCATGTCGGTAAATTAGAAGAAGAAATGTAGGAATCGGTTGTGTCGATTTGTGAAAATTTATGGTATGATATTTTTTTATCGACTGAGTTAAATACTCGAGATCGGTAAATGTTGAGTTGAAAGAAGAAATAAATAAAAACATTCAATTTATAATAAAACTTGATGAAGTTATATGGAATCCAGAGTTTATTGAGCATGATTTTATATGTGAAACAATTATTTATTTTGAATGAAAAAAAAAAAAAAAAAAAAAAAAATTATACTTTTCACTTTTCTACATTTTCTCGATATCAATTATTGAGTTATTGAATGGAATTTCAGTTGAAATAAAAATTAAGATAAAAACAAAAAAATTTTCTATCTCATAAATTTTCAATGAATTATTTTTCTTTTACTAATAAATTATTTTCATAGAGCAGTATTTATATGAATTAACATTACGAGAATGTAGTGTACGCATTCTTGAAATGTCATCCAACTATTTCTTATTTGGTCAAAAATAAAAAATAAATAATAACAATATTGGCTTTAACAAGACCGGTCATAAGAATATTCTGGTTATGTTCAGACTGCTACTGACGAAAGTCGGTTAATAGAACTCGTTTTTTTTTTTGTTCCATCTTCTCTTCTTTTTATTTATTTATTTATTTATATATTTATATTTATTTATTTTATTATCATTTTTTTTTCTTTTTTTTTTTTTTCTTTTTTTACATAAACTTTGATCTTTATTGATCCGATCTTTACCAAAATTATTACTCGGTGTTTATATTTTATTACAATTTATCAATGTCTACATTTAATTTATATCAACTCATTGTGGAAAATTTTCAATTTTATATATTTTTTCGATACAAAATTACAAATGGAATAAAAAAATATTATGATTGTTGTTCCAATGATTGTGAATTTTTGAATTGATGAAGAGTAATAAACTTTCGTATTTGATAGAAGATACAATGTTGAGATTCATGGCCGGATCCAAGTAATTTTCATCATCTTTCTCTGTCATATTACGGATATGTACTTTCTCTATGTTTCCAGAATGGATTTATTATATACAATATTATAAACATATAAAATTTTATATTGATAGATTCTTATTACAATTTTTATCATTACTGTATATAACTAACCTCATTCTCCTCTTGACTTTCGTCAATTTGATTGAGATTCGCATGAGTGGAACCAACATCAACGAAATTACACATCCTGTGATTGCGATCATATACAAATAATATGTAGGCATCATAGATAACGATAGAGAAACCATCGTATTTGTAAATTTTTCTTTTTTTTTTTTTCAATAATTTTTTATTTATATATTTACAGGAAAAGTAGATCAAACAATTTTTTTTGTTTCGAATTTTTTTTTTTTTACTGGGAAATTCATCCCTTCACTTTTATCACATCAAATTAATTCAGTAAAAATATTTTCGCACGCCTTTAATAGAGAAAATATATAAAAATATACAGCAAATAGAAAATAAGATAATTGAATTAACAGAATATCCTCAAGAAAGTCATTGTATTTTTATTATCACAAAATTCTAGTATGTAATTATTAGTTAATATCACTTGATATCTACTTTATTAACAACTTCCACAAATGTCACAGATCATTAAATCCCATGTGACATCTGTACTCTATCTAATCCAGGACAAAGTATATCATCCTGAATAAAGTGAAAGTTCTTTCTTGGAAACTCAATAAAAAAATACATATCATTTTTTTTTTTCGTTTATTTCCCTTTCATATATTGCACATCATTTATTTATTCATTCAATTATTTATTTATATTTAAGACAATAAACTAATTTAATTTTCATTTGTCGCATTGTTGATAGTTATTACCGTGAAATAAATTGAAATCAAGTATAATAAATAGAAAATTTCATCAATGTATATAAATTATTTTATATCATTTTAATTAGTTAATTTGTATTTTATAAATTTATATATATGGATATTATGTAATTGAGTATGAAAATAAAAATTGATGTCGACAATTGTATTATTTGTTGATGATAAATAATGCTGATAGAGCTTTTAAACACATTGTTTATACATGTATATTTATTTATTTAATGACAACGCGAATTGATACAGAACGGAGTGGGGGAAGAAGTAGTTATGAAGAAGTGGGTCGAAGACTCTCATTGCTCTCGCTCACAGTCTGTCCAGGCACTCGGACGTAAAACGTAGCGTTCACTAGAGCACACACTTGTTTACTACATTTATCTGACAGTAAATACTTTAAATTGTGTATTTAAAATATTTAATAAATTAATAAATTGTTTATTATTAAATAAATATATAAATAAAAATTCAAATGATGAATTTGTTGTTTCAAAGTGTTTTGAAATAATTGAGAAAACCGATTTTTTTTTGTTTTATTATTACTATTGAAAAAAAATATATATATATATTTTTTTTAAATTAAATTCAGTGAAATCGTGAGAGAAATTGCAAGTGTCCTATTGTGTTTGATTCGCTCAGTTGTGAAAAGAGAGTATAAGTGAAAATAAACTCAGAAAAAATTATATATATATATATATATATATATATATATATTTTTTTTTGAATAAATGAGAGAAAGAAAAAAATACGTTGAGTAGAAATAAAAGAAAATACAATAAGATATGATCAAATTTGTAGAGCGTCGTCTTATGGATGAGTGAATTGTAAATATATCGCCAATGAAGGAGAGATCGAAAGATTGAATACGTATATATAAAAATTCTTTCGGAGAATATTGGAAAGTGGTGAAAATCAAGCGATTAATTTTTCGGATACGTGCCCACCAACAAAATTATCTCTACACTGTATTCAAAAACCTTGACAATTGTTGTATACAAATGTATGAGTTTCAGACCGTTGCCCTCAATTGATATTCATTATTCACTGACATTGCATGTATCATTAATTTTATCATTCACCATTGGCACCATATGAGTAAAAAAAAATATATATATATATATACCAACTAGAAGAATAAAAAAATTAATTATTTCTTCTCACTTTTTGTCAACCGTGACACGAATGTGTCTAACGTATGCGCATGTGGATCCGCATGTTGATCACTAAAATAGAGAAATTCATTGTAAACTCATTCAGCATTAATGAAATTATTTAATCTCGCACCCGGATCCAATTGATATATCAACTTCAAGTGCAATTAAAAATATTAAAAATAGTGTCAAGTAAATTTTCGATAAAAAAAATATATAGAGAGAAGAAAAAAAATAATAAATAAATAAAAACGAAAAATATGGGCGACATAAGAATACTCGATCCACGAGTGGATCCACGTTTTGGATTAGATTCGAAACACCATCGTCCATGGCCATCAGCACTTTATCGAAATTATCCAGCAACACGTGGCCCATCATTTTGCTATCGTCCAATACCACTGGATACATTGACACAGTGGATGTCACCGCATATAATTTCACACGATTATAATTATGCACCGGCACCAATTCGACAAAAAAAAACTGGACGTGATTATTATTATCTTGCGCCAATGTATCAAAATGCATTACCACCACCACCACAACCACCACCATCATCATCATCATCTTCAGGGCCAATGGGTACACCCGGTACGATGCCACTGCAAATATCACCAATGGGTTTAAGACCTAGAATGATGTTGATGGAAAATCCACGAAATGGTGGTGTAAAAACTTCATCAAATGGTGGTATTGGAAGAAATAGTAATCCACCATGTACATGTTCAGTTGGTAGATCACGATCATTAGAAGACGTTAGAAGTGACCTTATTGAGTGGGAAGAATACAATGATGAAAATGGAAATAGAGTTAAGAGTAATGGAAGTGGCAATGGTGGTGGTGGTGGAGGACGAGGTTGTGGTGGAATTAAAAATGGTATTAAACATAATACAAGAAGATCAATGGAAAATTTATTGGATGTTGATGATTACTGTACAACAACTTGTAGTCGAACAGACAAAACCAATAGTAGTGGAAAAAAATTTACAAAACAACATGAAGAAAATAATCGGGATTGTAGAAGACGAAGAGGAAGTTATATGGTTCGTTTACATTTTACAATTTATCAGAGATCATTAATTTAATATATAAATGTAATTGCATTATTATAATAATATTTCAAGTATAATCGTAAAATTCAATTTACCATAACTTTATTAGTTAATAAATCGAGAGGGAAATTTTTATATTAAATCATTTAACGATACATATCACATATTAATTTCCGGATAAAATAGTAGCGAATCTAAAGAGAATGTAAAAAAATATATATGTGAGAATATTTTTTTTTCCCCTTTATTATTATTATTTATTATTATTTTTTTTTTTTTTCGTTTTTGTTTCACATTCTAAATTCAGATTATCCAGTTTGTGCCAATGTAGGGTCATATATAGAGTGCAGTAGGTTTTTTTTTGCTAGGAAATTTTTTTTATTTGTGTCCGGAATTGTCGTTCGCTCTCATAAATGCAAATGCGCTTATTTGAAAGTAGTCCAATTTCATCATATCCACACTGTTACTTTTGAATTTAAAAGATTACTGAGATCAAAAAATATATTGAAATAATATCGTGTATAACTATTACGTATATACCATAAGTGATTGTTATTGCTTAGGAGAGTAGTGAAAAAAAAAATTGTATTATGAAAATGTACAGCAATTAAAAATTTATGATGTAAAAAAAAAAAAAAAAAATCATCTATAGAATTTATCCACAAGTAATTTTTACATTCGCTATTGTGTACAAAAATGAAAAATAAATAAATAAAAAATGGTGTGAAAAAAATTAAGTGAAAATGAATAGTATGAAAATAATGAGAAAGTGTAACTTTGCAAAGTAGTTAAATGTCGAGGACTGATTTAATTATCGCCAAAAGTCGACTTGTAACACCGGTTAATCAGGGAAAATTACTTACACGTATATATATGTATATATAAATTCCAAATGTTGTTTTTTTTTCTTCTCCACTGCATGTGATTGTCGAAAACAAAAAATTCTCTTCATTTTTTTTTTTTCTTTCACTTCCAAGCATTTGCTAATTATATATTTGAAACATTCAGGATATTACGAGTTCATTATTTCTCCTCTTTAATTATTGTCATTTATTTCATAACTTTCCTTTTTTTTTGTGATTTTTTTTTTATTACTTTGTGTGTATTTGTGTGTGTGTGTGTGTGTATATATATGTAACTACGTTAATTCAATTTTGTAAATCATCACGCAAGGAATTGTCTGTATATCGTATTACTCAATTCTGTATTTTGTCACGACTAATTACCTTCTACTTTATACATATACATTTTCAATTACCGTGAAATGATCAAGAAAATAACAATTTTGCAAGAAAAAATGGACTTCTAATGCATACAATTTATCATACTCATTTTCTAGTTGAATATATTTTATTTTATTATTTTTAATTTTTTTTTTTTTTTTTTTTTTCCATATGATTGAATTAGAAATGATTTTTCACATGATAGATTTATATTTGTGAACATTTGTCATTATGTTAAAATTGTGGAACTTTCTTTCTACACTATTGCCAATTATATTATTTATTTATTTTTCCTCATTGTTATTCTTGTTGTTTATTTGAAGATGGACAATTTCTAATATAATTTCATATGAATTGTATTCAATTGTATATGTGTTTGCAGTTCAATATCATTTCGAAAGTCTCAATTGGATTATAGGGTCAATTGTCACGTAAACATTTTCAATCCATTTTATACATTAGAATAATTACAGCATCTGAATACGAAACATAATAATTTGAAATAATTATTCAAACATTTATTTGTATTCTTTTATATTTTTCATTTATTTATATTTTTCCATTTGCATAATTATTCAAATATAAAATAAACATTTTTTTATTTATTTATTATTGTTATTATTATTTATTATTTTTTTTTTTCGACAAATATTGTTTTGAATTTTCTGTTTTAAATCTTTGGTTGAAATGTATTGAATTGCGGTTTCTTCACGCCATTCAAAAATTTCCGGCTCGTTAATTTACGGGGGAAAGCTTAGAAAGAATTACTTAATAATACTTTAGAATTTAACCCCGTTCTCCATCATAAATTACCTTAATTCTTTTCTTTCTATTTTTTTTTTTTTTATAATTTTTCACGTCAAACTAATTCGAAGAAAAAAATAAAGGAAAAAAAAAATTTTTTTTTCTCTCTTTATTCCCACATTTATATGAAAAATATATATCCACAATACGATCAATATAAGAATTTTATATTGTCATTAATTATTGATTTTTATTTATATATAAAATTATAGAACATAATTTATGTAATAAATAAAATATTACATAATTCAATTCGACATAAGTGTATCCTGTAGAAGTAACACATGGCAACATCACATTTCCTTTAACAACAACTGATTACAAAATCTATATACAATTCTTATATATATATATTTATTCATTAATTTATGTTATCAAAAGATCGATGCGTGTGATCATCGATATCCAATTCAGTATATCCTCCTTCCCGTAATGCAATAATAGAGAAAATCATTTATTTTTTTGTTTTTGTTTTACGACCAAAGAAAATATCTAGGACATGATGTCAACATCTGTTACACGTTTGACTATCAGTACCACAACGTAATCACACACTCTTCAAAAGAGACTAGAAGAAATTTTAATAGTCATCGTTAGCAAAAGTCTCTCGAAAAGGAAAAAAAAAAAAATATATATATATATATATATATATATTTTTTTTGTAAAACGAATACACGTGTCCCCGCAGTCCTTAAGAGTTTAGACAGTCGTCCAATACTTTCACAAAGACTTTCGTGAGATCTTCTTATATATATTGAGTGGAAATAATAAAATTCATGTCCCTATTCATATTTAAAAATCCTTGACATTAGTTGGCCTCCTAACAACATGAAAAATGATTTATATCCAGTAGGATTTTTTAAATTATTTATTAAACATATCGTAAACATAAAAAAAAAGAAAAGTCGACAAATTGAATTTTTTACGTTATTCAATGACCAAATGTTTATTGCATTGCTACATTTATACTATTCTCTACAAATATTTATTAAATATTTAATGAAATGTTACAATTTAAAAAAAAAAAAAATTAACATGTATATATTGTATTTTTTGTGTAGTGATAATTGCACATATTGTGGATTGTAAAAATAATTATTTATGAAAGTAAAAACCGACGCGTGACTCATACATTGTTGAATAGAAAAATTAATTAATTCAATATTAGTTATGAAATTAAATATTTAATTCACGGTCATTCAACTTTATGTATAAATTTTTTTTTTTTTTTTCTTATTTCTCTCTTATAGGGATGATGAATATAAATCACCGTATAATATAAACAAAAAAAATAATATATATATGTTTAGTATAAAATTGCTTTGTATACAGTTATTACGTGCACGTTAATATGATAAAACTTTCGTATGTGTTTATCAAAGCGTAAAATTTTACTCGTGCGTAATTACATACGCTTGAAAACATTCAGTGCAATATTGCAATTTTTTCCTTCAAATAAAATGATTTATCATGAATTGAACGATTTAAACATTAATAAATATTTATATTTGTAATTTGTTATAGCCGGAACCAAGACCAGAACTTGACTCAACAAATGGCAGTAGTCACAGTGGTAGACCAAGATTTGTACCTGTCACAGCACTTGAGGATGTTCAAGCCGTTAGATGCGCTGAATTTCATCCCCATGGTAAACTTTATGCCGTTGGATCCAATTCAAAAACATTGAGAATATGCGCTTATCCAAAATTACACGATGTTCGGTTAGTATTTAGAAATGTATTATTATTTACTATTATTATTTTTTTTTTTTTCCTCACTTGTTCCAACAAGTTTTATCTCATTAATAAACTGTGGGAAAGAGGGGAAAAAAAATCATGACTATTAGAAATGAAAAAACGATTGTATACATGGAAAATAAAAAAAAAAATTTATATATCCGAAAGTGTATATAGACTAAAAAGGCCTTTATGACAAACGGAGCGTAAAATTCTGTATATTTTTCAAATGAAATGACTATAAACCAATAAGTACTAATTTGGCGTAAATTATTATATTGTAAAAATAATATAAATTTTTTAATTGAAATATTTTTTTTATTTACAATTTATTATTCACTTTTTTTTTTTTTTCAATGCCATTCACCTTGACAGTTTGTTCAATTTACTTTTTAGTCTTGTTCATTATTGTTCAAATATTGAAAAAAAAAAAAAAAAAAAAAATAGTAATAATAATAATATTTGATCGATAAATATTGAAAATTTTCTTTTTCACACATAATTTATACTGCACAGTTGAAAATTACATTTGAGAAAGTGCCAGCTCTCACTGTCTATTGTATATAAACATGTATAACTAAATTAACACCACAAATTCTGACAGGTGGAAGAAAAAATGGAGAGGAAGAGAACGAGTGTATACGTGTCTGTAATTGATGGAAACAAAAAAAAAAAAAAATCTCATGGGAATTTTTGATAACAATGAAAAATGTGGATCGCGAGAAAAAATTAATATTAAAATTGACAATTTAATGATAAGATAATTTATAATTTCACATATAAATTAAATTTCTTCAACACAATAAATTTATATTTTTATTTTTAATTAGTGAGGATCATCAAACGTATCAGCCAACTGTATTATTCAAGAGGACGAAACATCACAAGGGTTCGATATATTGTCTTGCTTGGACACCAGATGGACAGTTGATGGCAACTGGTAGCAATGATAAAACAGTGAAATTGATGCGATTTAATGCTGATACTTCAAATTTAGAGGGTAAAATTAATTTTTAATGTAAAAATATTCTCTATCAATTTATTACTCATGAATATATTATAATATTATTATTATTATTTTTTTTTTTGCATATATATATTTAGGTCAAGAAGTTGAATTGACAATGCACGATGGCACCGTACGTGATCTTTGTTTCCTCGAGGATACATCCAATAAATCGAGTCTATTGATAAGCGGTGGAGCGGGTGATTGCAAAATATATGTAACTGATTGCACAACTGGAACACCCTTCCAAGCATTGAGCGGTCACAGTGGACACGTACTTACACTTTATAATTGGGGTGGTGCAATGTTTGTCAGCGGATCGCAAGATAAAACTGTCAGATTTTGGGATTTGCGAACGCGCGGTTGTGTCAATATGGTTACACCCGCAACAGTTCCTGGTAGCCGGGTAATTATAAAAAATTGAAAACAAAAAGAAAAAAAAAAAAAGTTGACGTAAATAAAATGAAAAATTAAATTTTCAATAATTAGTAAAGAAACATCTTTCATCAGACAGAAAAATTATGTTGTTCTTTTGAAATAGTTGCGCCAACATTCTTCTTTAATTTGCTGTTTTTACGTTAATAGCTGTTTTTATGTTGTTATTTTTGTTCTTCTTCGCCCGACAAAATTATTTATCTATTGTTCTTATTGTACAATTATTTTAAATGCACAATTTCATTAATTGTCATACGCATGAATTATACAGCTAAACGCACTGACACAAACACAAATACACTTATGAATTCATATATTAATTCACAAAAAAATATCAAACATTTTATTAATATTTGTCGGGCGATTTTTTTTTGTTTAATAAAAATTATGAATTACACTACGTGGCTGAATAGAATTTAATTCCATTACAGGTTGGCAGTCCAGTTGCTGCACTTTGCGTCGATCCATCAGGAAGATTACTCGTTTCTGGTCATGAAGACAGCAGTTGTGTTTTATTTGATATCAGAGGTGGTAGAACAGTTCAATGTTTCAAACCCCATGCTGCAGACATTAGAAGCATTCGCTTTTCACCATCGGCTTATTATTTATTGACCGGTGGATACGATAACAAAATCGTCTTGACCGATCTTCAACGTGAGTTTTAATAATTTTTCACGAATAAAAAAAAAAAAAATAATAATAAATATTTTATACTAAGAGGAATTATGTTCATTATGCAATTTATATTTTAAAAAAATTATGTCTTTACTGCAGGTGATTTGACATTGCCGTTACCGAGCGTTGTTGTTGCACAACATCAAGACAAGGTAATATCTGGTCGTTGGCATCCAACAGAATTCTCCTTCCTCAGTACCTCAGCCGATAAAACCGCAACTCTTTGGGCTTTGCCACCGGTATAAACTTATAACACACACCCCCACACATACACACACACAGTCGATCAAATATTTATTTTAAAAGAGAAAGAAAAAATTTTCTTACATTAATATATGGAAAAAAAAAAGGATGATTATAAAAAAAAAATTTCTTGCACAATATTCATCGCATACAGTCGCAAAATCAATCCATGACCAAATAAAACATCTCTGATATTAATATTTTGATTAATTCAAGATATCAATAAAAAACATAATTAATTGCCGATAAATAAGTTAAAATGGACATAATGACAATGAATATATGAGACTCGAAAAAAATTATTAAAGTTTGATAGTTATGGGTCATATTTTTCAGTGGGTCGTTTTTTTCTTGTATTTTTTTTGTATTTTTTTTTTGTTTATTATCTGTTTTTCTCAATTTTTATCCAGTGCTACTCTTTTTATTGATCATAAAAAGTTACAATGTAAATAAACTAATATATTTTGAAATCTTTCGTATCCAGATGAATACCAGTTTACTTATGTACAGTTAACGTATGTTAATTTCTTTTTTTTTTTTTTTTTTTCTTTTTTGTTTCTTTTTTCGTTTAATTAATATCCATGTTTTTCTCTCTAATATTCTTAAATATTAAAGTTAATTCTATTGATTGTTCTTTCTTTTTACATAATTCCGTTATAAATTTCAAATTTTGTTAATATAATGGATTGAATAATTAAGTAAACACTGTATTTGAATAGTATTTTATTTATATACTCAAGTCATCATTAAACATATAAAATTAGTTTAATGATTAAAAGTAAGAAAAATATATATATGCAATGCATTGAAATGCTAGAAGAGAATATGCGCATCTACGTACATCCATAATAATTATTTTTTATTTATCTTTGATGTACTAGTTGTCTGTTTCGCGCACCAATGAAAAATAATGGTGATAATAGCTTTTTTAAAATAAACACGTAAAAATAACGAAGAAAAAAAAAAATAATAAAAAGTAAAATACTAATGGTAGTCAATACATTATGTTTCATGAGTAAAATGATTAGAAGAAAAATAAGATAAGGAATATAGAAAATTTTTATTTCATATAATTGAAATAATCAACAGACGAAATTAATTACAAATTAAATTGTCAACTAAATTTAAGTATCTACATGTTATTAATAATTTTTTGGAATAATTAGTTTCTAAATTTTGGGAAAAAAAAAAAAAAAAGTTCTTTTTCCACATTAATAACTTTTTCTTGTGAGACTAAAATTAATATTTTGTAATCTCCATGCCTCTTTTGGTATTTAATGAATAATAATTACAACTCTTACTTACTTTATCATCCTTTTATTTTTGTAATTTTATTTTTGTAAATCTCATTAAACATTTATCTTCCAAAATATTTTTACATAATATATATATAAATTGTTAATGCAACTATTACACGCGATTATTATTATTATTATTATCATTATTATTATTATTATTACAATCTCATATTAACTTATAACTTTGTACTTTTTCTGTAGATACATGACAAAAATGCTGTCAAGTTTGATTAAATAAACATAGAGAAACTTGCGTTACTTTATTGCCGCATTAGTTACAGACAAATTTTCATTCCATAAAAATATCATGTCCCATCAAATAATATATTCCAAATCATTAAAAAAAAAAATTAGTAATATCCTTTTTTTATTATTTATTATTTTATTTAAAATTCTTCAGGTTAAAAATTATTCAAACCACAATTGAGAAATTCAAATAATTTTTTTGGTGACGTTGATGAAATTGTAATAAAGCCAAAAGGCCATTGACCAATTTATTGCATGGTATGTCTCTTCCCTTTTTTTATTTTATTTTATTTTATTTCTTCTTTTTTTTTTTTTTTTTCATACCATTCTCGTTTTATCCATCTACCGCAGTATATATTATTCACTTTGGTCATTGGCCGACAGCCCTAAGGACATTACTTAAATACCAACGAACCACCCACGGAATTCCAAAGTTCTCCACATTATTCAACGAATTCACCAAATCGTATCACAATTAACTTTCATTTCTTCATATATAATATATACATTTCCTACTCTCCATTTTTTTATTTTACAAATCTAATCTTTGAGCCTGCCGTCATTCTATTGTATGGTCGTGTCTTTGGCGCCGCAAAATCAACTCTAATTACAATGATCGAAGGCATATTTTCGGCGAAGGAATATACTATCCAACTATATGTATACGAACGTGTATATATCCAACGTGGCAATCATCCCTGTAGCCTACACCACCACGGGTATTATATTCTATGATGAGCATGTCTCTATATCTACGTATATATCTATATATAAAATACAAAGAAGAGACTGTAGAAATAAAAAAAATTGTAACAACGCCCGTAGGACTTTTTCTTTCGACTGTCTATATAGACAATGTTGATCCACCCACAAGAACGGCAGACTTGTGAGATTCCAATGCGCACTGTGATCTTTTCACCCAACGTCTGTCCTTCCGTTCCGCGCAGGCTTGAAGGAATGTTTTTTTTTTCCCGTCCCCTCTCACTCTCTCTCTCTCTCTCTTCTCTTTCATCTTCCTCGTCTTTTTCTTCTTTAGAATTCCCCAAGACAATTTTAACGTCCCTTGAGGTGATATAATGCGCACAGTCTGATGATTATAACAGGGTTGCTGTACGATCGAAAAAAAAAACAGATGCCTCTGGCATACAATATCATTTTTACCATCCGTATTTATTTATTTATTATTTTTCTTCATTTTTTTATTTATTTATTTATTATTTTTTTTTTTTCGTTCATACGTAACGATCCAAGAAGAAAAATGACATTTGACCATTGCAACATATAAATTAATATGTATAAATTTTTTTGTTTTCTCTAATTGGTAAATCATACATATTAATTAATATAAATATTGTTTTATAAATAATAAGTGTTTATATGGATATTTAAAATATTATAGATACAACGAAAATGGTGATGATTATAATTCTCAGTGTGTAGGCAGAATTGAATGGGAAAAATAGATATCCAGTTAGGGACAAATCACTG
The DNA here is from genome assembly GCA_963920625.1 of Dinocampus coccinellae. Taxonomy (NCBI): domain Eukaryota; kingdom Metazoa; phylum Arthropoda; class Insecta; order Hymenoptera; family Braconidae; genus Dinocampus; species Dinocampus coccinellae. Next base: position 1,233,992 of record OY987185.1, read on the forward strand.
CCATTACAACAATTCGTATTTAAATGAGAAAAGGGCCCAAACATGTATAAACGTTCTGAGAAAGGTATCCCCAAAAGTTCTATCTATTTAAATATATATTTTTGCGAGTGACTATGTGTGTGGATGATAATAATAATCATTTGAATCTCTGTCTAACCACTTAGCGTGCGTGTAATTTGTTCAGGATACTTTTGCGTCTCCATACGGCATAATCTCGTCGCCAAAACATATACATATATACTATAGAGTATATATAACAACGAGGGGTGAAAACTTCGAGACCTTTGGGCCCCGACAAAAGACATAATCACCGTGAATGCTGAATTAAAATGCATCGTAACATGTATAATTTGTTTGTGTCTACCAAATTTTTTTTTTTTCATTCATTTATTTATTTATTTTATTTTATTTATTTATTTATTTTTTTTTTGTTTTTTTTCCTTCATTTAATCCTTTACAAGTTTATTTCTGGTTCGGTAATTTTTTCAATTTATTTGTGTACTTTCACCTGTATATTTTTCGAGTGTTTGATTTTACAGTGTACAAATGTGAATGTAGAAAAAAAATTATAAAATTTTATTTATATTATTTTTTTTACTTTTATATATTTTTTATTTATTACCATATACGTTCGTGACATGCTATTCAACCTTTCGTGACATTATTGTACTGGTATATTCACAAAATAAAATTATGCATTGAAAATATATAACTTTCACGGGCGATACTATTATTATATACATTTGCCACTGAGTATGTATTAGCATTTTTAACGGCAAAATTCGTGATTAAGTTAATACAATAATTATATTTGAATATTATATATAAACGATTTTCCATGAAATGATGTGTGGAATTAAAAATTATAAAAACTGAAGAAAAAAAAAAAAAAAACATGACTATACTCCATTTTCTATAAATATTTTACTAAAAAAAAAAGAAAAAAAAAAATTAGGGCACATATGCATTAAATATTTATTGTATTCTCAATCATCAATTCTACGAATAGAAAGTAAATATTTTACTTGAATCATTATAAATAATTAAAAATTTTCAAGAAAAAATATGATAAAAACAGAATAATAGTGATCCAATGTAAATACAGAGAAAAAAAAAAAAAAAACAAAAAAAAAAGTAAACAAATATTATAATTTATATTTTTTGAAATAATTATTTCAACACTTGCATATTATATATTAAATTATTGTATGGCGTATAATTAATTGCTTACACAAAGTGTGAATAAATACACGAATATATAATAAAGTATAAATAAATTGTGTCCACATACGTATATCGATTGACTCAGATTAATTGCTTGCAATCATTAATAACAATATTGTTATAGGTGTAAAGTGAAAGGGAGTAGCGAGTATACACACACTCATATAATAAATAGACCAGATATTGAATATAAATATAATGTAATAAGGTCGGATTTTAATATTCATTTGAAATTTTTTTTTTTTTTTGTTTCTCTCTCTATCTATGCTCTCAGTTACATACAAAGTAATGAAAAAAATAATAATATATTGAAAATAGACAAAAAGATTGAAGAGTATAAAATTTTTATAATATTCATTGTAAATACCGAATTTATAAGAAAAAAAAATAATTAAAAAAAAAAAAACGTACAAGATAAATTTACAAATTTTACAGTTACATTTATTTCTTTACTTAATTCGTAAGCAAATTTAAAAAAATCCATAAACATAAATACATGTACACACTTGGATATGTATGATATATATGTGTTTGTTTGTGTATGTGTGTTCGTATGCGAAGTAAAAGAAAAAAAAAAAAATATATATATATAGAGAGTAAAGGACTAGCTCATAACTCTCGGTAATAGCTAATATCTCACAACAGTCGTAGATATAAATGTGAATCGGTTACTAGTTACCGCTTATACATCTTAAAAAGATTTATCGTCATATAGGTGTATAGTTGTCTACTGTTAAGACATAGACTGAAGATACAAGCAAGAGAAGAAAAGAGAAACATCAATATTAAAACATATATATGTATATTTATATGCTTCAAAAATTTGCTCTTGAGCAATCTTGTATACCTGATCGTGTATAGTATGTGGTTGGCCAATTACAATCCACTCTTAATCACTCTCACGTTTAATTGCTGAGTTATTATATTGTCTCCGGAGGCCATCTCAAACACATTCCAAATGAAATGGTCCTACTAAAAATAAAAAATTTTTTTTTGTACTTTGTCATTTTTTTTTTTTTTTTTTTCTCCTCCACCAAATTTCATTCTTCACATATAATATCTACATGTCATGATAAAAATTTGCATTCTTTTATTTCATTTTGATTTTATTATTGATGTTGATATTTTGTATTTCTTATTAATTTTTTCATTGTTTTTTTTTTTTTTTTTTACTCGAATTTTATGGAGTGAGTCAAAGTGGGAGGTGACTCTTGAAGATATTACTGTGTTGGGTCGCCTAATAACCACCCTCACATTGCCTTAAGGAATCAGTATAATGTTTGCGCGCGTTCTCTTACCAATCACGACCATAGACAAGTCTCTGTCGAAGTCGACTCGATGATTATCGCGGCCAATAATCACCGGGACGTATTCCACTAAGTGCTCCCTATCCAAGTGGAAGAGAAGGTGGAGTACGATTTGAGAGAAAGACTGAGAAGATAAAGTGGAAGAGTGAGTGTGAGGGAAGACAAGAGTAAATATGAAACAAAAAAAAAAAAAAAAAAAGAAGAGTTAAAGACGAGTGTTCGTTGTTTCGTATTTTTTTTTTTTGTTTTTTTTATCTTTTTAATTTTTTTCTCTGTGTTTTTATATTTGCACTCGGTGATTCGTATATTTTATTCTCAAGTGTGTAGGAAGAGAGATGAAGAAAAAGAGATAATCAAGGAGCCATGAGATAGTCCTACACAGTTAAAACTGACAGCGTCTCTAATTTCGAACGATTACTCGAGACGATTAAAAGAAATTTAATTGTCGACGCGAAGAAGATGGGTGAGAGGTAAAAGAACGAAGTGAGGCCTATGGGGATGGATACCAGAAAAAAAAAAAAAAAAAAAAAAAAAAAAAAAAATAATGTTTTAGTTTAAATTTTTTTTTTCCGATAATTTTTTCTTTTATTTATCTCTTGGGTGGAACATAAGTGATACATCATTCATTTTATTTGTATTTATGCGCGCATTGTTATACCTCAGGAGGTGGAATTTTTTTTTTTTTTTTCTTCAATTCATATTCCATTGGTGAATAAACAAAAAGGAGAGTAAGAAAAGTAGCAAATTGTGCGAGAGTGTTTCATTTGTTATTTTAATTAGTAACCAAAACGTAGAAATACCTTAAATATTTATTATGCATATATATATCTATATGTTCACGTGTATTTTTATTACGTAAAATTCTGTCATTGAAATTTATTATTTTATTACTTCAATGAAAATGTCATTATTTTCATGTACAAGTTGGCAAAAATTTTTTATTATTTTATTATTATACAGACAGCTGCAGTGAATTGTATTCAATAAAATAAAAAAAATTCAAGCAATAATTCTTCGTTTTCTTCTTAATTTTTTTTTCTTGTTCTTTTTTTTCTGTTTTTATTTATTTTGTCAAGTTTGAATCAAATAACTCAACGTGTTTTCAGCATAATTTGATTATTTTATGTACCTTGAAATTCAATTCCAAATAAATTTATTGGTTAAATTAGAAAATTCACTGCTTCTCAGTATAAATATATCTGTATACATATAAATACTAACATGTAAAAAAATAAAAACATATAAATAAATAAATAATAATAACGTTGTCGTCATCGAGATCATTATATATATGTAGGGTGTGCGACCGGTTTTTCGATCGTTGCAACTGCACCAACGAGATCTTAATGATCAGATCTCACAAGCGACTTTTATCGATACTCAACAGACGCACATTTACGACTATATACGATGCCAATATATGCATAACAACGATCGGCTATATGGCGCCATTATGTGTGTAAGTAACTCACAAAATTGTATATAAAAAAAAAAACTTAAAAAAAAACACCATAAAATTCCTATGAATTAGATTACAAACTCAATATCTGTATTATGTACCGAATTATCACTAAACTTTTAAAACACACGAAAAAAATATATATATATATTATTATATTCAATTTTTTTTTTTTTTTTTTTTTTCGTTTACATTTAGTCAACATGACAAGTATTGAGTTTTATTCAGTGAGGAAGGAAGTGAGAAAAAAAAATAAAATGTAACAAAAATATGTTGAATAGTTTCCTACTCGTTCTAGTATTATTATTTTTCTTTTTTTATACTAATCAAACCCCAACTGGCGCCACATAACACTGTATAATTTTTTTATATTTATTATCATTTATTTATTTATTTATTTATTATTATTGTTTTTTTTTTTTTTTCAAACAAAATCTTGATATGAATCCCGATCCACAGATTATTATGCACGTGTTTGTGGAAATTCCTGAAGGAGCAGTGAAAAATAAGGAAGAAATGAAAAATAATAGAAAAGAACAGTAGCACGAGATGATGTATATACAGTAAAAAAAAAAAAAGAAAAAAAAACGAAGAAGAGAGAGATAATAGTTGTTGTAGAAGCTACGACGTGGAATTATCGTTATAATGCATCAACGTCTTATACTCTATATGACCTTTGACGTGTTGGTGAATATATGTAGATATTATATATCTACATGACCAGATGTATAAATAAATCCATATATAATTATATTATACAGGTGGCAGAATGTTTCATCTCTAGGAATATATAGAACTCTATTTATACGAATAGAAATAATTTATCATACACATGTGAAGTTGATCATGTGCTAATAAATTATTTATTCAGTAATAAAATAGTGAAATCGATTTTAATGCCAATGAAGATGATTGAGAGTATAAAAGAATCGATTGATAGTGAGACAGAACGAGCGAATGAGAAATAGAATGAGAAAGATAAATATAGAAAAAAAGACACAGAGTAAAGTTGGAAGAGAAAAAAAAAATATATATATATATATATATACAGAGATTGTGATTGATGTAATCAGTCATAAATTTTATAATTAAGTGGATGAATAAATAAGTACATATATTTTTTCTATACAATAAAATTAACGAGATTGATTTCATAGTAAAGAAATTTCAGGATGAAGAAAACGAAGATGAAAGGTAATGGAGAAAAAAAAAAAAAAAATAGAAATAATAAGAATAAAATATTCAAATAATTTTTTTTTTTCTTCCATTTTATTGATGATAAAAAAAAACTGTGACAAAGTTACTTAATGTTCATGTTGTGCGCACAATGGTGGCAACGTGATATTTTGATTTGTATTATTTTTCTCACTTTTACTCTTTCAGTAACTTGTGTTCTCACTTTTCTACCACTGCCATTCTGTGTGAGTATCCCACTTTTGTGTTCTGTGTTTTTTTTTTTTTTTTTTTTTTTTTTTTTTTTTCATTGCCATTCATAAATCTCAAAAACAAGAGAATCGTGTGTGACCGCGTGCGCGGCTCTGTGGTTATCGCAACTCGTATCTTTGCATCCTCGACCACACGTTAAATATGTTATAAATCCTCGGATGAAACATTAGGGAATGTTTTGAATGCAACTAATGTCTTGGTATAGCAGTTATGTCTACTATATACGCAATGTGGTGTCGCGTATATATATGTATTTATCCTCCTCCGCTTCTTTCAATATGCGAGTTTATATTCTTCAATGAATCGAACTGGCCATTGAAAAGTAAAATAAAAACAAGAAGAAATATCAAAGAGAAAAATATTGTTCAATGGAAATATATATACATATATTTTGTTTATTTTTATTATTATTATTTTTTTTTTCATATCATGAATACTCTAATGTTCTCAAACACCTTGAAAAAAAAAAAAAAAAAAATTAAATATCAAGTACAAAAAATTGAATTTAAATATATCCAAACAAATAAAAATATTTGGAATATGTGGAATAATTATAATTGCAATTTATCTCATCTTTGCATCACATAAATTCAATTATCCGACATATTTGATTTTCCTCGCGTCGTGATTAGACATTATTGTGCCACTCGAGTTACGCGTAAGCCCCTGAAGGGCCACAATCTCAACAGTCTATAGGATAAATTCTACACAGACACATCTCTTTAACCGTTTACTCCTGCACTGTTCACGACAGAGTGGGGAGGCAGGAGGCAACTACACGCACTGCAATTATACACGGCGGATTGCGAAGTAATAAATATTCATATATGCATTCTCTTGATGGTGTGCCCCCAGTATTACATATGTATATGTTTATATACTCCCCCCGGGCATTGGCTACACCTCCATTTCTCATTTATCTCATTTACAAATGATATTGAAATAAAATAAAAATCCATATTCTATATCTTTGAAAAAAAAAAAAAAAAAAAAAAAAAAAAAAAAAAAAAATTAAAATTAAAATTAATTATGAATAAATATAAAACAAAAAGAAAAAAAAACAATAATCTTATATATTCATTGTATTTCAATAAATTTTTTACTCACATATAAATGTCTCACGACCTCAAAGGCGGTTGAACGATTCAATTTGTCGTAATTATAATGCAACAACGGGTGCTCGCCCTTTGGGTTAAAACCTCCTCTCTTATTTTTATTATCATTATTATTATAATAATTATTATCATAATGTATTTTCTTTCTTGCCCTTTATCATTTATTCTATCATCATTCTCTCAAATTTTTTTTCGTCTTCATTATTATTATTATTTTTTTTTTCTCTCTTGCTTTGTAGCTATATATATGTGTGTCTGGGTGTCTG